>CAXHWN010001992.1:104200-125200 GCA_964020975.1 Hermodice carunculata | reverse complement strand
TTCCAACTTCTACTAGGGGGTTGTTGACCACTGAGCACCTAAAGAATTAAAAATAAAAGTTGTAGCAATCTAAATTATGCTAAATAGCACCATTAGAAATTTTAAATCTTGAATAACTTCAAAGCTATAATAGATAAAGATGCCATTCCAACTACTACTCCTGTGTTATGGAATAGTTGTATATTGCCATACCAATATGCTTTGAAGACACACACACTGATTTGCAATGGAGCAAATCATCTTTCCTAGTTATTCCATTGAAATAATAGGATTTCTACCACATAACATTCAGTAATCCAACAGAATTTGGAAATTTCTACTCCAACAGGCAGGATCATTTTTTCATGAATGGAGCCAACAGGAAACAGTTGATTTCAGAGCTCGAAGTGATGGGCAGCAGAGAAATCCATGAACACATAATGTAAACATACACATGACCACCAGACCTAATGACACCAAAAATTTGCAACCTTATAATCTCTTGAGTGCACCTTTCATATCTGCCATTCACCATGCCATTGTACACAAACATTTTCCCAAAAAGCAGCAGTTAGGCTTCCTTCAAATAAGTCAAAATCAAGTGCTTCTACAGACCACTGCCACAACAGGCATTGCCAACAGAGTGGATGCCCCCTATTTTGGACACACATACAGGTCATGTGACCTTGAAAATGGCGTCAAGGTCACCAAAATGAAACAAGACCAAGAGTAGTGCAAGGTACAACTGCAATCAATTTGAGTTTGCAGTGGCCAATGAACCAGGGATATATTATGCTTACAAATCACTGCAGCATGACCATTTGAACACCTTTTGGTTCACCCAAGGTAGATCCCTACCAAGTCTGAAATGGATCTGGGAATGATTTTGCAGCAGTCAAAAATGTAATTGTGAACAGACTACAGAGAGATGGATGGACGACATAAACAGACCCATCCTATAAGCTCAGCTGACTGACAAATAAGCTGACCTAAAAAATAAGAACTTACAAAAACATTTCCAGCAGAAGACCTCCGAAACTTGTGAATTCTTAATTTTCAATTCTTACCTCATCTTCTTCACACACGGGAGATTCTGGTTCATGTTCATCCAACTTGGAAAGGAGTTTGTCCTACAAAATAAAAGATGTAAATTCAAATTAGAACACAATGTCTGTGACACAGAATCATCTAATACTGATTAGACAAAACAATAATAATGTATGCCCCAAAGAGCTGACAAGCAGGAGCTTTGGCAGCATTTACAAGTCAAACTCTTGTTTTTTGTCATTGTATTGCACCTGGGTGTGTTGTTTATGGGACACTGTTTCTCACAATGATTCTCCACTTGTTCACCTGTGCTTCACAAAGTATATACTTTGGCCAAATTTGAACAAAATGTGTCAAATACATTGTACATTGCTCTAACAAAAATTACATTTCAGTTATGTCAAAACAATTACGCTAGATCCCCCACATGGACAACAGATATTTACAAAATAGTAAACCAAAAAAAATCTTAGTCAACATTTCAAATTTTCAGTATGCCCACCAGGTTTTGTAGCCAAGACCCCTGGTATCATTATTATGCTAACAAGAGTCCAGAACATTCAGTTTCATCACCAAATCCTCACCTTAATGAGGTTAGTTCATTGGCTCATGGTACATCTTATGCAACTTTGTATTTTATCAAAACAGGATGGTCGCATTCCTTCTAAACTGTGCATGCAATATATATGTTTTTCATTAAATATAGCCATCTTTACATAATTACACCTGCTTAAGATCATGTTAAGGGGCCCCAAGTGCTGAGAATCAGTGTACAGTGAATTCACTCAATTTTACTGTGTTTTTATTTTCACTTATTTCACTGATGCTTCAAAACCGTGAGAATAAAAACCCTGTGGAAAAAAAAATTTACCATGTCATTAATAGGAATTATAACAAAAACAGTAAATTTAAACTTTCAGTGCAAGGTCAAAAATGCAAAAACCGCGAAAATTAAAAACTGTGAAAATAAATGTACTCACAGTAAGATAAATCTGGGAAATTTATTATAATTCCCATAGTTGTTAGTAATACTTACCTGTCCATTACATTTGGTATATGATCTCTTTAGATCATATCTGCACCAAAACTTGATCCAATCAGACAACATTTCTCCTATACATGTATGTTCCTCTGAACGGGAGCACACTGGGCTGCCTCTACCGGCTGCCTCCTTGCCCTACACTTGACCTCCAATATTGACGATGAAGAATGGCTGGAATATGCCAGACTTGGGTTATTGCAATAGAGACATCCAAGCCGAGAGAGTGCAAGGAGGCTCCACAGGCAGCTTCACAATCTCCACATCTCATGGCCTCTTGGGCCACCAAGCTTAGTTCCACCTTTTCTGTCCTGGCCTTCTCCAGAACTCTCGGGATGAAGTGAGTCAAAGAAAAGGCATATGCCCACATATTCTCACAACACACGGAGATAGCATCCACCACCCAAGCTTGATCATCCTGAATTGGAGAGATGGATGCTGGAAATTTGTGATTGTCTCTCGTGGTGAAAAGGTGTATGTGTGCACAGGAACCCTTGTACCCATCCACACACCCATGCAGGAGAATTTCAGTTAAGCACAAGTGGGATGTTGATCAAATCCCCCATGTGAGCCCACCCACCCCTGGGGCAACACGTCAGTGTAAATGATCTCCTGCGGACTGAAAGGGACTAGTGACTGCCCATACATCATGTTGTCTTTGGTGTGCCACCACAAAAGTGACTGAAAGACTTCACGACTGAGAATGCCAGCTTGCATGAGCTTCTAGGGATATCTATATACTCTGTAATGGCTGAGCAACATCCCATCAACATTACGTCCTGTTCCTCCAGATGGGGAGCCAATTAAAGCAACAAGAGGTGGGTGGTTTAAGTCCAGGGCTCTCTAACCATTGGAATTAGGCACTTAAATTGGTTGGTTAGACCTAGTGCTGTCAGCCAGTAGTGTTGGGGGCGGGGGCGTCCTCCGGTTTTACTGGTACCTTGCTGCTGGTGAGCTTGATGATATCCCCCCCCCCCCGACCTCTGAGGATATTCTCTGAATACCCCGTGCCATGGTGGTTAAGGGTCCCAAGTCTGAGATGGGCACTGGACCAGTGAATAAATTCTCTTACCTGTCAAACAATGCTTCAGGTCATCCACAGGCAGCTGGTCTCAGTGGGGTGGTGACGGGGCCGGTAAACCCCAAAGACACAGAGATGGTGAAGGCACCAGAAATGCACCAGAACCAGATGGAATGGGGATGGATATGGTGACAGTCCTCTTGTCTTGTGTGACACAGGCTGCCTTGCACCATTTACTGAAGGACTGGATAGTCCCAGAGATGGGAGCAGAACTCCGAAGACAGGATATGGGAACAGGCGATAGCCAGCTTCTTTCCTTTCTTGCACTTGTGGCGGTGCCAGTGATCCCTTCTCTTCTCCCTTCCTCTGGTACAGTCTTCCCCAGATGAGGGTACACAGAAAACTGACTGTAAAGTCGATGCTTGGGATGGGGATGGAATGGGAACTCTCAAAGGCTGTATGGGCTTGAGAATGGAGCTGTGACTGGCTCTGTAATGATGCCTTCAATTGAGAGACAACCAACAGGACCTGCTGGCTCATCATCCCTGCCACTAATGCTTGCAACATAGTCTCGTCAAAGCCGGGTGCTGCAGTCACTGAGGCTGGTCCCCATGACTACAGTACTGGAGCACCTTAAGGTAGCGGCGGGGATTGAGCCTCGCGCAGCGGTCCCGCGACTTTGACGTTGCATAGATGAACTATGTTTCACATTTCACACACAAAACCATATATTTTATTAATTGTTCAGACATCTAGATTTGTTAGAAAAAAGATTCATATCGATACGATAATTTTCAAGGGTTTTATACGCCCGTTTACAAGAGGGTATCAGATTTGACATTTTGTCAGCATTTCTTTAAAAATAATCGATGCAAAAGTGTATTACCTATGTAAAATTAAAGTATAGACCAATATGCAGGAACCATATTTTTTGTTTACAAATAAAATACATAATAACAGAATTATCGAATTCTTTGATCATCATTTTAAACTTCAGCAGTTACTTCATTTTGTGGGCTACAAAAGTCTCGGAAGGGGACATCTGACGGAAAAACAAAAAAAACGGTTCCCAGATAATATATTTATCTTTCAAAAGACGATTATTTGAAGCAGATCGATCAATTAGCTTTTTATTGAAGCTGTCCACAAAATTGATTCATAAGCAGAAAATTTCATTCCGAGAAATCGCCGTTGAAAGATTTGAGGCCCTTTTTTCGCACATTGTTGGCCATAATGACAATACAGCTTTCCAAATTCGGCCCGTTTTGGTCTCAGTACTTCGAAGAAATGTCAATCAACATCTTTGATGTGTAGTTTCCAACATACAATGATGTTTATTGGCTTAAAAAAGCAGTTTTTTACCCGAATGACATCAAATGCAGCCACACTTGAAAGCTTGTCACTCGGGTTTCCACGTGAATGGGACAGCTTCAAAGGGGGATTCGAAAGCGGATTAGCCACGTGACCCGAAGGTGCCATCACCTTGACCCTAGCAACATTGTTTGCATATGGCGCCGCTTGAACAAACGGGTTGCAGTTTCACAGCTTGCTCTACTCAGAAGGAGCCCGGTAGGCAGGAGTTGCTCACTCACTTCTCATCACCTTGGATCAAAGAACAACATGGCTTTATTAACGGCATGGATGGGACATTCGCCATTCAGTGTCTTGGACTACTTGCGACCTTACCGAAAAGAAAGTTGGAAAAAAGCGACATGCCACGATCACGGAAGAAAAGGAAGCAGATGGATGACAATGTGAAAAAAAGTGTTGACGACCAGGAATATGGATAGGACTGAGTCCGAGGGTAAATCGGACTTCAGCACAGTCACCGACTTCAATGTAGCTTATAAATGCTAGATAGGCGGTCATGATCGTGACGTAACATTTAAGACAATAGTCCTGATACTGATAAACAAACACTCCCAGGATAAATTATACTTCAAAGAAGAAACAAAACAAAAAACAAAACAAAAAAACAAAAAACAAAAAAAAAAACAAAAAACAAAACCAAAAAAACAAAAAACAAAAAAAAAAAACAAAAACAAAGCGAATGTTTCATATGTGTTGAGAATCAATTAGATTCAACGTTGTATTGGTGATGAAACTGTATTGCTAGATTGAAAAACCTAATCCATTGACTTGCTGAAGTAGTCTTTGATCAGACCCTGACGGTTACATAGATCAATATTAGTTATAATGCACCAGACCACGCTCAGATGTAAGGTGATGACGCTACCCTTCGTGCGGAAGGGTAGAACTTTCTTGCCTGCTAAGACGGACTGTGTTTGCTTGCCTGGCGACATGCACTTCAAGCGCAATTTAACAATTACGCAGAGCGAGTCTGTCTGGCAGTAAAGAAAGTTTCCAATTCCCACAAAATTGAGAAAGGGATGGGCATCGTGAGGCACTGTGTTCTTCGTGGCCTTGGCTTGTGCGCTTTTTTTTTTGTTTTGTTTTGTTTTGTTTTGTTTTGTTGTTTTTGATCTTGCCAGGAGCACAATAGAATACGCCAAGCCTATTTCATTGGTTCCTCCACATATTAGCGCCTTCCTTGTGATAAAGAATGCCATTCACTTTGCCACGTTTTTCTCGCGTATTGCCATTCGAAACCTTGCCACTCATGTAACATATTTTTTATTTTGTGGAGATAACTAGCCCACTGAAAGATAGTTGGCTCACCCTTGAACTGCAATAAACTGATCGAGACACAAAACCGAAACTTCCTGATGGGTGGGTGCGGGCGAGTGGTATCGGAACATGCCGCACACAGTGAGACAAAATACTTTTATGTGACCGATCAACCAGCTAAAAGCAGAGTGCAGAGTCGCTTTTCGCAGTCATTTAACAGTAATCTGATTATTTTATCCCCCGATGGTCAAATTTTTAAAGCTTTTTTTTCTGTCCCCTCGCTCAATGTACTTCGAAACACGCCCGTATGAAGTGGGCAAGTCCGTGCATGTGCAATGTGCCAGTCTTCCAGTTTCACAAAATGGGACAGCGCTACAGACGATACCAGTTTTAGTGGAGGCGTGTGCTTCATATAAATTTACTTCAAGGTTAACATTTAATGCTATTCACTGTTTCACATTCAGGTAAAGGGACATATAATTATTGAAGGCAGATATAATTATTTACGCTGAATCGAATCCCCGCTTTTATAGTTTGCGGCATATTTATAGCCAAGTGGTCCAGTGTTAGGATTCCTCGATCGTCATGCGTATTTTTTGCCAGTAAACATTAAAAGCAAATTGGTCTTGGATAG
This sequence comes from Hermodice carunculata, assembly GCA_964020975.1. Taxonomy (NCBI): domain Eukaryota; kingdom Metazoa; phylum Annelida; class Polychaeta; order Eunicida; family Amphinomidae; genus Hermodice; species Hermodice carunculata. Next base: position 118,852 of record CAXHWN010001992.1, on the reverse strand, counting down.
GGCAAGACTGTAGAAAGGGTTGTAAGCCTTTATGATGTATACAATGCCATGATTCTTAGTAACGATTTACGCATAGGTTGAAATCGCCTTCATTGAAAACACACTGAGGCTCACGTCCATCGCCAGGTGCCGTTTTGACAATCGTCACCTTTTATCGTCCCTTACTTTTTAATTTTTTTTTATCACACTGAGAAGGAAAACGTGAGCCCATCGATTTAATTATCTACATGGCCATTTGGTCACCACAACAAACCCATTAATCTGTCCTAATCTTGTCAAGCAGTTTATACAAGAATTGGTAGGAGCGCACCTCAAAATGTCACAGTTGGTCGCTTGTCGTTGCTACGGTCCTGGATTGTGGAAAGCAGCCGACTGCTATCCAAACTTTGGCGGATTAATTAGCATACATTTGTAAACAGACATGCTCATGCTGCAGCCGGCTAAAACATGGTCATGTTTTTTCCCTTTTTTATCACATAAATTTTGCTTTTTTAGTATTCATGTTTGGTGACAAGAAAGTTAAAGTGCCAAACTTTACGGAAATGGAAAAAACTCATTTTCTGTCGGGTCACGATTTTGCCGTTATAGCTCAATCCCCGCCGCTACCTTAAGCAGGGTTGATTCAGCTCCTCCGGGAAGTGTGGTGGTGGTGGATACTACCAGAGTGGTTATGGTGCCCATGGGGCCCATCAAGGGTGCCATACTGGTGCCAGTGATGGCGACTGATGTCCGGGGATTAATGGCACCGAAACAAGTCTTGCACTGGTTCCCCGCTGATGACCCGATTTTTTAAAGGCTAATAATGCCTAAAACTTTCTTCTAAATTTCAAATTTTATGAATATGATTTGTTCCTTTCATAAATTAATTTGCTATTATGATTTAGAACAATACAGTTTTTCAGTGCATGGTACAGAATAGGACTTTGCTATTAGAATATCGGACTTGATAGTGTTCAAACGGTACATGGGCTTACAGAATTAGGTTTGTTAAGTTTCTCTTTGTATTGAATAGGTGAAGATGAGGCCAGAGCTTGAATTGGTCACTGCTAAAGAGCAAGTATGGGGCAAGGAGGCCTGAGCCAGTAGAGGGTGCCCCATTGTCCCCCTGTCAAGAGGAATAGACACGGAGAAATAGTTTCCAATGGGATAAAGTTTTGGAGTATGGTAGATACAATCTAAAGAGATCATAGACCAAATGTAGTGGATATGTAGGTAGGTGTTAATTATGACACAAATATCAGTTAGCCAATAAACCATGCATTTCCTGAATTGTGACTGCTGATTCCAAGCCATGGTGCCTAGCCAACAAGCCTCAGTGACTTAATCCAATGTATCAAATGTTACAGTAAGCTCAAGGTATATCTCACTGAAATATATGTTTCTTACTTCACTCACAAGGGCTTTCAGCATTTCCCTGTCTGACAGCATTTTCACATAACAATAATCAGGTTACTCTGAGAATTCCCAAGTCAGAGATGTTTCATGAGAATAACCAGCAATCATACAGTTGTCCCGGTCTTCAGGAACCACCCCAATGCCTGCCTTGCCAGATCACCTTTTCAACATACTTTGCTTAGTCCTCTTCTTCTTTATACCTGTTATGAAAGCCCACCCCTCTTGAAAGACCACAATTGGGTCATCCCTGGGGTAGTCTCTCAAGACCAGTTTTATTGTGTAAAAGAAATTACACTTTAAAAAGAAAAAAAAAAGGATAATTACAGCATACTTGCTTCCACTAGCTGCCAAATCACGTAAAATAATGAACATGGTGCTCATTAGTGGGAAACTGTGACTAGCACGATCATGCAACATTGCATGTGAACACAATCAGCAGGCCATCACAATGCTAGCCAAAGCAAAAAATGTAAATTTTATAATTACTTCAATTTGATTTTCTTGATTCACAGAATATATGATGTTGGGAAGTGCCAGGGTCAAACCAGTACACGTTTAATTCTACATTGTGGCACTTGCTTCCCACAGCTAGCTTCAATGTATCCAGTCTATGGTGCATTGATACCAAGCCTCTTTGAATGCCAACATTTCTGCCAGTGATGGCCGGTGCATGTGCATATCTCCCCAAGTACATGTGTGCGGATCTTCATGTAGTCCCTGGATGAATTGAAAATTTGCTTTCACACTTTCTTAAGAAAATTTAGGGAAATTTTCTGAAAGTTTTAATATTTGGCTTTCACATTCACATAGGGAACCCAAATGTTTCATCCAAAGCATTCAATCTGCACAATATTTTCAATCTTATGCTTGCACAAAGGAAGATGTATGATTTATAAATGAACACTTCATCTCGGGCTTGTCTCCTTGTGTATCAGGCCCATAAAGTCTTTGGTCACTGTTTTTTTTGTTTTTTTTTGCATTGTATTGCATTGCATTACATTGCATTAATTGCAATTATGTTTTAATCACCCTTGGCACTATATGCCATGCATGCACTCTTTAACCACTGACTTCATACATACTGGTACTCCAATGAAAACCATTTTTCCCAATTAAGGAATGTATTAAGTCAAACTGTCACTACCCTCCATCAAAATACACAAGAACAGCCATCACTGGCTGGGAATAATTCAATACACTGTCACGTATTTTGCCTGCAGAATAGATTCAGTTTAATATACCCGTAGAACTATGACGTGTTCAGTATCCAGTTTCGGCCTAGCCCGGTCTAATTTGCTGTGTTCAGTATTTGCCTGAAGATTTTTGTATCTTTCCTCTGCCCATGGTATTTTAGTGACATGTTTCTATGACAACTGACAAGTTTTCAAGCATCAATCATGAATTATTGAAAACAACACAACTTTCCTGTCAGTTCTCGAGTGATCATATCCTTTCCTTCATCTGTTCATAAAAGATCCTCTATCATTAGGATTATGCCAAGTTCTCGGTATCAGATCTATGTGCAGGTACATGTAATGTGCTCCCATGATCACAATGTAATTAAGTCTCTAAGGTCCTTTTTCCTACACAAATATGCTAGGCTTTTTTGTTGTTTTTTGTCTTCTGACACCAATCACACATTGTACAAAACTGTCCAAAGCTGGCTGGTGGTCAAATGTTGTCTGTTTCAATGTTTTTGACTAATTTCAATAGTAATGAAAAACAAATTCAATAAGAATTGTGGATGCATGAAGACTATGAAGATAACATGTCACAGGTAAACAGCTCTCCTTGGTGCGGGGGGGGGGGGGGGGGGCATAGTCCCCACCCCACTACAAAAGAATGTTTACTTAGTCCCACTTCAAGGAGAATGGGTCAATAATGGCATCTCTACATAACAGTTAAGATATTTGTGCGCATATTTCATGACAGCCAATTAAGAACAGAAATGGGACCCACCAGGCTCTGAAGACACGGGTACCTTATATCCAACTTTTTCTCCCCCTCCCAGGGTCAGAAAATTTTAAAACTGTGATCACAAATAGTGCATTTTGGTGAATTCTGGAGCCAAAATCTGTACATCCTGACACAATTATCACAAGGTGAAAGAAACACCTGCACCCTTGACATTGCCTCAAAAGCAGACCCAAGCTGTGCATGTTGTCTAGTCCATTGGAGTCTGCCCTTCTTTGACGAGGTCGCTGTTTTAGCTAGGAGGCTACATGAAGCCAGGTTGAAACATGCGCAAATCTCTTACAAAAGTCACAAAGTTAGCAACACTGCAGCCCTTGGTAGGAACTCTTTTTCATGGCATCTATGCTAAGTTGACTGTGTTCCTGCATAAGCAGTGAATGGAATTTCAGGATGTTCAGTTTGAATGGTAATAGTACAGTTTGTTTCAGATCTGTAAACTTGATTTGCAGTGGTCTCAATCTTATAAGGCCACCCGAGAGGCACTAGAAAAGTGGCCTTATAAGAGGGGTGGCCTCTCTTGCAGGGTAAAATACAATGAAATGGCATACTTTCTGCATGGAGAAGTGGCCTTTGTAGAGGGGTGGCCTCTCTTTAGGGGGGCCTTATAAGAGGGGGGCCACTGTAATCAGAAGAGCAACAAAAGGACTGTTGGCTATATTCTACCTGTATTTTTAACCATGTTTTACAGTAATGTTTTCAAACAATTGATGAAGTCTCACATCTGTATGTTTGTCAGTTACACTCCTGTTCTTGTATTTATTATGAGGATTTTTGTATACAGATCTCTGTAGGCTGCAAAAATAAATGATGAAAACAAAACTTTATATCAAAAACTGACGAAAGTAAAGTAAATCTGTTATAAAATATCGTCATTTTAAATGGGCTTTTCTGTCTGCAGAATGCAATATCTTATACGCTTTCATGAAAATTTTTACCCGAGGGAGTATGCCCCATGCAGACCCCCCAAGGAGGAATTTGCACCTTTGTCATTCATTATTCATGGTAAGCCCCTATCTTTAAAACTTTCAATGCTAACTGGGAATAAATTAAGTCAAACCACTTCAAAAGAACTGCCCTGTATTTTAAGTGTGTTAGATTCATGTTCCTTCTAAAAAGGCCTTTTATTCAAGTACCAGCATGCCTGTAGTTACACACAATATAATAGTCCAGGTCAACAGTTTCCTCTGCACCCTTTGGGCACATTTACATATTTAGTATACAAAATACTTAATTGACTGAAATGAGCGATATTTGGGTGGGTGATGTTTAAGTGCGGGTCATGTCTTGACTACGATTTTGCTGTTCACACTTTGCTTTCGCGGTTTTCCTTTCATTCGCCTTCCTGATTCCTTTGTGTGAAGACGTTTTCTGGAGAACCGGACTTTGTCGTATATACCTGGCACCGTGTTCATGGACGGCGAATCTTGTCTTTAATGTGGTGATTTACCTGGTAGTGTTTGGCCTGTTTTGCAGGCAAATGTCTTTGGCAGCTGGGAAAAGGGCTGAGAGGATAAGTTACAAATTGTTAGCCTCTGGTCGTGTCGATACCAAGAATCTACACAGTAAAATGTCCGGATCCGAGTCTCAAGCAGCACATTTTGTGAAAGATTCTGATCATGACTTTGATTGTAAGGTTGATCCAGTTGTCGCTGATCAACTTTCTGATTCGGACGGTGTTGAGGGTGGAGATGAAAACGACTTCGAGGAGGCCGGGTTGGACGTTACATTAGACAAACAGATTGAGGATCTGAGTATTCAAGTCGAGAGAAAGCAGTTTGAGCTCGATCATTCGAAGAAACTGATTAAAATTGCAAACATTGTGCCCAAAACACACTGAGGAAAGCTGTTGACCCAGTCCAAAATGGGGTGTGGAAAGACTAAAAAATCCTGGCTATGCCACTCCTCTGGTCAATTGTAGTTACTGCTTGTGACACAGTATTATTGTTAGTTTTTTATGAGAAATAGAGTATCAGAAAGACATAGATGCCAATTTTTTTCCATGTTCTTTCTTTTCTCGAGAAACCACCAGCACTTTGGAAATGAACCATCCTTCATCATCACTTGTTTCATTCAATACAATAGCAGGTTCATTTCCACACAGGTTTTCCTTGATTAGTCTTTTGCTCAGCTGACCTGTCTGTCAGCTTAACTTAACAGCTGGGTCTGCAGCAATCTCCCTCTCTCAAACTACTCAGTCAATTTCTTCAAAATTGCACAGGGACACTTTCGGGGACTCCCAGACATTGGTTTTTTTTTTTGTTTTTTTTTAACAAGTGTTATTGCAATTCTTTGCTCTTCTTTTTGTTCAGGATTTTTTTGTGTTTTTGCTGTTTCTGACTTCTTGAAAACTGTAAGTCTGGCGAAGTTGGCACTTGACGTAAGTGTACTTTGTGGAAGGGTCAAAGTTGTTCACAATGAGGTAATCCTATTATGAATCCCTGATTTTTAACTATTTCTTTCTAACTCTCTCTCTCTCTCTCTCTCTCTCTCTCTCTCTCTCCTTCCCTCCCTCCCTCCCTCCCTCCCTCCCTCCCTCCCTCCTCTCTCTCTCTCTCTCTCTCTCTCTCTCTCTCTCCAGGCAAATTTGTCCGACATTTCATTTGAAAATTATAAATACGTAGAAACTACAAAAACTTGGCACAATTATATTTCTATAGACGAAGTCTCACCTTTTTATAATGAGAGGTCATGCTTTTCAAAATTATACAAATAAGGGCTAATTAAAGTTTTAAATCTTCAATATCTTATATACTATAGTAGATGTAGTTCCAAGTGTATAGGAGTTCGATCATAGCAAGGCAAAGGTCGTCTCACGTCATGGTCATGTCAAGGTCGAAGGTTATGTCAAGGTCAAAGGTCAACTTAAGGTCAAAATGTCATTTTAAAGGTGAAGGTTCACTTCAGGTAGAGGTCATCTGAAGGTCAAAGGTCATTTCAAGGGCAAAGGCCACTTTTGATGGTGGCTTTCTTCTAGACATAGACTTCTTCTAGACTTGGTAAATTTTTATCCAATTCTGATCATGTTGGGCTCAAATTGTAGCTATTGTAACACTGACATTTTTGAAACTTACATGTGACCTCTCAAGGTTAAAGGTCAACATTATTTGGCCCTTTGAAAGTCTTATCTTGCCATAACTTGGTCAATTTTCATCCAATTTGGTTCATGTTGGGCTTGAATTGTGGGTATTATAACAATGCACATTTTTGCAAGTTACATGTGACCTGTAAAGGTCAAAGGTCAAGGTCATTTTGACTTTGAAACTTCATCCTGCCATAAGCTTAATGGAATATGAAGTACCAAAAGACGAAAGTTGTGGCATTTAATATTTACAACTTTTGAAGGCACACAGACACATTTGCTATGAAGCAAATCTTCTTTTCTAGTTCCCAGATTATTTTACAAATCACTGAAATTTGGTGACGGACAAGTATGTGTTAGCATAGGAGTGTCAGCAGCTGTGACATGCTGGCTTGTATAGCAGAAATGGTGGATCCTAGGCCCATGGTTACTATTTAACACTAGACATATTGTCTTCCTTCCTTCCTCCCTGCCTTCCTTCTTTCTTTCTTTACAGGCAACTTTGTCCGACATTTCATTTGAAAAAATTTGTAGGTAGAAACTCCAAACTTGACATGATTATACTTCAATACATGAAGTTCAAAGGCTTTTAAAATTATGCAAATTAGGGCCATTTGAAAATTTAAATTTTGAAGAGCCCCAAAACTATTATAGGCACAGGTAACCAAACTTCAATTAATATGTCTGTAACACTGCACACTTTGTAATTTACATGTGACATCTAAAGGTCAAAGGTCAAGGTCATTTGGACCTTTGACATTTTCATCTAGCCATAAATTGGTCAATTTTTATCCAATTTTGATTATGTTAGGCTCTAATTGTAGTATTGTAACACTACATATTTTTGTAATTTACATACGATCTCCAAAGGTCAATGTCAATTGGATCTTTGAAATTTTCATCTAGCCATCTTGGTCAATTTTTATCAAATTTTGATCAAGTTGGGCTCAAATTGTACCTATTGTAACACTTCACATTTTGTAATTTACATGTGACCCCCTGAAGGTCAAACATATAGGGCGTTTTGGACCTTTGAAATATTCATCTAGCCATAACTTAGTCAATTTTTATTCAATTCTGATCATGCTGGCTTCAATTGTAACAATTATAATACTGCACATTTTTTTCTATTTTACATGCGACCTCTAAAGGTCAAACGTCAATGTCATTTAGACCTTTGAAATTTTCATCCGGTCATAAGTCAGCCAATTTCCATCCAATTCTAATCATATTGGACTTAAATTGTAGGTACTTCAACACTGCATATTTTTGTTATAATATGCAACCTCTAGAGGTCAAAGGTCAAGGTCATTCAGCCCTTTGAAAGTATCATCTAATCATAACTTAGTCAATTTTGACCTGATTTGGTTCATGTTGGGCTTAAATTGTGGCTATTGTAGCACTGTAAATTTTTGCAATTTACATGTGACCTGTAAAGGTCAAAGGTCAAGGTCATTTGGACTTTAAAATTTTCATCCAGCCAAAAGCTTTATGGAATGTGAAGTACCAAAGGGCAAAAGTTGTAGCCCGTAATATTTACAACTTTTGCAGACACACAGACAGGTTTGCTTTGAAGCAAATCTTCTTTTCTAGTTTCTTTTGATTTTGCTGACTTTGACTTTGAGTGACCCTGAAAGGTCAAACTGGCATATTGGCATGTATTTTGGTAGAAGGATTATGCTACTTTCTCTTTAAATAGAGGACTGTTATTCTCGTGCTCAGCTGACCTTGGATACAGAGAATGAAGTGGTCCTGTGAACTTTGTATCAGAGATGATTTTTTCAAGATTTTACCATAAAATGAACCAAAAAATCAGGAAAATCCAGAAATGATTGAGGCATGACCACTTAAACAAACTTGCAAGAGAGCCAGCCAAGGTACATCCTGACCAAGTTTGAACTGAATCTGGTTGAAGGTATTGGAGAAGAAGTCCAAAATGTGAATTGCTGTTGCAATCCACATAGACTTGCACAGCCAGGAGAATGAAACATAAGTATTTGGCTCAGTGGCTAATGGCACCAGTGGTCCCTGTGGACCACTGGCAACCACTCTGAAATCAGTTGCATGTGATTGGAGGCATACTCACTCCAATTAATGTTTCTCATGCTTTGCGTGAAAGGTTACCATGGTTAACTTGCTGTGCTACAGCATCATTATTGTTGTGGCACTCAATGACTCACTACCTGAGATCATCCAACATATGGTGCTGCCATCTGCTGATCATTATCCCAAACATGCAAATACAACTTGAAGCTTTGGTCACTTTTGAAGACTCCAATAACGGAATTAGATAACTAGTTTTGCAATATGATTCACTCTTCCATCATAATATGTTTTGTGTTAAGTTTCAGGTACATACATGTATGCCCATGCCAAAGCACAAATATTAACAGTCTGGACACAAGAAATGTCACAAACATACAAATACAGGCATAATAATGACAATACTCTCTTTGCCTATGGGCCAAGGGATTGAAAGTTCCTGATCCAGTTTGTAAGATAAAAAAGCAAACTTTTTTTTGTAGCATATAAAACTTGCAGTCTTCAGACATGGCAAACAGGAACCAAGAAATATCTACACCAAAGATGCATCAAACCCTTCAATCTTGAAATTTAGGGATCAACAGCATCCAAGATTTGAAATTATGAACAGATGCACACACTACATACAGCACAGCAACACCCGACACACATTCCACAGATGTTGTAAACTCTGTCCTGTGACCTTGAGACATCAACTGAAGTCATCCGGCCAACAAGCATTCCAATAGGGATTCGAGCATAATATTGTTGGTTATGTTGTAATTATCTTCCAATTATACCTGTAGTTTGGCTGTACTCTGGAAACCAAATGGACTACTCTGGTTGTGTCAGCAGGTGTACAATCCTCACTTCATGTGAACATACTGACAGAGAGTACCAGTAAAGATCCATAATTCAGTGTGAGAGAAAGCCACAGACCTAATCATTCTCAGCAATGAGGTTATGCTGTTAAGATAATCAGAAACATGTGTGACATTGGTTTTGAAAATGTGACAAGACTGTAAAATACAGTTATCATCACTGTGTAATGATACAATTTCTTGTTATACAGTATGTATTTATGTATTTGCTGATATCTCATGTTCATACATTCCTGAAATAGAAGTGGGTTGTCTTTGCCAACTACAAGGTAAAGGTAAGCAACCACCATCACAAAAAGTAGGCACAGGAATTTAAGGCTGTAAATCACACTCAATGATGGTTTCCCACTGATGACCCGACTATAAATTCATTTGGCTGCTGAAGCCTAGAATTTTCACACTTTTGAATTAAACATGATACTACCGTTAATTAATTTATTGGTTTAGACATAGACAATGACTGGGTCTGCCATGGGACATAGAAAGATTGGATTGTGATTTTTCTTTTTTTTTGGGGGGGGGGGGGGGTGGTAGTGGTGGTTAGAGTGACACAGCAGATGTGGCACTGTTGCTCCTGTTTGTATATGTTAGGCTTCCTGTATTTTCAACTTGATTTTTTCTGTTTAAATTTGGAAAGTTACTGAATATGAATTTAGTGGTATCATCTGGACATGAAAATATGCATGGCACGTATTACATTCAAACAGAGCTCTGTAAAACAACCACTCACTCAAGCTCAAGCTAATAAGCTGCAAATGCAGATCAACATCTTTGTACTCTGTAAGAATTTTTAACCCCTGACAAATTGGTTGCTTGTCGCTTCATTGGTGATCATGTCTTTTACCAAGTTTGAAATGTTTCCACCTTATTTCCATGGTCTGTGTTAGTCAATTGCTAATGCTTGATTTCTTGGGTGGTAACTCAAACTGTGGCAGTAATAAAGTGATCAATACTAGGGTAGAGCAACCACCATGCATACTTTTATGATGATCAAGGGCAAAGCCCACAACAGATGATCACTTGCCCCTTGAGTCATGGGCTAAGGCCTGTTACAAAGTTATACTATGTCTGGGTTTTCACTTTATTTTCATGGTCCATTTTGATCAATTAACACTGCTCCTTTAGGAGGTACCACAAACAAGGGCAGCAGCCATTGCTCATGACAAATAGCGGTGAGTATTTAATACTCAGGTGAGTATTTAATACTCAGGTGAGTATCTAATACTCATTGATGTCTGACAATCAATTGGATACTTCACTATGTGTGCTAGGGGAGGAGGGGGAACAAAAACAAAAGGGCTGTGTGAACAGCCCGTGCCTCAGCTGATCTCAACATTCATCACACTTGCAGCTCTATGAACTTGGGAAAGGATCAAGGACACCATGTTCTGAGTAAGTCTGAACTTTATAGAAGAACACTTACATGTGCAACGTCAAAGTTCAAGTAGTTCTCAAGTTATAATGAAGAGTAAAATGCATGTATGTTGCACTGTGACCCCACAAACGAGGTCAAGGTCATTCATGTACTGTCTCAGCGTGACCTTCATACAGAATAATTAACATGTGTATCTAACTCAAAACAGATCTCAAGTTATCAAGTAAACAGTAAATTTCGTGTCAGTTGTCCTGTGAATTAGCATTAGAATGCCCATTGACTTACATAGTAATCAACAGGAAAGCTGCATTGAACGATAAGTACCCGAATTGAAAATCCTTAAAGATCAGAAATCCAAAGCAGTGCCACCTAGTAAACAACTGTTTGACCCTTCCACAACAACATATCCATCACATGTCAGCTTAATCTGAGGGACGGTTCTGAGAACAATTGAAAAATAGCAAAACCATATAAAAAATTCATTAAAAAATTGCAGCGCCACCTGGTGAACAAATTGGGAACTAGGTGTCCCCGGGAGTGTCTATGTACGATATCAAAGCATTTGGGTGAGCGGTTTCAGAGGAGAAGAATTTTAAAGGTTTGCCAAAAAAAAGAACAAAAAAATTCATAAAAAATCCAAAAATCAATAGAGCGTGACCATTTGAACGCTCTTGGTAGAGATCCACCCAAGGCACATCCCCACCAAGTTTGAAGTAAATCTGGGCAATATTATTTAAGTTATGACCATTACAAGAAATTCCCATGTTAAACTTTCCTATCAAAACCTTTGTTGAGATTTTTGAAAAAAAATCATAAAGAAATCCAAAATTCATTGGAACATGACCATGGGAACAAACCTGGTAGACACCCACCCAAGGTACATTGCCACCAAGTTTGAAGTAAATCTGAATGACGGTTTTGGAGAAGAAGTCGAAAATGTAAATTAGCATTAGAATGCCCATTGACTTACATGGTAATCACTAGGAAAGGTGCATTTACCCCAAAGGAGCCGAATTGAAAAAATCATTAAAAATCAGGAATCCGCAGCATTCCCACATAGTGAACAACCTTGTTTGGCCCTTCCATAAGGAACATATCCACCATGTTTCAGCTTAATCTGAGAGACGGTTCTGGAGAAGAAGTCGAAAATAGCTATAACACACAAAAATTCATAAAAAATCAGGAAAAAATTGCAGCCCCACCTGGTGAACAAATTAAGAACTAGGAGTCCCAGGGAGTGTTCCTATTTGATATCAAAGCAATCGGGTGAGCGGTTTTGGAGAAGAAGATTTTTTTAAGATTTACCCAAAAAAGAACAAAAAAATTCATTAAAAATCCAAAAATCACTGGACCATCACTATTTGAACACACTTTGTAGAGACCCACCCAAGGCACATCTCCACCAAGTTTGAAGTGGATCTGGCTGACGGTTTTTGAGAAGAAGTCGAAAATGTGAATTGTGGACGACGGACGGACGGACTGACAAGTCAGCTGAGGTAATAAGACATGTTTGAAAAACATAGATGCCTCCCTACCATCATTATGTTCGCCCTCACTACTCTGCTGATAGTACTAAATGGGGCACTCACGACCTTGGGAAATGGATGTAGAAACCAAATTTATTAAAGTGGCCTTGTTACCTTGAAGATTAAGTCAAGGTCATCCTTCTTTGAAGCTCTAATAGAAGACTATAAACATCTACAAAACAGAAGTTTGGGCGAAAAAAATTATGCAGTTATTAAGCAGAAACTAAACTTAGTAATGTGGCTCTGTGACTGGGAATTAATAAAGGTTAAAGCATATTGCCAAATTTGAGCAAAATACAGCGATGCATTCTGTGGATATCGCGGTAACGAGAATATGCACAGACGGACAGAAGGACAGAGGGACATCCAGACAGACGGACAACCCGAAAACATAAAGGGTCCCCGCGTGGGGCGGACCCTTAAAAATATGCTATGTTTCATGAACAATTCTCACTATACCAAATATTTAAAAGTACTAAATTAGGCTTGACAAGCCAAAATTACTGTTATTTTTGTTCTCAATGTGGCACCAGCCCCCATGACATGACTCAACAATAATTTTCACAAGAGTACATGTCATAAAATACCTAAGGTCCAAATTAGCTAGTACCGTCGGTAGCCGCTAAAGCACCAGGGACATTTCCCAGTGCATCTTGCGGCAGGTTAGGTCGTTTCAATATAGCAGCCATATTGTGCCATAGTTAAAGTACAGGGAAATGACATCACAAAGTTGATCGTTATTTTCCAATGTACTACGGAAGTATTTACAAGCTAAAATGACAGTCTACAATTGCAAAGTTCCTGACTGTAAGCCAGACACAAGAAAACTGGGTAAATTGGATAAATACCCCTGGATGCAAGGGGTAGCTTTCCACAGTTTTGCTGCAAAGAAACATACAAAAGACAGGAGTGGTTGAATATGGTGAAAAGACCAGAAGATTATGAACCACCAGGCAAATTTGACATAATTTGCTCAAGACATTTTGTTGGGGGTAAAGGTCCGACACCAGATCATCCAGTGGCCATGTAATTTCTGTTTAACAACTGGACGATTGCAGAAAAACAACGCACAACAAACCAATGGCAGAACCATGTGAGACGGCCGAGGATCGAGTGACCTACCCAGCAACAGAGAAAGGCCAGTTGCTAAGTAGAATGCGGGGGTGCAAAGCAGTAGCTCGCAGTACTAGCTAATTTGGACCAAAGCTATGGTGACAAACTTGATAAAGTCACATGCACATTCAATTTCACTTATCATATAAACGTTCTATTTACTAACCAGTGTGTACACTTGTCCAGTGACTTATAACCCTATGAAATATGAAGCGACTAAAACTTGTAGCATAAATGATAAAAGTGATGAAATATGATCATTCTGTGCTTGTATACATCATAATATTTACTGTATTTGTATTAACAGATGTGTGGAAAGTGATGAAAAGGAGCCATGGTTCAATTAGGCTTTTGTCCAGGCTGAGAAATTTTGTACTTTTTCGGGGGGGGGGGGGGGGGGGGGTAGGGGTTTCAAGGGATTTATAAAAGCATTGGGTGTACATTTTTCAGAAGGATTAAAATGTTAACCAACCATAACAGACCACCTATAGATTCCATTCCATGTGTTAAACTGTATACTTTTGATCCCCAACTGCACCATCATGTAGGCCTACACATAATCCCCAATGGATAGCTTCCAGCCAAAGTTGAATTATAAGTGACAAAAACAGATCATGCACAAGGACAAATCAACGCATGGAGCAAGCTCATTTACATGTATTCAGAAAATGGTGAGTCCAACTTCTGCCATCTTGATATTCTTTCTGTCTATTCAGCCTTTTGACCTGCAACTTTCTGCCCATGCAACTGTAAGTCTGGACCATTTTTTGTCCCTCAACATTTTGTCGTGCAGCACATGAGCTTGGGATGACAAATTATTTGACCCTAACAGAAAGTGTCAAACTCAAAGATACTTGATTTGTGTGCTACAAATTTGCTTTATGTTGAAATTTATGTCAAAGGATAAAACTTTCACACCAGTTTAGTTCACTGCCTGTCAAAATTGACCAGTTATTGATGGGGGAAAAAAATGCCCAAAATTTGAATTATCAACCTTTAATTTTGATCAACAAATGTGAATCCAATTATTCTGTGCCATGTTTTTTGTCATGTATCTCTTGCACATGATGAATACAAACAGGTTTCCTTTAATGTTCAAGAACAGGATTTCCCTTTGTCTACAGGAGACAACTTTTTCCTTCATTAGCACAAATGATAAATGTTTTAACACAGAATATCAGATAATGGAAAGTATGAGAGTTTTGATGACTGAGCATTCCTCTCTATTACTACATCACTAGTCATGACTCGTATGACATGAGTATGTGAGTACAGAGCATTTGTTTG
>CAXHWN010001992.1:0-104000 GCA_964020975.1 Hermodice carunculata | reverse complement strand
AAAATGTGATGTGGTCAATTTGAGGATTTTGGGGGGTTTTATCTTTTCTTTTTTTTTTTTTTGCAATGTACATTTCTCATTTATTTCGTGATGTCCACCTCAAAAACAAAATCATCATTTTACTTGAGAACATTTTTTGAGCTAATCAATACTGTTTGTATTGGAAAGGGATCAATGAAGGAATTCTCACCTTCAGTGTTGTTTGCAATGAGTATCGCTTATGGATTATTTGCACACCTATGCGGCATGAGAAACTCACATGGAGACGATATCTCTCTTCCATGAGAATAGGAGGTCGCAATTAGCAGTTTTATGTATATTTGGCTGAATACACAACCCAATACACGAAATTCTTGCGGGCTACAGG
The DNA here is from genome assembly GCA_964020975.1 of Hermodice carunculata. Classification (NCBI taxonomy): domain Eukaryota; kingdom Metazoa; phylum Annelida; class Polychaeta; order Eunicida; family Amphinomidae; genus Hermodice; species Hermodice carunculata. Next base: position 103,633 of record CAXHWN010001992.1, on the reverse strand, counting down.
TGTATATTCCCATAAGATTCTATGTTAAAGTAAGATTCAATATATATGTTGAACAGTTTTGCAGCAAAAGTTATCAAATTGACAGACATATTTTAACTGCATACAACTATTTACCACAAAAAGGTGGTGTTTATGGGTAGAGTGGTTTTTAAATCACATAGGTGCAAATTATTATGGAAACTAATGGAAACAAGTTAATGAGTATTGCAGAGCAATACATAGTCCCCCGCTCGTCCCCCACGAGGTTGAATGGACTACTATATAGGGGTGTGACCTAGATGAAAAAAAAATTAAAAGTATGGCACATTCTTAGATTAAGCTTCACATTTGTGTAAAATTTCATTAATCTAAGTAAAAGGACAAAAAAGTTATGGCCCGGACAAGATTTTGAATGGATTTCACAGTGACCTAGATATTTGACCTAGTGACCTACTTTTGCCATGTGACACAACAACTCCCCAGGTAGTATTAAAATAATAAATTTGGTAGCTGTAGGTATAATAGTAAGGGAAATATGGCATGGACAAGGTTTTACACGGAGTTTACACTGTGACCTAGATATTTGACCTAGTGACCTAGTTTTGCGTCGTGACACACTTTTAGGTCACAATACATTATCAGTAAACTTTTATAACAAGAAGTCAAAATTTTTTAAGAATTACAGTAAGGACATGAAAATACTGTACATTTATGTATTACTGTGACCCAAATATTTGACGGACGGACGGACACACTGAGGGTGCCCATTACCATATCCCCTCTAAGGTCTACCCACCATAAAAAAAATCAAAGGGCTGGCATCAATAATTTAGAAGATATGGCCCGGACAAAATTTGTATTGTATCTTGAGCTTGCTTAATGAACTTCGTTAATTAATTAATTAATGGAAGTAATTAGCCACAGAAAACAATGCGTATGCACACCTACTACCTAAGGTCTACACACCATAAAAAATTCAAAGGGCTAGCATTAATAGTTTAGAAGATATGGCCCGGACAAAATTTGTCTTGCTTAACGAACTTTGCTAAATAATTAATTAATGCAAGTAATTAGCCACACAAAACAATGCCTATGCACACCTACTACCTAAGGTCTACCCACCATAAAAAAATTGAAGAGGTAGCATTAATATAGGGAAGATATGTGCCGGACAAAATTTGTTTCCGTATATTTACATATCGATCGGTGACCCAAATATTTGACCTAGTGACCTAGTTTTGCTTTATGACACTTTCTTAGACTAAGCTTCACATTTGTGTAACATTTCATGACTCTAAGTAAAAGGACAAAAAAGTTATGGCCCGGACACGATTTTTCATACATATGTATTCTGTGACCCAGATATTTGACCTAGTGACCTACTTTTGGCACACCATACACCTCTATCCTAGGAAGTACAAACACATTAAATTTGGTAGCTGTGAGTGTTATGGTGTAGGAAATATGGCCCGGAGAAGCTTCGGACGGACGGATGGAAGGACGGACGGACGGACGGACGGAAGGACGGACGGACGGACGGACGAGGTGCAAACCTATAGTCCCCCACCAAGTGGGCGGGGGACTAATAAACACACCTAGCCCGCCTCCCTACAGAGCCCTCTACTGAGAACCCATATGAACCAATTGATCTTGACCTTGCCTATTTGATTGACAAGTTGACAAGTTTATTGCAATCCAAGATCAGTACATGACTGTTGAGGTATGGATGCCATAACAATTAAAATTATATGACTATGCAAAGAGTAAAAACTAGATGATTATGGGTAGATGAGAGGTGCACAAGGTAAATTAAAAGATAGTAAATCAAGAACCCTAAAAATCAACTAGACACGAGTTTTTCGCTGTGCGAAAACAAATATGCATCCCCCACGCATGACAGAGTGTTCCCTATTTATGTTCAATAGTAACCATGGTCTTGCAATCAACCGTAACAAAGATATATAAGGAAAATAAAATTTTGACCTCAGTTTGACCTTTCAAGGTCACTCGAGGTCAAATTTAACAACACCAAAAGAAAGCCCATAGGTACTTTCCTATTCATGTTCAATAGTAACCAGGGGTCTGCGATCAACCGTAACAAAGATACATAAGGAAAACAAGCTTTTGACCTCAGTTTGACCTTTCAAGGTCACTCGAGGTCAAATTTAACAACACCAAAAGAAAGCCCATAGGTACTCTCCTATTCATGTTCAATAGTAACCATGGGTCTGCGATCAACCGTAACAAAGATATATAAAACAAGCTTTTGACCTCAGTTTGACCTTTCAAGGTCACTCGAGGTCAAATTTAACAACACCAAAAGAAAGCCCATAGGTGATTTCCTACTAATGTTCACTAGTAATCATGGGCCTATGATCAACCATAAGCAAGATATATACGGAAAAAACAATTTTGCCTGATTTTGCTGAGTCAGCAAAAAACGAAAAACCTTAATAAAAAATCCAAATATCAATGGATTTTGACAAACAATATATCAGAAGAATTCCCCAGACCTGTAGAATATTTGTACCAAAATAGAACGTAATTCGTAAATATGCCTTAGAGTTACAGCAGAAATAAGAAATCCGGCGGAGGCTGTGGTGGTGGCGGCTGTGGTGGTGGCGGCTGTGGTGGCGGCAGCGGCTCTCAAATTTTACTAAACACTATATGCATCCCCCAGTGGGGAATGCATAATTACATTGAGTTTATAAGACATTACGATCAGTCGAGAGCAAAAAGTCTGATAAAACAATCAGTGATAAAAAGGATCATTGATCAGAAAGGCTCTACGTGATCAAAAATGAATTGTATACAACTTTTTTTAAAACTAAACAGAGATCGTGAATCCCGGACATGCTGAGGTAGTTCATTCCAAAATTTGGTACCAATAAAAGAAAGAGTTTTAGGGGAAGACCTTGCATGGAAAAATTTTGAGGAAGTGGATGCTCTTGTTTGATAAGAATGGACTTCGGTCACTGGAGTAAAGACATTTTGTAAATAAGGTGGGACTTTGTTATTAACCATTTTCCAAAGAAAAATACAGAGATTGTAGAACAATCTCTGTTTGACACTCATCCATTTCAGGGTCCTCAGCATGTAAAGGATGTGCATCCTAGGGTGACATTGTAATATTATTCTCATTGCCCTGTTCTGTAGTCGTTGGAGGCGTACAATGTCAGCTTTCTTCAGATTGCTACCCTAGACTGTGCTACAATAATCAAAATGAGGTAACACCAAGGTGTTGTACAGGGTAATTTTGGAGTCTGCACAAAGAAAATTTGCAGCTCTGCTAAAAATACCAAGAGGTCTCTTTATTTTTGTAACAACCTCATCAACCTGCTTTTCAAATTTCACTTCCTGATCAAGCGTTACACCCAAGTACTTACAAGCCTCTGATTGGGAGATAGCTTGATCATTGAGTGATAAATCAAGGATTGAGCTGATGGAATTTCTCTTGTGATTGCTGCAAATGAGCATACAAGTTGTTTTTCCAAGGCGGAGACTTAATTTATTTGCATGCAACCAGTCAGCTACTTGGATCAGCTCTTGCTGTAATACAGCGGAGACAACATCTTTGGATTTGTCAGCATAATAAAACAGAGTGTCATCTGCATATAAGTTGACTTAAGATTTTTTTAGGGTGACACTTAGATCATTTACATACAGAATAAACAAGAGGGGGCCAAAAATTGACCCTTGGGGAACGCCAGTACCAATCGCCATGGGTTGGGACAAGTTTCCATTGATACAAGCAATCTGTTTCCTGTCAGAAAGGTAACTCTTGAACCAATGAAAACTTGTCCCTTTGAATCCATAATGTTCAAGCTTTGCAAGAAGGATATTGTGATTAACTGTGTTGAAAGTTTTTTTCAAATCTAAGGTAACAAGGCCAGTTATATTTCCGAATTGAATTTCATCAAATAAGGATTCAGTTAATTGATGAAGACTAGTCTGTGTTGAGTGTTTTGGACGGAAGCCTGACTGTTCCAGGCATAGGATTTTGTGTTCTGAGCAATATCTGTAGGTCTGCCTATGAACAATTTTTCCAGAAGTTTGGAGATTACTGGTAGGATGGGGATGGGTCTGTAGTTTCCAGGGTCAGTTCTAGAACCCTTCTTGAAAATGGCTGAAACTCTGGCAAATTTCCACTCATCAGGTACAATTCCTGTTTTGAGCGATTTATTAAAGATAAAAGCAAGGCAATTTGATATGGCTGGGGAAGCAGTTTTAAGAAGTTTGGATTGGATATTGTCAAGACCTGTTGCTTTGTTTTGTGGTAGTTCAGCCAAAAGTTTTGAAACATCATGTTCTGACATACTGCTGAAAGAAAAATGTCCAGGAGAATGTGGCATATACTCGAGGAGGTAGTCAATAGCTGATCTAGTGGAACTTGGAATTTGGTTAGATAGATGGGTGCCAATTTCAATTAAGAATTTATTGAATTCATTGGCAATTTCAGAAAATTTATTAATGAATGTATCACTAATAATTAAGGAAGTAATACCATTGTGTAAATTTAGGTGCTATAAAGAAAACATATGTATGTACAAACAGATGGGCTGTGTGAACAGCCCATGCTCAGCTGACCTAGACATTCATCACACTTGCAGCTCTGGGAACTTGGGAAAGGATCAAGGTCACCCCTGTTCTGATTAAGTCTGACCTTTATAGAAGAACAAATGCGCCTAATATGCATAATTTTAAACATCTTCATTCCTTTGTATAAAACGGTCAAACTCCTTATATGGAGGTACAATCATGCAAAGTTTGGAGTTTCTATGTATAATAGTGTTCGAGAAAAGTGTCGGACAAATTTGCTGGTAAAGAAAGAAAGAAAGAAAGAAAGAAAGAAAGAAAGAAAGAAAGAAAGAAAGAAAGAAAGAAAGAAAGAAAGAAAGAAAGAAAGAAAGAAAGAAAGAAAGAAAGAAAGAAAGAAAGAAAGAAAGAAAGAAAGAAAGAAAGAAAGAAAGAAAGAAAGAAAGAAAGAAAGAAAGATAGATGATTTGCTCCATAGCAAATCAGTGTGTGTGTCTTCAAAGCATATTGGCATGGCAATGTACAACTATTCCATAAACAAGAGGGCTGTGTGAACAGCCCATGCTCAGCTGATCTTGACATTCATCACACTTGCAGCTCTGTGAACTTGGGAAAGGATCAAGGTCACCCATGTTCTGAGTAAGTCTGACCAATAAAAAAGAACACTTAACATGTGCAACATCAAGGTTCAAATAGTTCTCAAGTTATAATGAAGAGTAAAATTCATGTATGTTGCACTGTGACCCCAGAAACAAGGTCAAGGTCATTCATGTACTGTCTATGCATGACCTTCATAGACACATTAATATGTGCAGCAAAAATCAGGAATCCACAGCAGTGCCACCTAGTGGACAACTTTGTTTGACCCTTCTTCAAGGAACACATTCACCAAGTTTCAGCTTAATCTGAATGACCTTTCTGGAGAAAATGTAAAAATAGCAAAAACACACAAACAAGGCCTGGTGGCATAAATGCAGGGGCAAAGCATATGTAGGCACGTAGGGCTGTTGAGCAAGTTGAAATAATTGAAGGTAAGACTTTTCAGGTGTAACAAACACATTTTGCTGAATGTACTTTATAAAAATAACAGCCAGTTCTTTACTTCTGCTTTAACTAGTTTATAAAACAAAAGGACTGTGACAGTCCTGTGCTCAGCTGACATATACATACCTCAACGAGGTTAAAGTCATTCATGTACTGTCTGAGCATGACCTTCATACAAAAACATTAACATGTGAAGCATCACAGTACTAACTCGAAACAGATCTCAAGTTATCAAGTAAACAGTAAATTTTGTGTCAGTTGTCCTGTGAATTAGCACTAGAATGCCCATTGACTTACATAGTAATCAATAGGAAAACTGCATTGATCGATAAGTACCCGAATGGAAAATACTTAAAAATCAGGAATCTAAAGCAGTGCCACCTAGTAACCAATTTGTCTGACCCTTCCACAAGAACATATCCATAACATTTCACTTTAATCTGAGTAACGGTTCTGAGAACAAGTGAAAAATAAAAAAACCATATAAAAAATTCATAAAAAAAAAAAATAGAAATTGCAGTGCCACCTGGTGAACAAATTGGGAACTATACGTCCCTGGGAGTGTCTATGAACGGTATCAAAACAATGGGTGAGCAGTTTCACAGGTGAAGAGTTTTTAAGGTTTGCCCCCCATAAAAATTCCAAAAATCAATAGAGCGTGACCATTTGAACAAACTTAGTAGAGATCCACCCAAGGCACATCCCCACCAAGTTTAAAGTAAATCTGGCCAAAAGTATTTAAGTTATAACCATTACAAGAAATTCCCATGTTAAAATTTTCCTATTAAAACTTTTGTAAAGATTTTGAAAAAAAAATCATAAAAAAAACAAAATTCATTGGAACATGACCATTGGAACAAACTTGGTAGACACCGACCCAAGGTACATCCCCACCAAGTTTGAAGTTAATCTGGATGACGGTTTTGGAGAAGAAGTCGAAAATGTGAATTAGCGTTAGAATGCTCATTGACTTCCACAGTAATCAATAGGAAAGTTGCATCGACCGATAAGTACCCGAATTGAAAAAGTCCTTAAAAATCAGGAATCTGCAGCATTCCCACATAGTGAACAACTTTGTTTGACTCTTCTACAAGGAACATATCCACCATGTTTCAGCTTAATCTGAGGGACAGTTCTGGAGAAGAAGTCGAAAATAGCTAAAACACACAAAAATTCATAAAAAAATAGAAAAAAATTGCAGCGCCACCTGGTGAACAAATTAAGAACACAGAGTCCCTAGGTGTCTTTCCCTGTGATATCAGAGCGATTGAGTAAGCGCTTTCGGGAAAAAAGATTTTTTAAGATTTGTCCAAAAGAAGACCAAAAAAATTCATTAAAAATCCAAAAATCATGGAGCAAGACCATTTGGACAAATCTGGTAGACACCCACCCAAGGTACATCCCCACCAAGTTTGAAGTTAATCTGGATGACGGTTTTGGCGAAGAAGTCGAAAATGTGAATTAGCGTTAGAATGCTCATTGACTTCCATAGTAATCAATAGGAAAGCCGCATTCACCGATAAGTACCCGAATTGAAAAAATCGTTAAAAATCAGGAATCAGCAGTATTCCCACATAGTGAACAACTTTGTTTGACCCTTCTACAAGGAACATAGCCACCATGTTTCAGCTAAATCTGAGGGACAGTTGAGAAGAAGTCGAAAATAGCTAAAACACACAAAAATTCATAAAAAAAAATAGAAAAAAATTGCAGCGCCACCTGGTGAACAAATTAAGAACTGGGTGTCCCAGAGAGTGTTTCTGTATGATATCAAAGTAATTGGGTGAGCAGTTTCAGAGAAGAAGATTTTTTAAGATTTGCCCAAAAAAGAATAAAAAAATTCATTTAAAATCCAAAAATCACTGGACCGTAACCATTTGAACAAACTTGGTAGACACCTACCCAAGGCACATCCCCACCAAGTTTGAAGTGGATCTGGCTGACGGTTTCGGAGAAGAAGTTGAAAATGTAAATTGTTGACGGACGACGGACGACGGACGGAGGACCATAAGATAAGCTCAGCTGACTGACAAGTCAGCTGAGCTAAAAAAAAAAGGCCCAATACCACCTGGTGAACAAATTCAGACCCAGTAGTCCCTTGGAGTGGTCCTGTGTGATATCAAAACAATTGGGTCAGCAGTTTCAGAGAAGACGGGTTTTTAAGATTGCCCCCCCCCCCCAAAAAAAGCATTGAATGGCCTGTCACCAAAGTATATGAAAGAAATGTTTGCACATCTTAAAGATGTTCATAGCGTGAACTCAAGGACAGCTAGTAGGGATAAGCTCTACCTTCCCCGCCCCAAAACAGAGTATATGAAAAGGGCTTTGAGTTATGGTGGTGCAGCAACATGGAATCGGTTGCCAAATGAAGTAAGAAGTTCTGCTACCTTGTTATTGTTTAAGAGAAATTGTACCAAGTATCTGATGTCACTGCGTGAAGCAGGCAAATAATTGTTCACACTGTTGTAACTTTGCTGTACATTGTACATACTTAACTGTGTATTTTATTGATTTAAGAGGGCCTCAGGGAAGATTAGTGTTTTGCTACACTAACTGAGCCACCCTCTCAAAATTAGGATCTCTCTCTCTCTCTCTATATATATATATAATACTATAGGTGGCGCCACCAACATTCATGTCCACAGATTTTCATACACTTTGCAAGTCCTAAAAAAATAATTCAAAAACTGTGAGATGCTGAGCATTCACAAGATGACCCCTATATTTCTACTGGCCACTTGACCTTGACCTTCAACTCGGATTAAAAATTTGATACATTCATAATGTGCATCCAAAATCTGGATTTCCCATACATGGTCTGTTTGTTCAAATTGGGAAATAACTTTTCAAGTTATTGAAGAAAAACAATTAATAGGATAAAACCAATAATCAATTATATATAATCGATCAGCAGTTCAAACTCGATAATTGATTGCCTAACGCTGGTATCGATTTATCATGTCACTGTTTCACTGAATGTTACAATCATGAAACAATGGAATAAAGGCTAACATGTACCCATGTCTGTGTTTGAATGTGTTTTACTTTCATCCAATACTATCCATCAAGAGTCTGATCTTAAGTGCTCTCCCTTTTTTTACAAAGCAACATGACATCTCAAGCCAACCTTCATCAGCTTTCTTTCTGCTGCCCACACTGTTTATCACCTGCAAGCATGTGCATCCTATCGTAGCCAAACTTCAATACTTACCGATGGCTATTTCAATCTTCCAGTACAAAAGTCTAATAAATTCTTATTAAATGGATAAAGATCAAACAAATGCCCATTTTTCGAGACATTTTGAATGATGAAACTGCAAAATTTACCCCAAAACATCACATCAGAGATAGCGTTCAACAACACATCATGTTTACGCAAATCTTCTGTAGCTCTCCACTTCTCTGCCGCAGGCACCTTGCTTTGACTAATCTGCATATTTTTCTTGCCTTCCATAAGGAATTTTTACTTTTTGTGAAAATATGATGTGAAAATGTTGCAGTTTGGTCCAATTATCTTTGCTTGAATACAACTTGTTTTCCAACATTGCTGACATGAGACCTGCTCATGGCATCAGAGTTTGATTGGACAGTGAGCGGCATGTGATCACAGTGCATTAATATGAGGTAAAATGATGTGTCCATGCCCATTTTGGACTTTTGAAGGGATACCCCAGGCAATTTTTTCCGTGGCCAATAAGAAGAGGATACATCCCAAGTTCAAGGAATTTATCTGGAATCCTGCTTTTTTAAATCTCGGAGCGAAGCAAGGGATTTAAAAATGCAGGATTCCAGATAAATCACAAGAACAAGGGATGTGTCCTTTTTATACCATGCCTTCTTTGTTTTCATGAATATAAATGCATTTTAAAATGTATTCACCAAAGCAAATCAGTCCTGTGTTGAAATTTAGCCACGGAAATTAAAGCAGGGATATATGTGTAAGCAGGTGACATATATATCCCTTGAGAAAACAAAGGAGGCATGGTATAAGAGAGCTTGTCACATACAGTGACAAAAATCTGAAGATTCCAGCAGTATAAACCATAATGGCAGATGGTGCAAAACAACGTGACCGCAAGGGTACAAAGTCACTAAGTTTCAGGGTATTTTTTGTAGTTGTGTCATTAAAAATTATGCAAATAACAGAGAGTTGTTTATTTTTATCCATTTCATAAAGAATACATGTTTTTAACCACAAAATCGGAATAACCACTTGTAAGTACTGAAGTTTGTCTGAGACAAAATGCACACCCTTGCATGTAAATATACATTGTGGGCCAGCAGAAAGCTGATGAAAGTTGGCTTGCAATACCATGTTGCATTGCATCACACATCTCACAAAAATAGGTCAAAGTCTGTGATATTATATAACATACTAGCATAGGACATGGTCTATATATCCTATATACTTGGCATATCTAATTCAATAGCTTTTGGAGATATGGAATTCTATATCTTTAAAGATATCTTGGCTCATAATATCCATCAAATTATAGATGGCGCCACAACGCCACTAGTATCATACACAAATGAGATTTTGACCTCTTCTACAATCCTACAAAATTTTATAAAGATCTATCAAACAATGAGGATGCTAGAGTGTATGGAAGTTGTACTGTTCAATAATTCACAAAACCCTGAGTTTTGTTCACAAAACCGTGGGTTTTGCTTTTCAAAACCCTAGGTTTTGTAGCAAAACCCTGAGTTTTGCTAACAAAACCATAGGTTTTATAGCAAAACCCTGTGTTTCGTTAGCAAAACCCAGGGTTTTGTCACAAAACCTTAGGTTTTGCTCAGTTATTGAATTTTGATATCATTTTGGACAAAACCCTGGGTTTTGCTACAAAACTCTGGGTTTTGTGTACAAAACCGTGGGTTTCATGAACAAAACCCAGGGTTTTGGTACGAAACCGTGGGTTTTGTAGCAAAACTTTGGGTTTTGAGCACAAAACCCACAGTTTAAGAGCAAAACTCCGAGTTTTGATCACAAAACCCTCGGTTTTGTTATTTTTTGAACAAAATCCACAGTTTTGTTCCTAAAACCCTCGGTTTAGCCAGAAAACCGTGGGTTTTGTAACACTTTGAAATAACAGAACAAAACCGTGGGTTTTGTGAGATTGCAAAACCCACGGTTTTGTGACATCACGAATCCCAGGGTTTTGAAAAGGTGCAATACCCAGGGTTTTGTAACCAACCAATCATGACAGCTGTTACTTGGTAGGCCTTGCTAGGCTACTCAACTTAAAAATAGCGTCAAACTACAAGTGGCTCAGTTATTGTGATCAATAACATCATTATTGGTTACCACGCGCAAAGTCTATCTCTTTGCGACAAGATGAGAATATAAGTTATGTATTAGTTAAAGGACGAGAGGTTGTGCATCCAGTGTTCAAAATAATCCACACGCCGGCGCGAAGAGCCGCATGGACTATTGAATGCACAGCCTCGAGCTCTTTACTTTGCGTAAAACATTCGATCCGTTGCAAATAATTAACTTATCGCACGATATATGATAGAGCCCTGGAAATTTTTGTCAAAATAGCGTTTTCGGTCCCATTCTTCAACCATTATTGTCTGAAATGTTCAACAGTTATTGGTTGCGGTCATCTTGGCTTCGACTGGCGTGACCTAGATGTGAGGGAGTAAATAAAGCTGCGTGGTCCGACGAGAATAGAATATGAAAACCTTACTTCGTACCGTACTGGCTAACGTGGCCACATGCTTAGCGTGCTAGATTTCCAGTCGAGGGGTGGCTGGATCGATACCCATCGAGTCCTTTTAAATTTTTTAATTAATTAATTTAATCGAGAAGAAATTTTGGACTTGGATATTTCTCAATGTTGAAGTTGTTGGTTCTGGTAAAAGAACAATACTGTGACGCCAGAAAATGTCTAACTGCCTTTTCGTTTGTTGTGTTTGTTTATCAATTGGCGGACGTGCGTGTGTACACTTAACCATTCGACAGTTTATGAAAAGGTGCCAGGCTGTCTTGGCGTTATTTCCAGTGCCTGTCAACAAAAAACTTGCACACAACTTAGCAGTGGGAATAGGTAGTTTGTATGGGGGTAGTGGCTGGCACAGGGACATGCCGTTACAAGCGGGGTTTTCACCTTTCCAGTTGCAGAGCTCCCGGGGAAGAGCTTTAGTATCTTTCACCACAGCTGACACAGAAATAGATGCAAAATTCTGAATGGTGGGAATGAAGGTGGAGTTAAAGAATACCATGTAACAATTTAAGAATTAGTCGTGTTGAGATAATTATCACCACGATGTGATGTGGCAGTCGTTTTGTAATCAACGGTCGCATAATTACTGCAGGCAGCGGCACAACGTACGGTGGATTTTAACGACGTGGCAGAACAGGGGCCTTATGCTGCGAAAACTTCAGCCCGTTCGCCCGGGCCGGTCGCACGGTCCCAGAAACTGAAAATCAGTCTTAATCTATTAAAGTTCTTAAAATCACATACACGTTATACATCTTACATGTTTTCTCTTGTAGTACCTAAAATATGAGCTCATGAAGTGCACACAGTGATAAAATACACGAGATTTTAAGTCGCGAATCGATGGAAATTTTCCGAGATCCGCCATCTTAGCATGATATTGGTTTATAGCAAGTTCAGAAAGCAAGCCGTGTTGTGAGTGGTTGGCATATCCATATGACCAATTTGGCGGTAAAACACAAAACCGTGGGTTTTGTGACGTCACGAATCCCAGGGTTTTGCGAATTATTGAAAACCGTGGGATTTCTGACGTCAGAAAACCGTGGGTTTTGCAAATAATTGAACAAAACAACTGCAAAACCCAGGGTTATCAGGACAAAACTCACGGTTTTGAAACAAAACCGTGAGTTTTGTGAAAAGATTGGATAACAAAGCAAAACCCTGGGTTTTGTTACAAAACCCAGAGTTTTGTGTGCAAATCCCTGGGTTTTGTGGCAAAACCTTGGGTTTTCCAAGCAAAACCCACGGTTTGGTCTACAAAACCCTGGGTTTTGTGTCTATTATTCAACACAAATTTAAAATTCTGATATTTGCTCTGTTATCCTGGGTAGTGTACAAAACCCAGGGTTTTGTGACAAAACCCTGGGATTTGCAAGCAAAACTCAGGGTATTCTTACAAAACTCACGGTTTTATGTACAAAACCCTGGGTTTTGCTTAAAAAACCCAAGGTTTTGGTACAAAACCCAGAGTTTTCTATTACAAAACCGTGGGTTTTGTACACAATGCTCAGGGTTTTGTGAATTATTGAACAGTACAACTTCCATAAGAGTGGTCACCAGATTTTCACATTTAGACCCATATATTACATAATACTGTGGACACCAATATCAAACTCAACCTTGATTTCCATACACTTGATGAGCCCTGAAAGTTATATGGGGCTATCTCTAAAACTGTGGACTGTATTGTGCGTGTAACCAAAAAGCTTATGAACAGACGGAGGGAAGGACCTGAGTGATACCATCAGCTCTGAAAGCTTTGGTCCTTCCATTAGAATATTAATGTCACTTAAAAACAAAAATGTGGTAAAATTCAGTGAATTTACAGAATTAAATCTTCAATCAGCACAATTTAGGGTGGTACTGAGAGTATAACAGGACAGCTTGGCAACTGTACCAAATATTGTTGCTCAGAACGTATCTGTACGAAATACCTCAGAGTGGGTCAGCCTGGCTGTTTTCTGACTGCCTTTAAGAAGGATTTAATGGAGATGTAATGGCTTGATTAAATACACAAATATCTGCAATAAAGCTGGATATGTGATGTAATCAGAATGACCAGTCCCTTGGCAGCCAAAAGTCAGCAGAGGTGATTGAATCTGCAACTGTTATACAACTGTAACCACAATTTGCATCAATAACACTGATTGTTTGTTCCAGTGATGATGTGTATATACATATTTCTGTCCTCTCTGAAATTTAGTACTTGAATGAATTCAATGATGATGACCTTGAAACACTGATACCTTAGAACCATATCCCTCCATCAAATCCCAAACGCTGCACTGTTTGCAAGTTCTATCATGGGTATGTAATCATGATGCATCATATAAGAAGTCAGATTTCCCTCTGCATTCAGAGCTATAACTCCTCATGTGAAATCAAGCCTGATGCCTGTGGCAAGTGTGCCTTGAAGTCTGCATGTAACTGTCATCACAGTTTTGCACATAGTTGCCTTGAACATGAATACGAAAGATCTCAGCAACACGAAGCTGAGAGGACACATCTACTGCACAATGGGCACCCACCAAACGATCCTGTCTGCCCAACAGGTATCAATGCATAAGCAATGACCGAGTATTTGCTCCAATACATCAATGCCAATCACACTTGTATTTCACTCAGTACATCACATGCCACAGATTAGCTCCAGGTCAGTTCAAGCACAGTTTATTATGTCTGTGTGCCAACACAAACATACTGTTTTTCTAGGAATTCTTTATTTCTTTACCGGCAAATTTGTCCGACATATCATTTGAAAAGTATTACACGTAGAAACTCCAAACTTGGCACAATTATACTTCTATAGATGAAGTCTGGCCTTTTTATAATGAAAAGTTATGCTTTTCAAAATTATGCAAATGAGGGCTAATTACAGTTTTAAATCTTCAATATCTTGTATACTATAGTAGATGTGGTTCCAAGTGTATTGGAATTCGATCATATCAAGGCAAAGGTCATCTCAAATGTCAAGGTCATGTCAAGGTCCAAGGTCATGTCAAGGTCAAAGGTCAGTTTAAGGTCAAAATGTCATTTTAAAGCCAAAATGTCATTTAAAAGGTCAAGGACCACTTCAGGTAGAGGTCATTTCAAGGTGAAAGGTCATTTCAAGGTCAAACGCCACTTTCGATGGTGGCTTTCTTCTAGCCATAACTTGGTCAATTTTTATCCAATTTTGATCATGTTGGGCTCAAATTTTAGCTATTGCAACACTACACATATGAAAATAACATATGACCGCTAAAGGTCACTGTCATCTGGACCTTTGAAAGTTTCACTAAGCCATAACTCGGCCAATTTCCATCCAATTCTAATCATGTTGGACTTAAATTGTGGGTATTGTAACACTGTACATTTTTGCAATTTACATGTAACCTGTAAAGGTTAAAGGTCAAATGTCAAGGTCATTTGGACTTGGAAATTTTCATCCAGCCATAAGCTTAATGGAATGTGGTACCAAAGGACAAAAGTTGTACCATTTAATATTTGCAACGTTGGAAGACACACAGACAGATTTGCTTTGACGCAAATCTTCCTTTCTAGTTTTTTTTGTTTCCTTTCTTGCAAGGAAAGCATGTTTAATGAAACGCACTTGTAAGTGCCCTCCATTCACTGTTTCATAATTTATATTTTCATCTTGCTCTTTTCCCTGTCCAAACATATGCATACACGATTCCTGATGATGCTTCTGGTACCGGATCCTCTTCCTCAGGTCACCATGACCTGAAAAGGCACATCACTGATCTGCCTGTCACTGACAGCTCCCAGATGGAACTCCCTTGGCAGCAGGCATGGACGGTAATCCCCAAACACCTTGGCAGAGGGGCTGGTGTCCAACTAGCCATCCAAGGCTGGATGGAGGGTGATTTGTAACCACATTTCCCTTACCAGAAAGGGCTGGTTACACATACCCCTTACCAAAAGGGGTGGTCTGTAACCATGTATCCCTTCAGCAGAAGGGGTGGTTTACATCTAGAGAACCTCCCTTCAATGCATAACTGGATACAGGTTCAGAGAAGTGACGAACAAGTTCCACCTGAGCAATACACTACAATGTTGAAGGCGGAGTAATGTATGGCTCAAACAGAACTTGCGAGTTATATCTGTAAATGTGTACCCAGTTACAAGATAGTGATTCTATTTATCCCAAGTTTAAACACAGAATAGGCATGAATTTATGGGAGTGTTTGTGCAATAATACTAACATGTTAGGGTAAATCTGTCTGGGCTAGCGCTAGGAATTTTTACCCCTTAGTCAATTTGGCTAAAACTATAAATTTCTTTTAGCCAAATGAAATCTTCTTCAGTTAAATTTTAGTCCAACAAATCTGACACAAATAAAGTCAAAATGCACCCCCCCCCCAGCCCACCCTCCTAAAAGACCTTAAAAATATTTTGTCAAACACACAACTATACATACTTACATTGTTATTAAAATAAGTAAATTTTCTTTTCTTTTCTTCATTTACATCTTTTTTTTTCTAAAATAAAGTTTTAAGATACGAAACTTGGACATATGATAACGTTAGTGACCAAGACATGTCAGAACTTAATTATATTATGATTTTAATTTATAGTCCTAGTTTTGAAAAAATTGCACTTTTCGAGCTAATTTTATGAAAATTTGTTCAGATAATGGTTATGATACTTGATTATCATCAGTAATTAAATCAACTGAAAGATATTTAAATCACTCCTGGTATATTTATCATAGCTAAATTTAGAGATAAAATATTGAAAGGAAACATTAATTTTCAAGATAACTTTTAACAATTTTCTTTTGGAAGAGACATATCAGCTCATTCCAGAATAGTTTTTTCTTTTCTTTTTCTTTCCTTTTTCCTTTCTTTTTTTTAAATAATTCATGAGTTGACAGTGGTAAATAATACTTGTAGTAAAGAGTTGATAAAATATGAACAAAGTTAAAACATTAGATATAAAAAAGTAAGAAAATATGTGTATACTGCATTATGTTCACCATGACAACTGACTGTGTAGATGTACTAAACCATTCAACTGGCCTATCAATGGGTAGGCCTAATATCTATTGAGAATCTGCAGATATTATACAGTTTTAAAAATCTTGGCTGCTTGAATCAATATTATTACTTCCTTTAAGTCAATGCTAACAGAAATAAACTTCAAGTATCAAATTTCTGATTAAAAAACAAAAAACAAAAACAAACGAATGCTTGTTAATTAAAAATCTGTAAAAGATAAAAATACATGTACCAAATTTGCTGCCCATATCTGAAGCTACACAAGCGTTTTTCATTGTCGTCAATAGATGGCAGGACTACTACACATGTGCCAATGTCAAGGTCAATCAAGAAGAGCATGGCATGCACCTGCGAATTTTTCACTTGTTTATTTCAATGAATTTCTTCACTACAAGGCATTTATGAATCATGAAAAGTCTGTCAGTGGTCATTAGTGGATAGATAAAATGTTTTGACATGGAATCCTATAATATGAAGACCTAAACTGGGCGCTGGAAGTCATGATATGACCTTGAAGTATGTATTTTGGACAGCTTGTTTACGCATACCGAGTCAAAAAGCCATTTTGAGATCGACAGAGAAGAACATCGATTCATTTATGCCTCAGCAAAGCAAATAGACGTAATATTATATGTCTTTGAATGTATTTTCTTATTCTCTGAAGTCCAATTTGAAGTTGAATAAAGTTTTCTTTCCGTTATTTAGATAATGCACCGCCGTTTTTTTACCAGAATATCCCAGGCCAAAACAAAACCTGTCCTGGAAAATTTTATCTGCGCCAAATTGGCGAACTTATTCGAATTTTCTTTCGCCAGATTAACTATTTTTTCGCCTGTGGTGAAATGGCGAATGGCTAGCGCGAGCCCAGTCTGTCTTGAATACTCAACTGCATAATGGTGGTTTTCTGCACCCACGTGAATACATTAGCAGCATTAAACTAGAACAGGCTGATTTTCCAACAGAAAATCAAATGTCTCCCTGTTCGCTCTTACTATTGTCACCCTTATTTTTATAAATAGGTACACTGATTCCAGTGATCTACAGATATGGTGAAGGTACACTCTTTATTGACATTTCAAAATCTAAGCAAAGATTACCCATGTAGAAGCACAAGCACACTCTCATTGACGCTCATTGTCCCAGCAAATTTTCACTTTAATATATTTCTACCCAGTATTATTGGCAGGGCTATATCAGGGACTGAAGATTCCGCTTGGTTTACATTTTTGACAAGGAGGACAAATATTTTTGGGTTACTTAGCATATAATTATCTACAATTAGAATGGAAGCAAAGTAAGAAACAAGAAAAATATTTACAAATATTTTTACTGTGCAATTTGAACATTCCCATTGCAGATATGTTACCTACCATTATTGTTTTTTGTTTTTTTGTTTTTTTCTTTTGCTTGAAAAATAGGCCAAGGTCACACATCTACAGATATATAATTACACAATTTGAAGGTGCTACCTTTTAAAAAGACATTCTTGATTTATCACTTCTGCAGCTTCAAGGAAGTGCTTGTGACCTTGAAAATAGGTCAAGGTCACCCATCTATACTTCCAACCTAGCTCGTATTATGGTACATAATCATGCAGAATTTCCGCTTCCCAAGTCAAATCCTTGTGGAGTTATCATGTCTGCATGGATTTTACATGAAATGCCCATGTGACCTTTAAAAAATAGGCCAAGGTCATACATCTGCAGTCAAAAGCAAGGTCTTATAAAAGTCTTACATACAAACATAATCACAGAAAATGTCAACCTCTTCAAGTCAAATCTTTGTCGAGTGCATCTGCAATGATTTTTAAAAAGTGGCTATGTGACCTTGAAAATAGATCAAGGTCACCCATCTACAATTCCAACCTAGCTCATATTATGGTATATAATCATGCAAAACTTCAACCTCCGAAGTCAAATCCTTGCAGAGTTATTGAGTCCGCATCAATTTTAGATGACATGCCCATGTGACCTTGAAAATAACAAGGTCACCCATCTGCAATCCCAAGCAAGGTTTTATGTAGGAACATCTTCACACAAAAAATCAACCTACCAAGTCAAATTTTTCTTGAGTTATCGCGTTCGCAATCCATGCAACAATGTGTTGAAGAAGAAGAAGAAGAAGAAGAACAACAACAACAACAACAACAGCAACAACAACAACAACAACAACAACAACAACAACAACAACAAGAAACGGATGCAAAAACAATATGTCCCCCCCCCCATTGCAAGGGGACACATAATAATCAGAGGAAGCTGATTTTAATTAAGAACCTGGTCCATAATAATGTACATCTCTGATACAAATTTGGTAAAGCTGCAGTCAATATTTTTTGAGATATTGGGGTAACATCGTCATGGTTGACGCCACTCAGATGGCTTTAAAATAAATACATTAAAAGTTTCACAAAAAGTTTTTATCGAAGGAAAGTGGTTTTCAATAGGAACATGGTCCATCATAAGGTTCTTCTGTGACAAAAATTGGTACAACTGCAGTGAATATTTTTTGAGATATCCTGGTAACTTTGACAAGACGGACAGACTGACGACGCAGTTGATGACAATACCCTCTGGCACTTTTTGTGCCGAGGGTAATAAAACCATGTATCCCCTGCCAGAAGGGTCAGCCTGTAACCACATACCCCTGCCAGAAAGGGTTGTCTAAAAGCATATATATTGTGCCAACCCTCTCTCCCACCTCCTGGCAGAAGGAGTGGTCTTTAAAGGAACGCATCATGGTATGTTCAACCATATAGACCTTTAACATGTTTAACATACCACAACAATGTCACTTTCCTCATTGACTATCATACGCATCTGTGGACCAAATCAATTATAGTCTATCCCATGGTAGGTCTCTAGCAAAACTAGAGGACTGTGACAGTCCTGTGCTCAGCTGTCCTTACATACAAAGACTGAACTGGTCCTGTGACCTTTGAAATAATATCCAGGTCACTTATCTGTAAGACACGCACCACTGTTTGCAATATATTCAAGTCTTCACTCTGATGCACTCACAGTGTTGGAGTCATCATTGTGAGATGAAAAGTGCCAGGATCCATCATTACTGAGATTTAAGCTGACACTTTTGTTTGATCTTTCAAGGTCACTGAAGGTCAAAGTCAGCAACACCAAATTAAAATGCAATCAGAGACTGCTATATCTATGCCCTCCCTTCCCCCGGCTCTGTGACCTTGGCTTGGGAATTGGGTCAAGGTCATCCATTTTCGAACTCTCTAAGACCTTATACAGGACTATAAGCATGTGCAATATGAAACCCCTATGCAACAAACTTTTCAAGTTATCGTGTGAAAACCAAATTCCCAAAAATGGCTTTGTGACCTTTTGAATTGGGTCAAGGTCACCCATCTTTCAACTCATCTGAGACCCTATGTAGGACTGTAATGACCTGGAATTTGACAGGCCTATGTCAAAAACTTTTCTTCAAGTTATCGTATAAAAACCAAAAAATTCAATAAAATGGCTCTGTGACCTTGGGAATCGGGTCAAGGTTAGCCATCTTCGAACTTGTCTGTGACCTTATTCAGCACTATCAGCATGTGCAACGTGAAAGCCCTAAGGGAAAAACTTTTCAGGTAATCGCATGAAAACCAAATTCACTAAAATGGCTCTGTGACTTTGGGAATTGAGTCAAGGTCACCCATCTGCGAACCTGTCTAAGAGCTGGTGCAGGACAATATGCATGCACAATATGAAAGCCCTGTGTCAGAAACTTTTTGAGTTATCATGGAAAACGCACAGACAAGGTATTTCCTATATGCCCTCTCCTCCTTTGGGGGGGGGGGCATAATAAAAGCCTATAGGTCTTTTCCAACCAGTGTTAAGTGGTAAGCACCTAGGATCCATCATTATTGACACATAAGCCAATATTCCTATAGTAAAAATGCTAACATGTACATTTCCCCTTACCAATAATTCTTTATTTCTATAATTCATTAAAATCAGCAGCGCCATGTAGAGAACAAACACAGGGCAGACTGAGTCCAGGTGCATTCCCACCAAGTTTGAAGAAAATCCAACTTGTGGTGTGCTAGTGCACACCTTTGTTTGACCCTTTCACAGGAACATATCCACCAAATTACAGCTTAATCTGAATGATGGTTCTGGAGAAGTTGAAAATAGCAAAAAAAAACCACAAAAAATCATGAAAAATTAGAAAAAAAATTGCAACAACACCTGGTGAACAAATTAGAGTCCCTAGGAGTGTCCTTATGTAACATCAAAGCAATTGGGTGAGCGGTTTCGGAAAAAAAAAGATTTTTTAAGGTTTGCCAAAAACAAAAAATTCATAAAAAAAAAACAAAAATCATTGAAGTATGACCATTTGAACAAACTTGGTAAAGACCCACCCAAGGCACACCCCTACCAAGTTTGAAGTGAACCTAGATGAATGTGAATTGTGGATGGACAGACCCTCACAAAGGCTCAGCTGACTGACAAGTCAGCTGAGCTTAAAATCACTGTAGCATTACCATTTGAACAAATTTTGCAGAGACCCACCCAAGGTACTTTTCTACTAAGTCTGAAGTGGCCCTCAGGGTTTTCCCCAGGGAATAATTAAAGCTTTACATTTTGACCCATGTCCAGCACTTGGTTTGTGCCCACCTACTCCATCAAGGTCATTCTGGCCCCCAAACCACATTTTTACCTTACTTTTTGACAAAATACAGCTTTACTGGGAAGCTTTTCAAGAAGCTTGATGGCATTGATTAAAGCTCTGTCGGATTTTTACAATGCCTTATGGTACTGATAAGCTGTAAAGTGTCAGGAACAGCCCCTGGTTATGGTTGATGGTTTTGGAGAATAAGTCGGAAATGTAAATTGTGGACACATGGATGAAGGACAACAGAG
The DNA here is from genome assembly GCA_964020975.1 of Hermodice carunculata. Lineage (NCBI taxonomy): Eukaryota > Metazoa > Annelida > Polychaeta > Eunicida > Amphinomidae > Hermodice > Hermodice carunculata. Next base: position 82,477 of record CAXHWN010001992.1, on the reverse strand, counting down.
AACAGATGATGGACAATGGATAATGGATGACTGACCATCCTATAAGCTCAGCTGACAAGTCTGCTGAGCTAAAAAAAAAATAATAAATTGCCCACTGGCAAAACACTACCCATTCTGTATAAGAGGATGTAAACATATCAGGCAGGTTACCAAATAGATGTCAATATTGATTTTGATGCCCAGTATTTTCCCCCCACTTTGTGCAAGCAGAAAAATATGTGCATGAAAGCTTAACAGGGCAGAATGCAGGCACATGAATAATACAGTACAATGATTTAGCCTTGCTCAAAGCAATGATCTGATGCTAGCTAAGTCAACTTACACCGTTAATACTGGGCTATCCATGCATGCACATATCAACTTCCATCTTAAACTGGTTGAAAGTGACTGGAGTTAAAACGTTGTCTGCTTCATTTTTCAATTTATTTCACTAATAATGAGAACATTTTGAGCAACAAAAGTAGATGCAACCTATCAAAATAGGATGGCCTTGGTCAACAGCTTACTTTGGTGTGGGTTGGGTCAGATCAGTGCCTTGCCAAGGAAAGCTGTTGACCTGGAGGGAGGGCTGATGCAGGTGATTTATACATGTAATTTTTGTTTTACATTTTACCTCACTGATCATGTCTCAAAAATCCAGCACCATGGCCAGTGGTCCGTACAGCACCTTGGCCAGTGGTACATACAGCACCATGGCCAGTGGTCCATACAGCACCATGGCCAGTGGTTTATACAGCACCATGGCCACTGGTCCGTACAGCACCATGGCCAGTGGTCCATACAGCACCTTGGCCAGTGGTCTGTACAGCACCTTGGCCAGTGGTCCGTACAGCACCATGGCCAGTGGTCCATAGAGCACCATGGCCAGTGGTCCGTACAGCACCTTGGCCAGTGGTCCGTACAGCACCATGGCCAGTGGTCCATACAGCACCATGGCCAGTGGTCCGTACAGCACCATGGCCAGTGGTCCGTACAGCACCTTGGCCAGTGGTCTGTACAGCACCATGGCCAGTGATCTGAACAGCACCATGGCCAGTGGTCTGTACAGCACCATGGCCAGTGGTCCGTATAGCACCTTGGCCAGTGGTCTGTACAGCACCTTGGCCAGTGGTCCCTACAGCACCTTGGCCAGTGGTCCGTACAGCACCTTGGCAAGTGGTCCGTACAGCACCATGGCCAGTGGTCCATAGAGCACCAGGGCCAGTGGTCCGTACAGCACTTTGGCCAGTGGTCCATACAGCACCATGGCCAGTGGTCCGTACAGCACCTTGGCCAGTGGTCCGTACAGCACCTTGGCCAGTGGTCTGTACAGCACCATGGCCAGTGATCTGAACAGCACCATGGCCAGTGGTCCGTACAGCACCATGGCCAGTGGTCTGTACAGCACCTTGGCCAGTGGTCTGTCCAGCACCTTGGCCAGTGGTCTGTACAGCACCATGGCCAGTGGTCTGTACAGCACCTTGGCCAGTGGTCCGTACAGCACCTTGGCCAGTGGTCTGTACAGCAAGCACCTTGGTCAGTCATCTGTACAGCACCATGAAAAGTGGTCTGTACAGCACCTTTCCAGTGGTCTGTACAGACTTTAGTACTTCCCATCCAGTGATTGTGTGGATTCTATGACCAACATCGGATTACACACTTTGGTTTTTATATCCGACGGAGGTCACAGAATCCACACAATCACTGGATGGGGGGTATTAAAGTCTATTCTATCATGGTAAGTCTTAATTTAACACTAATAATTTCCCCCAATGCAGCACTTTTTGCATAGTAGGCCTACACAGGTCCACCAGCCACCTAGCTGATCTCCCAGTAAAGTGGCACTTCATTGCAACCACTACGAGTACAGTGGTCCCCCTCGTGAATGGCCCCCCTGACGAGAGGCCACCCCTCTTATAAGGCCTGATTTTTTGTGCATTTGGGGTGGCCTCACAAGAGGGGGAACCACTGTAGTGCCAAATTACCGCTCTGAATTTACATGTTTGTAAGTTAATGCATGCAAAGAGTTCCACTGATTTTATAAACCGTAGAGCAGCACACACAAACATACACACACTGTTGGACTATGAGTAAATACTGTGTTTAACTTTTAATAAAAACATCACATTTGGAATAGATTAGAAAATGCCAAATAGTGGGAGTGGTAGGTCAACTTTTTCAAATGGAAGTTTGCAATTCTGTCAACAGGTGGCACTGCATGTATGTAAACAAAGCATTCCAGTCTACCTTGAAAATTTTTAACACCTTAAACTCTTTGCTTCAAATTAAAAGCATGGAAACACAAAAATCTAGTTTCTTTCGGATACATAAATGTTATTCATCCTCATAAAACAAAACAAAAAAGTTCGTTATAAATTGCTTGATGGAGCCGTGGTTAGTGCTGAAACTAGCACTGGTCAAAGATTAAAATGCAGCCATCTGATTGTCTCTTGCTCACTGTCCATGATAGAATACAGCACCTTGGCCAGTGGTCCGTACAGCACCTTGGCCAGTGGTCTACAGCACCTTGGCCAGTGGTCTGTACAGCACCATGGCCAGTGGTCTGTACAGCACCATGGCTGGTGGTCCATACAGCACCGTGGCAAGTGGTCTGCAGCACCTTGGCCAGTGGTCTGTACAGCACCATGGCCAGTGGTCTGTACAGCACCTTGGCCAGTGGTCTGTACAGCACCTTGGCCAGTGGTCTACAGCACCTTGGCCAGTGGTCTGTACAGCACCATGGCCAGTGGTTCATTCAGCACCTTGGCCAGTGGTCTACAGCACCTTGGCCAGTGGTCTGTACAGCACCTTGGCCAGTGGTCTGTCCAGCACCTTGGCCAGTGGTCTGTACAGCACCATGGCCAGTGGTCCGTACAGCACCTTGGCCAGTGGTCTTCAGCACCTTGGCCAGTGGTCTGTACAGCAAGCACCTTGGGAGAATGTGCATGCGATTTCACACAGAAAGTCCAGTTTCTCTCACAAACACACACGCACACATACACACTCACACAAACAGGAAAGATAAAGTACCAGAAAGATCCAATTATTCCTCAATTTATTGTTTATTGACATTATATTTAACCAGGGTAGCCCTGACAACCTGTAACTAGCTGATTTCCGCAGGGCCCTGGATACATTCATACATAGAATCAAACAAACATGAGAATGAATTATATATAAAAAAAAATAATATGCATAAAAATATAGCACAGACAGGGACTACGCAATGTACCGGTAGTCACAGACCTAAGGTACTGGGTAAAATGAGTATTCAAGTAGAAACCATTTTCAAATGATATATATATATATATATATATATATTTATTTATTTATTTATTTATTTATTTAATTTAAGCGCCTATGATGCACATATGTAATGTCTAATTGTGCAGTTTTCCCTATACATGAAAGGAAGGGTTTTAAACATGTTTCAGGTTCCTAGACTTAAAAATTACCACTGTGGGTGATACCTTTCACTAAATCAATCAAACTTTTTGCACCTCTGCATTTGCATCTTGTCAGGCTGGAAGCTGGTTTACCTGATGTTATGTGAATATCATGTGTGCTTTGTCTGGTGTTGTAGCTATGCACCAGACACTAGTTGACACACATTGGTCACATATTATGAAGCCACTTGATTTTTTCATTACTTTGAACATCAGAATTCCCCAGTGGTATCTTTGCCTTGTTTCTATGCTTTTCCAGTTTAGTTGTGAAAACATTTCAGAGATTGGGGTCCTGCTTAGTTTGCAGAATATGAAGCATGCCACTCTACTTTGCAGTCTCTGGAGTATGTTTAACTTTGTCTTACAACAGCTTGACCAAACAAAATCACAACAGTTGAAAACCGGAAAGATCATGGTATCTAAGAGAACCTTTTGTGATGATACATGTACTACAATCATCACAATCGACACAGACCTGACTTTGGATGAATTGGAAGCCCCTCTGCTAAAAGTGGGGCCCTCCAAATAATAAACCGTATATCACTACAGCAGCTTGTGGGCAACACATGCATGAGGCAGAGCCTAGAACATCCTGGCAGCAGCTTTCAGCATCCTCAGTACAATTACTGCCATAAAGCTGGCACTGCTTAAATTGTGCACATGATAACCTAGGTTTTATTTATCATTTCTTTTTTTTTTTGGGGGGGGGGGGGCGTTTAAAGACCTTTTCCTTTTAGCCTTTAACCAAATATTTGAAATAGTCTCAGTTTAGTCTTTTACTTCTCGTTCTGAAATATGCTGTACTTAGCTTTATTTGCCTCATTTATATTATTATGTCTGTGTGCCAACGCAGACATATTGTTTTTCTAGGAATTCTTTATTTATGTCTGGGTGCTAACCCAGGCATATTGTTTTTACTCGCGTCCATGGCATCCAAATTTGTCTGGAGTTTTTCACAGACACTATTATTCCCAAAACCACCAAACTTGCAATGGTGACTGACCTATCAATGAAATTTTGCCATTTGGTGTGGCATAGTCATGATGATTAAAATTATGCAAATGAGGAGCAATTAAAATTTTACACCCAGTGTAGTTAGTGAAATAATGCCACTCCGAAGTTTTTTGTTGATGGACGGACATCTCTAGTATGATACACTTATGTAGAAAAACATGAACCATATTCATAAACATCAAACCCAATAATGACAGCAAAGAGATTTCAGAGTTACCAAATAATCAACATTCATCTTCCAATACCAATGTGAAGAAGCAAATTTCACTCCTGACTTGAGACAGGTAGTCACTCACAAAAGGCAACCGGTGGTTTTAAATGAGTCCTCTCAACCTTTGAACTATTCTTCATTAAATACAGACTACAGTGTTTTGGACAGACAGATGTCCCGAAAGTGAGTGATTGGTCTCGCCAACAGTTTATGCTGGTGAGACAAAAATGGCTGCTTCCAAGTTTTCCACTCAGAATGCTCATGAAGGGAATGTCAATGACACTTCTAAACAGTTGATGAAAGAATTCTTAGATATTACACTTTACTTGTTGCCTCACATGATTCTGCATTAGAAACTTGCTCAAATTTGACACATTCCTTGGGCCAGCCGTAAAAACATTTCTGTTTCGTATAGCAGGGCCTTGAAAAAATTGATGAGGCAGGGAGGATTTTTTTTTCTTTTTTTTTTTTCATTTTTTTTTTTTTAACTACACATACCTACTACATATTACTGCAATAAGGGCATCATATCAGTACGGGGACTGATGGACTTAGTATTGATACAAGATAAACAAGATTCCAGGTTGCAAAATTTTTATTAAATCTGTATTAAAGCAAGAGACTCTGCCACACATGAAGTCGTAGCAGGACAATATATGCTTCAGGCTGGTTTGCTGGCACCGAGACAGAGTAGCCCTACTGTAAATACACCTCGGCTTGGCTTGAATTTGGGTGGGTCTTTTGCTATTTTAAATATGTACATGTACAGGGCTTCAAGAAACAAAAGATTAGTATAATTATATAGTTGCCCTTTTTTTCAAATATCACAGAAGAAAAAGAATAAGATATCAAATACAAATGTGTAGTTTTGATTTTTACTTGACCACAGCAGGGGAGGGGAGTTGTGTTTGATGAGGGTTCAGAGTAAATATTAAAAGGCATGAACACACCTCTTTTGTGTGTATGTGTAACGGCATAATATATACATGTACAAGGCTTCTGCAGACAGTAAAAGAAACAAGGATATGGCGTAGTTGCCTTTATTTCCAATGTAAAGGAAGAAAAAGAATTGGATATCAAATGTGAAGTGTGTATTTTTTTCATTTGACAACACACAAAGAGTGGGGACTCAGAGCAAAATTTTCCTTTTTTTCTTCGTTTCAGTAGCTGATTTACAAGTAGATGGCTTTTGTCAGACAGTAGGAGGAACATAAAAGGATACAGCATAGTTGCCTTTATTTCAAATACAAGCAAAGAAACAGGGATGGGATATATGATGCCAGTGTGCAGTTTTTCATGTGATAAAAGATGTGGGGGGGGGGGGGGCGGCCTCAGAGTAAATGGTGGAATGAACTTTTTTTTCATATTTGTTGCATTTTTCATTTCTTTTATTTTCTTTTTCAATAGTCAATACAAATCTTTCCTAGTCTGGACAAAATTAAGTCCCTACGCCCATCCAGATACCACAACAGGTTGACTATCTTCCAAATATATGACATCACTTCTGTGTCGGGCATGGTTCCTGGGAATGTCAAACCAATGAGGAGGGTCGGTAAGGGCTTTCCCGTACTGGTGTACTGGGGCTTTTTATTTACTGTACTGGCGTACTGCAGCCCTCTTGTTTTACGTACTTCGTACTATCCAAAATTTTGAAAGATTTCTATTTTCCGTACTGCGTACTCTAGAAAAATAATTACCTGTACTAGCGTACCGAAACCCCCCCTTACCCCCCTTCCTGGAGGAAAGAAACTAGAGTTTTATTGCTCCATGGTCAAACTGAGAGTACAAAGCAGGGCTCTGCAATTCACATGTCCGATTGCCCGGGACAAGTCAGGTTTAATCTCGGGCAAGTTAAAATAAATTAATAGGTACTTGCCCAGTCGGGCAACCAACTTTTTTTTCGCTGGGAATTCTATTCCTCAAATTTTCATGACACAATTACAAGTTGCTGTTCTTTGCAAGGCTGGCAATGGGGTGCCACAAGGTGACGATAATCCATGGTGATAAAAGTGTTTGAAGTCAGAGCGCTGCATGCATGCTGCAGAACTATGGAGAGGGGGGGTCTAATCGCCAAAAAAATTACAGCTTTCGCAGCACGTGCATGGGGCACCAATAGGTGATGATAATCACTAATTGATAAACATTCCAAGTTTAAACAATTACTTGGTCAGCAGTTGTATTCATCAAAATTTTATTTCTGTCAACACAAGCAGACATTTTCACTGTCGTACATATGATTACGATATCTAAAGTACCGGCAATAATTGGTTTGCTGAGCGGGGTCACACTACTCACCGTCAGTGTGATCTGCCCCAACGATGTCAAAGCAGCGTCAAAATATAAAATTTGCATGGCAATTTCATCTGCAAATTAACATCAAATGCCGTTAACCGGTGGGTTCTAACAGTGTTGGAAAAAATAGGTACCTTGAGATGACTTCCCAGGCAAAAATAGCACAGGCAGTCACACACAAATATTTACATTCAATCTAACTTTCAACATTGCAAGTATATGAGACAGCCTGGTGTGTTTTGAGACCATAACACAATAGCCTTGTGTGTTATGGAACCATAACACAGGTGTCCCGCCCACATTCCAATAAGCCACGCCTACCTGGGTTTCCGGAACTTAACACTTAAACATGCTCGGCAAATCAGTTTTTGATCGTTTCTCTTAATTCTATGTATTAAGTTTCTTAATTTCATGAAATTGAGCAGAAACATTAAGAGGAAAATGTAAATATAAGCAATGAGGGTTGCTTTTGTGTGTGTTATGGCATAATGACGCGGGTGATTGAAGCTGGCATCAGACGAGGCGCACTGGCGTGCGCCACGCCCACAATGTCAGCTTCAATCACGCGCGTCATTATGCCATAACACACACAAAATCAACCATTATTTCTTAAGTGACAGCATGGAGTGGATCTGCGGTGAACTGACCCAGTCCATGCCGCGACGATCTATGCCCAGTCTCACGGACTGACTTGGGACACATTCGGCTGTTCCCTTTATCCCCTACCTTTGCGTATTTGCCTGTGACTCCAAATAATTGTTGCAGTAAACACTGGCATCTTTATTTTTGCATGCTGCAATATAAACAAAGCTTGCATTTGTGTGTTCCCTCTGTAAATTGCTGCAGATTCACTCATGTTCACTGGGCGGAAGCCATGATGAAAACACTGTAACTCGAGCCGTGATTGGCTCATTTTTGCATGCAACTCAATTGACCAATCAGGTGATGTTTTGTGCATCAGATCCCATGACCAAATCAGCTGTTTGTGTACGATTGAAGGAAAGATGTTGATGGTGTGCACACTCGATTTCTGATTTGAAATATTAAAATTTTCTTTTGAATTTGATTTAGGAACACCGTTTATTGCGAGGAATTTCCCAATACTGTACACGCAAATTTACTATAATGTACCGATAGCATTCATGGTAGGTATGCAAACGATATGCGTTTACAGAACTGCCACAGGGAGCCTGCGAGTAGCGTTAAATCAAGCCTGAAAAATTTTTTTTTTTTGCACTGTTGAAAAAATATTCCAACTGCAACGTTTTGCGCACACCGGGCGCGTTATACGAAACAGAAATATTTTTAAGGCTGGCTTTGGAATTCTGTGACAAAGTGCCTTTTCCATTTTTGGTGGGTCCTCCCATGTTTTTCCATCAGGTTTTCCATGATCACTGCAAATCATGCAGCCGTAAAGTTTCCTACTTGTTCCCACTAGAAGTAACAGCTAAATCATGTTTTTTTTCCCACTGAACATTCATGCAACTGCTAGGAATCTCGTTCCCACTGCACATACAGATTTCTTCTGCCCATGATGTAACTGCCATGGGGGTGGGGCGAAGAGTACTGACAATGGTTGTTGACAAGAGAAGGTGGGCTTCAGGGATACCCTGATCCCCATATTCTACACACATGTTTTCTAAAAAATTTAAAGTCAAAATAATTCTATATTTTGCTAAATATATACAAATGAGGTCAAAAGTGTACATTTGTGTTTACAACAAAATGATACATTTTCCATACATACAGTGCAAAATCAAAAATCAGCTTTGGCATTCTTTGTCTGGAATCAAGGAATTTTCCCCACATTTGAGGTAGAGGGCATGGAATGGGGAGAAGGGTGTTTCCATAGTTCTGCACAACATGCCAAATAGGAGGTGTTTCCTGCAGTATCTGCATATACTGCTAGGACAGTGTTTCCGTTAATCCCAAATGGGGGTGTATTATCCTTTCAAAACCTGAAATACCCTCTGAAAAAAATCTAAAGGGTCACAAGTTTGTTTATTTACTTGTAAAACTGATGAAAATATTGTTGTCTTCCCTGAAGTTCCCTCCTTGTGACCTTGTGACCACCTGAAAAAAATCTTAATGGAAACACTGCTACGATATCTCTTGTTCGCACTGGATATAGCTTCTGGGATATCTCGTTTTCACTGACCATAATGATAGGGTATCTCTGGTTCCCACTTTATGCAACTGCATGATAACCAATTGATCCCACAGGATGCAACTGCTAGAATATCCACTGGATGTAAAGTTCTGCTAGTATGTATTTCTTAATTATTGCCACTGAACATAACCACAAGAATATTTTGTTCCCGCAGGATGTTCTGTTGTACATGAAGATTGTTCCCACTGGATGCAACAAGAAGATCATAGATCCTTTGTTCACACTGCATTCATGTTGATTACTACTTTGTCATGCTACACTTCAATAAAACTTGATTTTCCTTTTAAACTTAAATGTAATTGAAGACACCTACTACTAGTAAGACCACTTCTGTCTGGCAAAACAAATTATGTGTATTTATTTGAACAGATTTATTACTGTTTTGTTTGTTTGTTGTTTCTATTGCCTTTGTTGACATAATTTTTTGTCATATGGCTGGTAGGAATTAGCCAATCATAAGGCTCAAAAAGTGTTGATTATATCCCATAACCATTGATTATGAAAAAGAATGTATTATGAAACTTGATAATGCATCTTTTTTGGGCTGACCTTCACCCTCAATAATCACAAAAAGGGCCCGCAAAAAGAGTGAATTAAGTAAAACCTATAACTCACTCTTTCCGAATTAACCCTTTCAATGTCTAACAATAAAATTTGAAATGATTTACCTGAATTTCCATGATAAAAACTTTCCATTCAAGTACCAGCACGCATTATACCATCAGCCACAAAACTTCTCCGGGTCAGTAGTCTTGATGCAGTAGCATATCATGAACGCAAAGCAAACTTTGATTGTGAAATTGTAAAAACACCACAAATAAAAACCAACATACCTCCCAGTACTGCTGGTGACGTCATTTTTTTTGGAAAAATAATTGCTGAGTTGCAATATTATCAAGTTCAATTAGTAGAGGCACGTCATCTTCCATTTTGAGGCAGCTAGCAGATTCACGAACTACCTGAACGCCTGAGCGAAATCACGAATGAAGTGACTTAGAAGTGAAATGACACTGTCACACGTGTGTGTAACAATGTGATTACGTAACTGACAGATAATACGCTTTCAATCATGAAATCACTGATCCGACCTAAACACAAATGACCATTCCTACCAGCCAATGACAAATGTGTTATAACATGAAAGGAGACGATTATGGCTATTACAACTGTCTCGTGGCTTCGCCACTCGACAGTTATAAGCCATAATCGTCTCCTTTCATGTTATAACTCTCACATAATACATTGACAGCATATTGTCATGTTACCCACATGGGTCACCCCATAAGGGCACCTGGCCAATCAGAATGTTTGCACACCCTGTGCCAGCTGTGTCACAATGCATGCTTCAGTGGGTCCATTATATGGTAAATGACATGTATTGGTGCGAAACGCACACCAATAAGTAACACAAATGCAGCCCTATTTGATTCAGTCCTGCTTTTGTGAATTAAACTGCAGATAGTAGGTCTGTGTGGAATTACTGCAGGTAGAACAACTTAGTTGTCCACAACACCAGACACTTTGAAACATATCATTGTGGCAACTGTGCAGTGTGGTGTGCGCTCACACACACACACACACACATGCTGTTGTTATTTAGCTTCACACACTGCATCATAAATCCCCAGACTGATGACCTACCCCTAGTTCTGGCCCACACATGTCTGGCCATCTCATACTAAAATAACATTACAGTGGTCCCCCGTCCAGACACCACCCACAAGACAAGTGGCATAGTAATGCAATGCAGGTTGTCTCTCAACAGAGATCAAATAACATGGAACAGACAGCACTGGGGACCTGATAAAATGTCATCTGAAATGGCTGGTGGCCTTTCTATGGAGTGGTGTCTCTTGAAGAAAGGATGAGTTCTGTCATGTATTGCTTTATCTGTGCACAGTCTGCAGCTGACGGTTTTACCTATCACTATTTAGAATTTTGTAATTCTGGGTACCTAGAATGGATCAAATGGCAGGGCTCGAAATTAATACTTTTACCCCCCAGCCAGCTAAAACACAAAACTTGTCACGGGTTTATTACACTCTCATTAAAAATCTTTAGTGTAATTCCCAGCCAAGTATAGACTATTACCAGGCAACTGCAACATTTACCAGCATTTGGATGGTGGCTGGTGCTAATTTCAAGCCCTAAAATGGATTCAGATTTGTGCAGTATAAGGCACATTCAACAAACCAATTTTGTCCATTTGAATTTCTGAGCCACTGTCCGTGTCCATGACTCTATTTCATTAACCCTTAAAGTGCCACTTTCTTGGCCAAGTCAACTGCTCTCCTCAGGGCAACTTGGCAGCTTTCAAATTTAAAAATTTTGTAAGAATCTATTTGGATATTTGTCAATTTGTTTTCTTTTTAAAGAAAGACAAGTTTAGGAGAATCTTTACCAGAATAGTCTCATCGGAATTCTGGCCCTGAAAATTAAAGGATTGTCCAACTTGATCCATTTTTCGTGTGTGTGTGTGTGTGTGTGTGTGTGTGTGTGTGTGTGTGTGTGTGTGTGCATGTGTGTGTGTGTGTGTGTGTGTGTGTGTGTGTGTGTGTGTTGCTGTCATCTGTTTGGGGTTTCTATAGGGGGAAGGCAGGCAATGATCAAGGTAACCTAACTTCGAGGAAGAGAGGATGGTATATTAGTGGACAAGGACTTTTCAAGGACTTTACTGCACAATCTTTCATTTTTAAGATTTTCAAGGCCTTGAAAGAGTACTTTCAAGGATTTCAAGGACCTGTATGAACCCTGCCAAAGTGCGCTGAACTGACAATAGGCAGAGGAATTTTCATAGTGACTCTCCCTCAAAAATTCCTCATGTCAAGCTCTCTCCTTCAAGTCCCCACCAGTCTTGTCTCCCTGTGTTTCCAGAGACTGTACGCAGTCTGCGTCAACTGTTTTTGACACACACTCTGACCACAACATGTGCCCTGAAAAGCTGCTCACTTCAGAATAGAAATTAGCAGTTTCAGGGTTGACATCCACAAAAAGCTACCATTGGCACAGTTTTTCAGCTTTTGTTTTTGCTGGGGATCAGAAGGGGGAAGGCGGGGGGGGGGGGGGGGGGGATGCAGAGGCTGTCCATGCATGAGGACTGCAGCAGCAATTTACAACAAGTCAAGTTGAATGCAGGCAAAGGTGATCAAAACTAGAAATATTTGATTAGCAGTCATAAAACTAGCCTGATAATATATTTTGACCAATAGAGCTGGATCGAATATTTCTGGGGTGGGGTAAGCCTACAAAAACTCAACAAATGCTTGATAACAGAGTCAACATCCTGACACTAAATAGACAATTGGACTTGTGTGAATATGTTGTAATGGCATATTAGATTAGTAGTGTAGCTGCTGACAAATTGCATTCATGTTTTACGTAATGAAGTGTTAAAAAGCTTCCGGCTCACTCGGCCAAGCCACTGTTGCCACTTGGCAGACAGACGCCCCTGTGTGACGAGACAAACATCACCGACAAAAACATAATCAGCCTTGGCAACATTTAAAACATTTTCAATTAATCGATAATTCTTTCTCTTGCTGGTTCTATGTATTTTCATACAATTTACTACCTACTTAAATGATCCCATGAAAGAAACATAAAGGGAGACCAACAAAGATATGAGGACACTGAAACATCAAAATGTTCCACATTTGTGGCTGACAACTATGAAACATTTGCTAGGAAGCATGCCAACAGAAGCCGGGCGTACAAACTCAACTAGCAGAGCGCTGTGCTTGCATACAACAAATGAATAACCACCACTGTGTGTTTGACAACTCGGGCACTCATGAGCTGTCAAATATTAACATTGTAACTAGCAGGTAATAAGCATCATAAATCTTAACCCTCCAGGAGCCAGCCTATCATGCTGTCGTCACCCCAGTTTAACATTGTAACCAGTCAGTAATCAGCAGTGTGCGAACCTTCTGGAAACATCCTAAGATCAATTTTGTTTTGACCCTTCTTTCACTGGACAGATTACAGCTAGCCCCTGAAGTCACAGTAGCATGTATGATACATATGTACTATAAAACGACTGCATGGTAGCTTAGGCAAAGGTGTTGATTTGGAGTAAATAAGCTCTTCAAATATTATATATATGAACAGCGCTAAATGAGAGCAAATTCTTCACAGTTAGCTCAGCTGACTTATCAGTCAGCTGAGCTTATGATATAGTTAGGAATCTGTAACCCATCCCTCCATCCACAATTCATATTTTGACTTCTCGCAAATGTAATAATTCACTTCAAACTTGGTGGGAATGTACCTTGGGCAGGTCTCTGCAAAGTTTGTTCATATGCTCTTGCTCCAAAGAGTTTTTTTAGTTTATGAGTTTTGTCTTCATTTTTGGCCAAATGTGTAACAAAAATCTCCACAAGAGCATGGTCAATTGCTTTCAAATTACATAGAGACACTTCTGAGGACCCCTGATTCTTCATTGTTGAACAGGTAGCATTGTGATTTTTATCTTTTTTTTTTAAATAATTTTTATGTATTTTCACTATTTTCAACTTCTGCAAAACCGTCACTCAGTTGATGGTGTAACTCATTAAAAATGTTCCTGATGGGAAGAGCCAAACATAATTCATCAGGTAGCATCTTGAATTTTTCACAAATTTATCAACTTGAATACTTATCCGTTTATGCATGTATTCCTATTGATTACTATGCAAGTCTATGGGGACTGCAATGGCACTTTACATTTTTCACTTTTTTTTTCCAAAACCACTGGCTGGAATTGCTGCAAATTTGAACAGGATATACCTTGGGCAGGTTAATCTCTACCCAGTTTGTTCAAATGGTCAGGCCACAGGGATTTTTTATTTTCAATGAATTCTTCTGTACATTGCTTGGCAAATCCTTAATCTTCTCTGAAACCACTTGGCCTTACTTTTACTTTGAAATTGTATGGGGACACTTCTGGAAACCACTAGGCCTTCATTTGATCAACAGGTACATGTATAAGATCTTGAACATTGATGCATTTCTTCCTATTGACAACCATGTAAAGTTAGGGGGATTCCAATGGTAAGGTCAAAAAAATTGTTTGTTTCCCCTAACCCGACCGACCCACCTCTAAACCTCTACAGACCCTCTGTTCACTTACTTGGGACCAAAATTTTAAACAACACATACCTACCCAAAATTGTGGAATATTTAGCAAAGAAAACATACCAACCCAGCCAAATTGTTACAGACTTTAAAAAAAACATTATGCCTACCTACCAACCCCCCAAAATTTGTGTCTTTTAGGGAAAACACACTTAAATATTTTTTTTTTGGGGGGGGGGGGCCCTAAGTCACTATGACAACTTCTCCAAAACCATCAGCCCGATTACCTTTAAACTTGATGGGCTTTCTATCAAGATTGTTCATGCTCCAGTGATAGTTACTTTTTTTAATTGATACATATTTTATTTTGGGAGCAAAAATTGACCCCCAAAAATCTGTCGAACTGTTTGGTCAAAGGTGTTCAAACCACAGAGTGACACTTCCAGATTATAACTCCATGATTCTTTATTACTTAATTACGCAGTTGGTGGTGTACCTTTATTGGTTATTTATAGATACATGTGCCTGTGTAAATTGCATTTAATATTTAAATGTACATATACTGAATTGTATGTTTTCTTTTTCAGAGATGGCTGTGTTAACATAGTTTGGTCTCGACTTTGAGAAAAATTATAGCAAGATGCAGTAACAATTAATTAAGATTCTCTTGCTTATCAAGACATTTTTACAAACAATATGATGTCATTGGTTTTTTCTCCACATCTTTTTTACCTTAAATTTCAATTGTCTTGATGTAACACTGTGTATGTTTTTTCTAATAAAGAGTGCACGCATAAACAATACAGAGTTAAAAGGCAATCAGAGATTGCTGGATCCATGCTCCCCTCGCCTCATTTGTAACCTTGCTAATCACAGGTCTCATCTTGGAATCACTGTAGTCAATAACTAGAAGCCGATCAGTAACCGGAAACCCCTCGGCCAGGACGGACGGGCAGACAGACAGACAGACCGTAGGTGACGACAATACCCCTCCAGTAGGTCAAGGATACTTCTGTTTGCCTAACAACTAAGCTTTGGTGCACATGTAATGACCAGAGATATCATGGTAAGGCCATTTTTCTTTAATGCAGCACTGTGATCTAAATATGTGACTCAGTGACCTAGTTTTCACTAGGTGTCCTTAGGACCAACTGTCATAAATAATTGGTGGAGCTACAATGACAAAATTAAGATTTGACGATATCATGGTACCGCCATTTTTCTTCAATGCAGCACTGTGACCTAGTTTTTGATAGGCTTCTGAGGCATCCTTAGGACCAACAGTCATAAATAATTGAAAAAGGCCAAGGGGTAAAAATGGGCTATCATCGTGACCCAGATACTTGACCAACTGACCTACTTTCATGCATAACACACTTTTGTGTCCAGATATACAGGTGGGTAAAGTTTCATGATTACACTACGTCAAAGGACAACAGAATTACAGAATGTCCTGGCATGAAGGGTAATGAAGTTTTACATCAATGTATCACCATGACCCAGACACTTGACCTGGTCACTTACTTCCATTTTATGACACATCTTTAGGTCAAGATATGTGCATGTAAAGTTTCATGGAACTAAGTAAATAGTAAAGGAATAAGCCCTGACATGATTTTACAAGAATATGTCACTGTGATCCAGATACTTGACCTAGTGACCTACTTTTGGTTATGACACACCCTTATGTCCAAATCAAGTATGTGTAAAGTATTATCATTCTAAGTTGCAGATCAAGTGAATAATAGCCCAGACATGAACAGCAGAGACCCAGACACTTGACCTAGTGACCTACTTTTTCACTACACGCCTTCAGGTCAAGATATGTGTGTGTCAAGTTTCATGAAACTTAGTTAAAGAATAAAAGAATAATAGCCCAAAGATGATTTTACAAGGAAATGTCCCTTTGACCCAGATACTTGACCTAGTTGCCTACTTTTAGTACATGACACACTCTTATGTGTAGATGCATCTGTGTGTAAAGTTTCATTAATATAAGTTACATGGTACAAGAATTACAGCCCGGACACGATTTTTCAGGAATATGTCACTGTGACCCAGATACTTCACTTTGCGACCTACTTTTGGTACATGACACACCCTTATGTCCAGATGCACCTTTGTGTAAAGTTTCATTCATCTGGGTTGAAGGACAAGCAAATTATAGCCTGGACACGATATACTGACGACGTACCCATGCACGTTGCCTGCTACGACAGACTAAGTTACGCTATCATTACTGCATGGGTACTCCATATCCGTGGAGCACAGTCAGACACACGGAACAATATTCTGTTTGGTAAGCAAGCATGCAGGGAAAAAGCAATTTCTATTTGCCCCTCCTGAGCTAGGAGGGGGGCGTAATAAAAGATTTCTTTTAAATTGTATAAGAATTTTCTGCATGCTTTGTCACTTGTCATCTCAATATATACACATTACCTGCTTGCAACACAGACCAAGACTCAGGTTCTTGACACTTAACTGAACTGTACACATCTATACAGTCGACCACAGAGTTACACAAACAACGCCCACAGTTTTTCCTCACTATGAGTGATAGCCATTGTCTTGTGCTTCCAACAAAACATATCAGCTGTTACTGTGAAACTTCTTGGCTCATTGCCAGTTAAAAACAACAAAATCTCACACAATGTGGTAAGTGACCTTCACAAACTGTAATAAATAAGCAGAGACTGAAACTTTTCAGTGGAACCCTCACAACCATCTTTAGAATTACATGACAAACTACATTCACCATCTCTTCATAATTGTGTGTTCATTTCAACATATCCAAATATGGAAATCAATATATATATATATATATATATATATATATATATATATATATATATATATATATATATATATATATGTTTCCATGTATTTTCAATATTGTTATACAAGTACTACAATGTCCCTGAATGTGAAATATGTCTGCTTGTACAAAAAAAGACAAGGAATTCAAACCAGAGTCATGCCCGGAGGCATGAATGTTTCGCCAGCGTAATTCAAGACACTCCGATTTTTTTTTTGACAGACGGACGGACTGACGGAGGGACATCCGGAAAGTGACTGCTTTGTCTCGCCAACAGCTTATGGTGGCGAGACAAAAATGCTTAATGTCAAACAAGCAAGTGCACTTCATTGCGATACACAGGGCTCTTACATCCAGGTCTGTGCAAAATGGTTGAAGATGCCACTCTGTGGAATCAGTTACACTGACAAGTAGATATTGGTAAGAAAGGGGAAACAAGAGGGCTGTGTGAACAGCCAATGCTCAGCTGACCTAGACATTCATCACACTTGCAGCTCTATAAACTTGGGATAGGATCAAGGTCACCCATGTACTGAGTAAGTCTGACTTATATAGAAGAACACTAACATGTGCAACACCAAGGTCCCAGTTCAAGTAGTTCTCAAATTATAGAGAAGAGTAAAATTCATGTATGTTGCACTGTGACTGCAGAAATGAGGTCAAGGTCACTCATGTACTGTTCAAGCATGACCTTCATACAGAAACATTAACATGTGCAGCAACAAAGTCCTAACTCAAAACCGATCTCAAGTTATCAAGTGAACAGTAAATTTCCTGTAGGTTGTCCTGTGATATTGGGAATGAGGTGAAGATCCAAACATCACTGGAGCATGACCATTTGCACAGAATAGTAGACACTTATAAAAGGCACATCCCTACCAAGTTTGGCATAAATCTGGCCAAAATAATTTAAGTTATAATCATTTAAAGAAATTCCCATGTTAAACTTTCCTATTAAAACTTTTTAAAAGATTTTTGAAACAAAAAAATTATAAAAAATCCAAAAATCACTGGAACGTGACCATTTGAATGAACTTGTTAGAGACCCACCCAACGTACATTGCCACCAAGTTTGAAGTGAATTTGACAGACAGTTTCTTCAGAGAAGTCCAAAATGTGAATTACCATTAGAATGCCCATTGACTTGCATAGTAATTATATATAAGCAATAGCAAAGGTGCTTTAACAGTAAGTACATGTATCCGAATTGAAAAAAATCGTTAAAAATCAGGAATCCACAGAAGTGCTACCTAGTGAACATCATTGCTTAACCCTTTCACAAGGAATATATCCACAAAGTTTCAACTTAATCTGAGTAACAGACCTGGAGAAGAAGTCACATGTAATGAAAGCACACAAAAATTCATAAAAAATTTGGAAAAATTGCAGCACCACTTGGTGGACAAAATAAGAACTAGGAATCCCTAGGAGTGCTCCTATGTAATATCAAAGGAATTGGGTGAGCAGATGTGGAGAAGAAAGATTTTTTAAGATTTTTCCAAAAAAACAACAAAAACAAATCATTAAAAATCCCAAAATCACTGGAGTGTGACCACTTGAACGAACCTGGCAGATTTCATGCGGGAAACTTGTAAAGTAAAGACAGGGCAGCTCGATCAGAATACCAGGATGCCAGGATGTTTTACATGATGGAACGGCCCAAATTGTACTACAACTGCATGCCAATGTTTCCGACCCCGGTCAACACGAGGAGCAGGATGGACCACCAACCCAAACGCGACTCCAGCATACGTAGAGCAAGTTTTCACCCGAGTAACGCAAACCAGGGATGTACCAAAAGTAAGATTGCCTGCCCATCAACAATTACGGGCAGATTGAGCCAGTGAGGCACTAAGTGAGACATTTGAACTTTTTGAAATATGGAGGACAGTGACGGGTAGAACTTGATCAGGAAAACTTGAAATTAACGGTAAAATCTGGCCGACATGGGACCAGACGGGGAGGAGACAACCCAGACACACGGGGAAGAAGCAGGCGGCAGCAACAATACCGTATCCCCCACCCCACCCCACGACTTTGATCGGTGGGCCTCAGATGCAGGTCTGAACGTGAAGACAGTGGACCTGTTAAAAAACCAAGACCTGGACGATCTCACCACGCTGGCCCTCTTACCCCCGTCAGATAATATTGCCAGCCTGCAAGAAGCACAAGTGCGACCCAAACTTACGTTTGGTCAACGGATTTTACTGACACAAGCATTGGAAAAGCTTAGACCAATTTCTCAAGTGCAAACTGTGAAAGATTGTGCAACTACAAGGACTGATGCAAGTACCGAAAGCGGGAATGCATGTGATACCCAACAGGGTCATGTGACCAATGATCCGAGCATCGAACAAAATGGCGGCGCCCAGGGCACCACAGAACCATCACCAGACTTAACCTTACGGCAACTCAGAGCGGACCTGTTTGTGGCCGAGGCATTGCGGGATTTAGAAACGTCACAAGGTGTGTTAGCTGGAGACTTACTTGCTGCTCGCTCCACAGCGACAACACGCGACAATTCCCAGGTATCCCCAGCGGATCTGGGGATGCAACAGGACTTGCACTGGCCACATCAGCAACTCAATTCACGAACTTGGCGTGCCTAAATCCACCTGGGGCTCATGGTGAGATTAAATTTTATGACATTGTAGATTTTGTTGAATACACACATGATATTGGGACTGAAGAGGAGATAGTCAATGCCAAAGGTATTCGACTATGTGTCAAAACACAAACGTAAAATCAGACTGGAATCTACAATAGCTACAATTTGAGCCCAACTTGATCAAAATTTGATAAAAATTGACCAAGTTATGGCCAGAAAAAAACCACCATCGATAGTGGCCTTTGACCTCGAAATGACCTTTGACCTTGAGATGACCTCTATCAAAGTGAACTTTGACTTCAAAAATGACATTTGGCTTAAAATTGACTTTTGACCTTGACATTTGACATGATCTTTACCTTCCTATGATTAAACTCCCATACAGTCAGAACCACATCTACTATAGTATATAAGATATTGAAGATTTAAAACTTTAATCAGCCCGCATTTGCATAATTTTGAAAGGCATGACCTCTCAGGCCAGACTTCATCTATAGAAGTATAATTGTCCCAAGTTTGGAGTTTCTACATGTAATACTTTTAAAATGAAATGTCGGACAAATTTGCATGTAAAGAAAGAAAGAAAGAAGAAAGAAAGAAAGAAAGAATTCCTAGAAAAACAATATGTCTGTGTCGGCACACAGACATAATAAAGAACTCGAGTAAAAACAGAAAAGTGTGTTTTGACACACACACTTTAACAAAACCCTATGTTCAGACATTACGTTTGTTTGGAAAGGCTTTACTTGGCTTTGTTTTTGGCCCCATGATCTCTCAGTGGGGCCCTTGCTTTGTCCAAAGTTGTGAGTCTCTATCTGACTACTGAATCCTGGTTGCAGATACACCAGCACTGCCAGCTACTACTAATTGTCTTGAGTCATGACTCATGCTACTTATGCAATGTGCAAAATTTGCTGATACAGCAATCTGTCCATCAGGGTTTTAAGTCTATCCATTTTAAGGACATTTGCTGGGACAGAACGATCTAGGCCTTTAAAATTTGAGGCGAAGCCAGTAAACAAAACAGATATTTATGCAGAATTTGATCTAACTCTTATATAATTCATATTAAAACAAATTAGCCATTTACAAATTTCTTTAGCCAAATGAACAAAACATTAGCATTTGGCTAATGGCACCAGCAGTCCCTGCATTTGGCTGCCTTTTGTTCACAATGTCCTGAACCAATTCAGCTTGAAAAAAAAATTGTTCAAAACAGTCTTAAAATCAAACATGCCCAGCTGAAATCCTGTATCCCTCAAAGACCACCCTTAGCGCGTCTAAAAGTGGTCATATAAAGCAGGTGGTCTGTCAAGAGAGGTCAAATAACACTCTGGACATGATAAATATGGCCTTAACTCTTTACCCCTTAAAACCAACCAAACCCCTGTGGTGGTTAAATGTTCTCTGCTTCAATGTTTTTGTTTTTTGTTTTTTTGTTTCTTTTGTTTTTTTTCTTCATTATTTTCAACAGTAATAAAACAACTGCAGAATATAGATGAGACATATCAAGATAACATGCTCCAGGTCAACTGCTTTACTTGATGTGAGTTGGGCACTATGCATCCAACCCTTGCCAGCGAAAGCATTTAAGGACAGCTAAACACCAAAAATAAATCCCACTTTGGTCAATCCTAGCTCAAAATATATTTGCGTTAGGATAACATATCATATATGTGTGTAATCGTCATATTCCAAAGAATATATATGTCCCGTACTTGGGTGTCTGTGATGTTAATCGTTGAATAAACAATTGAAAGTTGACCGCAAAGCATCCACCCCATAAATGTCGATATAAGTCACTAATTATTTGTGATAAAATCACAATTACACTTGCATCTTAATCCTGACATATTGGCAACAAAAAACAATCCTGCGATTTTTTATGTTTGATTTCGTTTTTCTGTTATCCATCCTCAAAGTTTGACGTTTCAATTTTCCCTTTGATTTTCAGGATGTTCATTTTCTTCATTTCATAGAAAAAAAGAAGCAAAATTTAGAAAATCGATGAATCGTTTTTGCAGTTCAGACATTACAGAATCAAAAGCCGTTAACCGGATTAAATTTTGCCCAGCCGTGTTCTTAGAATAACCATTCTTGGGTGGGGTTCTCGTCCTATTATCCTTTCTGAGAAAACAAGCTTCAAAGGCCTTTGATGTTGATCATTTGCCTCTGAAACAATACCGTTTGCTTAAGCTCAGCTGATATTTGTACAAAACGTAGTAAACATCGTCCCTTAACATTTGGGGAGATTGTCAATCAATTTTTGGCCAATCACATGAATAAAAGAGCCTTTCAAGTACGGAAAACATTATTCACTTAACTCAATCTTAATTCGGGGGGGGGGGGGGAGGGTGCAAAGACAGGCGGTCCGTGATTGAAGTGGTTTCTCAATGGAGGGGCTGTGGGATATTTGAAACTGGTGATAAAATGTTAAATCATATACAAGTGGGAAGTTACTTGTTTTGCCTTGTTTATTGTTAAAAGAATGATGTTCTGACAAAAATACAGATACTGACTGTATATACACAGCAGGCACCAGCAGTACGTGTGGCCAGTATATACATGTATACTCCCATCTGCCTGCCTATATTTCCCAACACACAGCCAATCCACCACAACTCCCATGCTGGGAGGGTTAACATTAACATTCACATAAATGGGAAATCTATTGCCTCTGTGCAGTTGGCACCCATGCTGCCATGCATCAAGCTGCAAGGAGAATTCCTTGTGCATAATATATGATGCCTTGACCTCAAAACACACATCTTCCATAAAAAAGACACCAGGAGAACAGCTCTCACCCCCAGCCCTCACCATTACATGGCTTTTCTGATACTGTGGGGATGTAACAGGGTTTGCCTAATTAATTGCCCATTTTGAGTATCCCGGGAGATGCCTCATCAACAACGTTCCTCTCAACTACACAGTGGGCCCTCAAAGTGTGCATAGCACTGCACTAATGCATCCCGAAAACGTTGACCATTGTACCCCCAAAGAATCACCTCACATTATGCCCAGACAAATTCATCAAAAATCCCCAGTCAGGAAAACTATTCGCTTGTGGCTTTAGCAGCTTTGTGCTGTGGGAAAACATGGTGCAAGAGGGGCTGGTGGGAATGAGATTGGCTTCCGTGCTCTTAACCCTCATAATGATGGCCACAGGAGGTGACTGGAGGCTTTGCATTTTCCTGTCTGATGAATGACAATTCTTTTTAGTGAACTGTACAGAAACCATGACCCTTGATTCTGTACAACATTTGTTACAGACATGCATCTAACATATTCAAGTCAACACTTATTATGTCTGTGTGCAAAAACGAAACTCTTTCTCTTTCCCTCTGGCTATAGGCAATTTCAACAGCACGGAAATAAAAGCTGATGAATTTTAATTTTCGTTAAATTCACTGAATTTCCTCGAAATCCCCCCCCCCCCCACCTGACCATCACAATGATGCTAGCTTAAGGTTCCTGTGTATAGACAGCACCACAGCAGAGATCAAAGCATTGTGCATTGGTCTGCTGTAATTCCCCATGGTAGCGCATGTTCATGTGCAACACACAGGTAAAAAACATGAGAACAAAGGCTAGGCTCACGCAAAGCAATATTCACCATTCATGGGTGACCAGTGTCAGCTCCACCACTTTGGCACAAACCTGTATTATTGAAATTGAAATGGCACCTTATCTATAATCACTTTGAAGGTTTTCAAGCTTTAAAAATTTCAAGTGCAACTAATAAGCATAATTTTAAAAAAATAGCTACCATGTTTTTTATACTAATTTGATTGGCAAGTACCACAACCCTACATGTGCAAGCAGAATTTTGTCTATCTGCAGTCTTGAAGATATGGAGCTTTCATAATTTTAATTGCCCCTAATTTACATACTTTTGAACATCATGACACTTCCAAACAATATGTGCTCAGTTTTATTGGTGGGTCAGTCCCCTTGCTAAGTTAGGCAGTTTTCGCAAGAATAGCATCTGAGAAAAGCTCCAGACACAATGCGTGTGTTTGGGGGGGAGGGGGGACTGAGAAGGAAAGAAAAAAAAAAGAAAGAAAGAAAGAAAGAAAGAAAGAAAGAAAGAAAGAAAGAAAGAAAGAGAAAGAAAGAAAGAAAGAAAGAAAGAAAGACAGACGGAATTCTTGCAAAAACAAAATGTCTGAGTTCACATCCAGATGTAATGAGAATTGTAGATGCGACAGGTATCACAATTAAACAGGCAAAAGGCTAACAGCTTTTCTTGACACGGGTTGGATGCTTTGCCCATGGGTGAATCATTCTTGACACTTTTGGCATGATAAGGGTTAAAATTGAACTTGGTTTCACCCACCCATACCCTTACCTATGAGGTTGACTCCCTGGTAGGCCCAAGAGCCTTGTGTTGTTTGCTATACGGGCAACATGCATTGAACCTGCATGAGAAAGCAGAAAAGGCTCACTGGTCACTTCCTCAGCAAACATCTGCAAATCATCTCAACAATGGAGTATGTACTTAACACAACATGTCCAAAGCTCTTGATTGTATTCAAAGGTAAGCAAACAAATCTACCGCAGGCCACATACTAACAATGTCACAATCAATAAAGAAAGATCAACTGAATACATGACATAAAAAAAAAATAATAAAAGATTAGGTCCTTCGTACATGCACATCCCTGTCAATCAATTTGACAGCACCGTTTTTCACATTAAACATGAAGAAATAAGTTGCAGCTACAGTTTCCCAAAACCTTGCCAAAACTGCCTTGTGGTGTCACCTTTTCCTGCTTACAAGAACTGAGTCAACAGCTTTCCTCAATGTAATTTACAATTAAAAAGTGCAGAGGAACCATTAACCACAGCATTGTATGTTGGTATGTACTACAGCCTGCACCATTCTCATACAAAAATACAATAATTTTCAGCAAAAGTATTGAAGCACACCACATTTGATACCTGGGTACTTGTGGCTACCTTTTTTTTTTTTTTTTAAAAGGTCGAACCAACAGCTCTTCTTGGCATGGGAAAGATGCTTTAAGGTAGCGAGATACAAATCACCCAAAATTTCTGCCAAAAAAATGTTTTTTGATCTTTGTATGGATGAATATCTTATGTATCTGTCATGTAAAAATCAAATTTCTGCTGAAATTGCAAAACAGAGAAAAACGGGGGTATTTAATAGAGATTCTTGCTGAGCATTGACAGTCATGCTGACCATGTTTGTTGTCAGTGTCAAGGGGATGGGCTTGAGAAAGTGGTCACATGACCGGCCGTGGCAACAGCTCGTTTAAAAATGGTGACCGCTGTGTGATGCTGATGCATTAGCGCCGTGGTTCCAAAACCACATGGTCATACATTTATGCATTGGGTCTCTCCTGTTACATGTACTTTGTTTGTTTTTTTGTGTTTCTTTTCTTTATGCCATCTTGAGTTTTTAACATTTAATCCGAAGAAAAGTGTTGAAGACAGGCCGTACAGTCAGCCGAGATCATGACATGAGTGCACCTAATCCTACAGCAAAGGCATTGCTGTTTCAAGGCCTTTCAACGCCATCTTTCATCACCAACGTGGCAGCGATTGTTTTCTCAACCAAAGAAACCAATAGTGCTAATCAGATTTCATAATTACGCACAAGTTCTCTTTACATTTAAATTCAACAGAAAAATTAAAGCCTTTATCTATATTGTATCTGAAGTTCTTGCGAGCTCAGAACCCGCACTTGCGACTTGGTCGTTGCATTGGTGGTCTTATCTTAGTACGTTCGTCAGGAGTTGCAAAACTGCGGCAAGCAAGCTGCGATATCAATGCTATTGAAAAGTAGCGCGCCATCGTCAAGCACAGGCCACGTGACGATGATTGGCATCACGCGTCACCATGATTGGCCAATCAAAATGAAGCAGCAAAGCGGCACGCTTGACAGGGAAATCATGATTTGTGATCTAATCACAAATAGCAAATAAACATCAAGAATACGCTCTGCAGATTTAAACAACATGTGTAACAGTTATCATGTTTGTTCAAACATACTCTGAACTCTTACTATGCAAAAATCCATGAGTGTTTGAGTAAAATTGCGCGAATTATTGTTCTCAGACCCGGTTCAAAGATGACCAGTGAACCTTTGATTGCCGTTCCTGAACAAAGAAGTCCGTCTACTCGAACTCGTTAATTTTATTTCGCTAAAACTTACCGGCCGATTTCCGTCAAATAAACAGCGTTGGAGAGGTAATTGTGTGGAGTTTAAAAGTGTCCTTTTATTTTTCTCTGCGCCTACTTGTTGCTTTTTAATCTTGTATAAAATGTTAATGCTCAATGCATTCAGCTGATTAAATGATGCTCCCGTGTTTGAATGCCTGTACTTACGCAAATAAATTACATACAGCCAAATAAAAGGACACTTTTGAATTTTGATATATTGCCAATAAAATGGCATACTTGTCAAAAGTTTGTCACACACATCAAAAAAATTATTAGCCAGGAGCGCCGGGGTCTGAGATAAATGACATGCTCTTCTTCATGGCTTGTTTATTCAACAATTACAATCAGTATTGTCCCGATTTTTTTCTGACATATAATTCAGATCTAAGTAAATCCAAAAATGTATACTTTTACTATGTTTATGTTAACAGCTTAAAAGTTACAGGGCCGTAAAGTTGTCTATGCTGATTTGCACCAGATTTGTATCTTGCTACCTTAAGCACTTCACCAGTAACCCATACCAATAAAGGCTGTTGGCCTTCAAGTACACTACGTTATTTTCAGGGTTTTCACCAATCAGATTTCATTCAAAGCAGCTTTCATTAATCATAAAACGAAACTGAAAAAAAAAGTACCGTGCAAAGCACTAAATACCCTTTGGCTGCAATTAATGTTTTCATCTTTTAATTGATCTTTGCAAATATTATCACCAGTTTTGCCCCATAATAACAGTTATCGTAATATTTTTGTCCCATAGTATCAGGGATACTTACATGTTCTATTCAGTGTTATATCTAAAAGAGTGCAATCCACACCCCTCTGTGGAATGAATAACAGGTTTCAGCTACTCCATTGACAATTTGCTCAATGGTAGTGTAAATATGGTCCAGAGTTATTCTCACATCTGTAGTATATTTGTTGCTTGTTTGAACTAAACCACGGTGTGTGAAAAACTTACAGAGGGAAGTTAACTTGGTTAAGTACTTGTATCAGATTGGCTGTCAATGCCGAGGTCTCCAAGATCACCCCTATGAGTGTTGGTTGGGTGATCATAAGTCTCTAAATATACACCAAAGGCTGTTGAGGAGAATGTTGATGGGTACCGTAGGTGGTTTGTATACGCCTATGATTTGTACAGGTTTGTTGTCTACAGTTGACTTCGATATCACAATCTCCACTCTATTTCTCTTGGTATTTATTGGTTCCTGTAAAAGAATTGCTGGCTTGGAGTACAGGGCAATGCTGTGGTAATTAAGGGCAATGCTGTGGTAAGGGCGATTGCTTGTGGTTTGGTTTGCACCAATCCTGAAGCAGATAAGCAGCAGATGAAGCCTGGTAGGGATGTTGCAGCAACTGAGTCAGTGGCAATACATTGGTTCTCAGCACATATAACAAGGTCAGTACTGTTAATAGTATGGTTATGTTGTAAATCTGGAAAATGCTTATTTAGAGACTGTGCATTTATGAAGCTCACTTTTAATCTTGCATGGATATTCTGGAGGAAAGTCAGCTCAAATCAAAACCTTTTCCCTTAGCAAGTCATTTTATTTTTTTCCAGATGGACATCTCCTTAGTTTGAAACTTAAAAGCTTCATACACTATTCCACCATACCCACACTGGTATAAACAGGTAAATAGTCATACAAATTTTAGCACCATAAAGTTGACTAGAGGTGTTATGAGGTAAAGTGTTCTAAGGTATTAGCTGGAAGCCACCTCTTCCACTATACTGGATGATGGTTAAAAAGAAAGAAATCCTGCAAAAAGTAAGTTTTCTGACTTAACCCTTTCCCCCCCTCAACCGGCCAAAACCGGCTGGTTGCCAAATGTCATCTGCTTCAGCGTTTTCAACTGATTTCAACAGCAATGAAAAACAATTTGACTGAGAATTGAAGATGAGACCTGTCAAGACAACACGACCCAGGTCAACAGCTTTCCTCGGCATGGGTTGGGCACTAAGTCCCCAACCCATGCCGAGGAAAGCTGTTGACTCAGTCTTAATATAAGGGGGAAAGGGTTAAGAGGGACTACAGAAAATTCTCTAGGTGGGTTAAGTATACTTTACCCCGGGGTACTTTCCCTCTTACCACTCTAAACACTTCGAGGCCTACACTTTGTCATTTCAAGCTCCATCTTGACATGGTTTGACTAATGTTCCTGAGTTAGTGTTGTAAAAGTATTTCTTAGGTATTTGGTCGTATCTCTGGAAACATTTCAACAGAGTTTTGTGTACTTGTTGTATTTTATAACCTTTGTGTTGTAGTTTTTGTAACAAAATTCTGACTCTAAAAAGTGTGGTGTGTTTCTAGCAATACATATCACTTGTCCAATACAAACTAAATATGCTTGTTTCTCTGGAAGGTTTCCTGTCAGATCAGGGTAGGAGATAATATCAAATTTGAACTGGTCTCTCTTGTCAAATATTTTTGTTACATACTGGTTGTTCTTTATTTCTATATCCAGATTAAGGAAAGTACCTTGTATCACTTTCATTTTCCAGATTTAATATTAGTTCTTTGGGATATATGTTTTTCCAATTTTCCTTTGTTTCATCTCCATTGTTTAAAGCACAAAGGTCACCTATAAATCTTCTTGTGTGAGAATATGATCTTCTTGCAGCTGTAAAGTTTGTTTTTGCCAATTCCTCCATCAGACAGATGGTGCAGGGGACGAATATACCCTTCCGCCTCAGTAATTTGGAAGTCATATCTCAAAAACTTCTAAGTTATAAATAGCAGTATCAGCATTAAGCACTTGACTTTTAACCCCTGAATAGGTCAAATATAGAAGTATGACTTTGACTTTAAATAGGATTCTGACTCACTCCATGATACTTCTTCAGTGTAAAATTCAGATTGCTAGGTGCTGAGCCCTTTCAAGTATTAGTGCGGTAACGCCACTTTCCACGTGTGACCAATGTGTGACCTTGACCTACTTTTCAAGGTCATCATTATTAAACTCAAAATAGGCATAACCTAGTGCAATTTGGAAATCCTACCTCAAAAACTTCCATGACTCCAGACATCAGACTTTCATCTACAAGTACAAATATTCTTGCACTGGTATATGAATGTATGCATGTACATAAGCAGATAAATTAAGATGTTATGACCACTAATATATATATATATATATATATATATATATATATATATATATATATATATATACATACATACATACATACATACATACATACATACATACATACATACATATATATATATATACACACACACACATATATCAAATTCATTCCCTCCATGACCTTGAGAAAGTGAGTAAAGGTCATCCATATTATGTAATATGAAACTTCTACACAAAAAATACAGGTTCACCATATGTTTCATAAAAGTAGGCTTATTAGTTCTCAGAATAATAAATTTCATAAATCTCAACACATCTTCAAGTGTTATATATCTGCTAATGCCACTAGTCTTTCATTTCGATATATTTGCCTCATGAACATGCCCGCCACATTGCATACAGATCCATCAAACAGTAACGATGCTGGAGTGTTCAAAAGATTTTCACATTTTCACCTATATATTTCATGATATTGCAGATGGCCAACAGATATCAAAAGGAACCTAGATTTCCACGAGAGAGACTCCTCCAATACGACACCGCATATGTTTTCAAGACCACTCTGTCAGTACACTGTGCGATCTTTTCATTGTTATTATACCTCTAATGAATGACCACCTGTTTTGAGAGACCACATTTTCACCTGTTGTACGGGTGGTCTCTCAAGACAGGGACCACTGTGCACAGTACATTCGGAAAGCTATATAGGGCTATCTTGAAAACTGTGGACTACATGCATATCAACCACAAGAAACAGTTTATGGACTGACAGGCGGACGGACATGAGCAATCACATAAGTTCTGTACATTATGGCTCTGATCAGGAGGGTTAAAAAGGAAAGTAGTCTTTCCTTGCCATGTAATTTTGTACATTTTCATAGTTCATGTTGTCTCTTTATCATGTTATTTCTGTGAATCACTTTACCATACCACCTCTGGAGCGATTCTGCCAGTTTTTTTCCCCCCAAGTTCTCTCAAGAATTCACCAGTCTACATATTCCTCTCTCTGTTATAGATGTCAAAACATAATTGATTGGAATCAAATACCAAGATTGTCAACTCTTGAGTGTGCATCTGTGTGATACAAATATACAACAGCAGCTCCCTGGCTCAGTGTTTGCCTGTTGGCTGTTGTGACAGGCGTGTGTGTGCGTATGGGAGGCAGCTAGGTCGCCATGGCCCTGTGTCTGACCTTGTCACTGGTAGGTAATAATATTTATGACAGGCAAATGCTGACAGCATTCTGCCGGACACTCCTAAAGCATACCCTGAGCCTGCTTGAATCGTACGCCTGTCGCCATTCTTTACCACAACCATATCTCCTGCCACGTTCCTGTCAAGCGCTCTGCCATTGTATATTGTCGAGTGGGTGATAATAGATGTGTATCAGGTACACAGCGAGCCTTTCACTGATAGCATTGTGGTGTACACAGTGCATGACACCAAGAAACTGCACCGTCCCCGAGGTGTATCTATTATTCATATGTTGCTTCAGTCTGGATTAGCCTATAGTTATGTATACATGTAGCATGTATGGCCAAGCTGTCGGTTGTGCTATGCGATTCAATTCACTGAGCAATAATGACTTATTAGATATCATAGCTCTCCAAGCATAACCTTGTCACTTATAATACAACTGCATACCTTTTACTTTGGTCTTTCCTCTCTCCACTTTTTTTATATTAACCCCCTTATGGACTAAACCAAACATTCTGGCTTCTTGACCCTTTCTCCTGAAACTGGCCAAAACCAGCTGGTGGTAAAATGTGGTCTGCTCCAGTGTTTTGAACTAACTTCAACAGTAATGAAAAACAATTTGACTGAGAATTGTAGATGAGACTTATCAAGATGACATGCCCCAGGTCACCAGCTCTCCTTGGCATGGGTTGACCACTTTGTGCCCAACCCATGCCAAGGAAAGCTGGTGATTTGGTTTTAACCCTTAAAGCACTGATTTAAGATCGAGTCAAAAGCTTTCCTGGGGGCACTTTGCACCCAGTGTTCTGGGGAAAGCTGTCGACTAAGACTACTTTTTGCTTTAGACTAGGCTTGCTGGTATTTGAATGAAAGGTATCTTCATGAGGAATTTGAATCTTTTAACCATTATATGTTTAATGACTGGTAATCAAAATATTACTGTGATTAGCATTTTATGGGTATAGTTCAAGGGAAAAGGGTGAATATTATATGCCCAAATTTCCCAAGGTGACTCACAAAAACACTCAAATTATTCCAATGGATTTAATATCTTTATAAAGATTGTAGCAGGGCTCTTATAACTCTATAACAAGGTAGAAAAATAACTCTTCTTTATTAATGTGTTTTCGCCAAAAAACATTATGCTTTCAGTGTATATAAAGAGTGCCATAACTTAACCATTATATTTTAAGTCAGTGGAGCTTTCTTCTATAAATTCTCCCAGTGGGTGGTACATTGCACAAAAATCACTGCCCATGCATGGGCTTCTACATCTTGTCTGTTAACACAAACGGAACATGAAGCTTCACTGACATACAAATACATGGACACCACAAGCCTTCTCTGGTGATACTGTTCACCACACAACCTCAAACATCCTGCCCCTGGCCCTCTCCAAGTACAGCTTTTAAAAGAACAGCCAATAAACAATGAACTTAGGGTGCTGGGTGACCACTCTGTCTGATCAATGGTAATGTTCTGGGGCATTATGCATTGTATATCGGAGACAGCAGACAGTTTTCACTCATAAAGCTGTCAATTGACAAAAAGCCATGTAATGACCCATTCAGATATGATCTCCCCAAGCTATTCAGACATGTCTGCAGTCAAGACACTACATCAAAAGAGTGCTGTCTGAGGCATGGCTCTCTGGCAAGAACCAACCAGATCAGACACGAAGTGTCGGTCACAGACATGCATTATCAAGAGTGATACACACTGAAACAGTCAGCAAACAGGCACTTGGGAGTCTGGGCACTGATTGTGGCTTGTAGCTTTAATTGGTACACTTCCCGCACACACACCACTTATTTTGCATAGACAGGGACAGTCAATTAAATGCAAATACAGAAAAGTGGCCGTTTTTATGGAAACGGAACTTTTCATGTGGAATTCAAAATTTTACCACAAAATTAGTCAAAAAAGGAGTAAAAAACACCAGATACCAATTAAAAAATCCAGAGCGTGAAAGATATTAAGATATCTTTAATGTGGTTTTATCACACAAACAATTTCTGATCATGCACGATCTTTGATGTCTCTGTGTTTGCAGTCTCTGTTTGTAGTAGCCAGCTTGACCAAGAGGGAGACCACACAACCCATTGGTATTTGAACTATAATTATGCATCGTAATCATGTGACATCAGTGCAAGCAAATATTACAACAAATGTGTGCCTTTATTACTCAGTAGGGTAAGTCACCTATCGAACAAGCAAAATATTACATGATTAAATGACTAGCAACTTGCGCTTTCAGATGTTTAAGTCCTTGCTTCACATTTAAACTTGATATGCTTAACACCAGGGCAGGGAAATAATTCAAACATTTAACTGTGGTACTCAGCAAAGCAACCCTCCAGGTCTCCAATGAATTTGGACATTAGCAAATCTCAGCTATTTTGATCAACCAAATTACAGTGTTTATTCCTATAAACGTGATTGTAAGCAGCGAAACTACACTGTGCCTCCACGGAGGAGGAGCTATGGCCACAGCGGGGCCTCAGACATGGTACTGATAAATAGCTGCCTGGGCCCCCAAAACAATGCTGCTTGGTCGTTGGACCCATATGTTTTGAGGTCGTCTGATTCACCATCTGGTTGACTGACAGTTATGCTGTCCCGACTTGCATCAATGTCACTGTCATGCTTGCCTGAGCTGCTTCTGTCCAGAAGCTGTGACTCCGAGGCATGATCATAACATTGAAAACTCATTTCTTGAGTAAGATAACCATGGAAAAGCACTGTAAATTGCTTTAATTTTCCTGTATTCTTATTTTCACTTATTTCACTGATGGCATAAAACCGTGAAAATAAAGACACAGTGAGAGAGTATTTTAACATTGTTTGCATGGTAATTAGGTGCAAAATAGTACAATTTGAGCCACAGTGACATGCTGGGCTAGCGCTAGGAATTTTTACCCCTTAGCCAATTTGGCTAAAACTATAAATTTCTTTTAGCCAAATGGAATCTTCTTTAGCCAAATTTTAGTCCAATAAATCTGACACATATAAAGTCAAAATGCACCCACCCCCCAGCCCACCCTCCTAAAAGACCTTAAAAATATTTTGTGAAACACACAACCATACATACTTACATCGTTATTAAAATAAGTAAATTTTCTTTTCTTTTCTTCATTTACATCTTTTTTTTTTTTCTAAAATAAAGTTTAAGTTAGGAAACTTGGACATATGATAAGGTTAGTGGCCAAGACATGTCAGAACTTAATTATATTATGATTTTAATTTACAATCCTAGTTTTGAAAAAATTGCACTTTTTGAGCTAATTTTATGAAAATTTGTTCAGATAATGGTTATGATACTTTGATTATCATCAGTAATCAAATCAACAAAAAGATATCTAAATCACTGCTGGTATATTTCTCATAGCTAAATTTAGAGATAAAATATTAAAAGGAAACATTAATTTTCAAGATAACTTTTAACAATTTTCTTTTGGAAGAGACATATCAGCTCATTCCACAATAGTTTTTTCTTTTTTTTTCTTTCCTTTTTTCTTCCTTATTTTAAATAACTGGAGTTGACAGTGGTAAATAATACTTGTAGTAAAGAGTTATCAAAATATGATCAAAGTTAAAACATTAGATATAAAAAGTAAGAAATATGTGTATATTGCATTATGTTCACCTTGACAACCTACAAAATACTGTGTAGGTGTACTAAACCATAAAACAGGCCTGTCAATGGGTAGGCCTAATATCTATTGAGAATCTGCAGATATCATACAGTTTTAAAAATCTTGGCTACTTGAATCAATATTATTACTTCCTTTAAGTCAATGTTAACAGAAATAAACTTCAAGTATTAAACTTCTGATTAAAAAAAAACAAAAACAAACAAATGCTTGTTAATTAAAAATCTGTAAAAGATAAAAATATATGTACCAAATTTGCTGCCCATATCTGAAGGAACACAAGCGTTTTTCATTGTCGTCAATAGATGGCAGGACTACATATGTGCCAATGTCAAGGTCAATCAAAAAAAGCATGGCACCCACAAATTTTTCACTTGTTTATTTCAATGATTTTCTTCACTTCAAGGCATTTATGAATCATGACAACTCTGTCTGTGGTCATTAGTGGATAGATACAATGTTTTGACAAGGAATCCTATGATATGAAGACCTAAACTGGGAGCTGGAAGTCACGATATGACCTTGATCAAGTATGTATTTTGGACAGCTTGTTTACACGTGCCGAGTCAAAAAGCCATTTTGAGATTGACCAAGAGGAAAATTGATTCATTTATGCAAATAGACGTAATATTATATGTCTCTGAATGTATTTTCTTATTCTCTGAAGTCCACTTTGAAGTTGAATAAAGTTTTCTTTCCGATATTTCGATAATGTCCGTTTTTTACCACAATATCCCAGAAGAAAACCTGTCCTGGAAAATTTTATCTTTGCCAAATTGGCGAACTTATTCGAATTTTCATTCGCCAGATCAACTATTTTTTCGCCAGTGGCGAATTGGCGAATGGCTAGCACGAGCCCAGACATGTCCAAAACACAAACTAGAGGGCTACCTGAACAGCCCGTGCTCAGCTGACCTGAGCTTGTCGCATAAAATCAAGGTTGTGGCAGACTATGTCTGTGTTGAGCTTTATCTGAGTGCATATGACAGTTAGAAGTATTTTTAAGTAGGACAGTTGAGCCCCCTAAAAGCTTAATCTGACAAGCAACTCAGCTGAGCTAAAAATTGCAGCACCACCCAGTCAAATTACGAACTGGGAGTCCTGAGGAGTGTTCCTGTGTCATATCAAAGAAATTGGCTGAGCAGTTTTATAGAAGATTTTTTTTTAAATTTGCCCAAATTTATTAACAAAAAAATTCCTAAAAAAATACAAAAATCACTTAAGCGTGACCATTTGAACAAACTTGGTAAAGACCCACCCAAGGTACATTGCCACTATGTTTGAAGTCAATCTGGATGACATGTTCAGAGAAGAAGTCAGAAAAATGTGAATTAGCATTAGAATGCCCATTGACTTATTTGTTAATAAATAGGAAAGGTGCATTTACCGAAAAGTCCCCAATTGAAAAAATTTGTTAAAAATCAGAAATGCACAGCAGTGCCACCTAGTGAACAACTTTGTTTGAACCTTTTACAATTACAAATATGTACACCAAGTTTCAGCTCAATCTGGGTGATGGTTCTGGAGAGGAAATCCAAAATCGTGAAAACACACCAAAATCATAAACAAGACGACTGTGACAGTCCTGTGCCTAGCTGACATGTATGTATACCCTTGCCATTTTTTTAAGATTAGCCCAAAAAAAACAAAGAAATTCATAAAAAATTCAAAAATCAAGGAGAAAGGTGCATTTACCGATAAGCACCCGAATTGAAACAAGACGGCTGTGTGAACAGCCCATGCTCAGCAGACCTAGACATTCATCACACTTGTGGTTCTGTGTACTTGGGATAGGATCAGGGTCACCCATGTACTGAGTAAGTCTGATGTTTATGGAAGAACACTAACATGTGCAGCATCAAGGTCCCAGTTCAAGTACTGGTAGATATCAAGTTATAGTGAAGAGTAAAATTCATGTTTGTTGCACTTTGATCCCAGAAATGAGGTCAAGGTCACTCATGTACTGTCTAAGCATGACTTACATAGAGAAACAGTAATATTTGCAATATCAAGGTCCTGACTAAAAATGGATCTCCACTTATCAAGTGAACAGTAAATTTCATGTCAGTTGTTTCGTGACCTTGGGAATGAGGTAAAGGTCCAAAAATCACAAGAGCATGACCACTTGAACAAAATACGTAGACACTTATCCAAGGTACATCCCTACCAAATTTGACACAAATGTGGCCAAAATTATTTAAGTTATAACCAATAAAAGAAATTCCCATGTTACACTTTCCAATTAAACCTTTTTAGAAGATCATCCAGAAAAAAATCATACAAAAATTCCAACAAAAATCACTGAAACATGACCATTCAAGCAAACTTGGTAGAGACTCACCCAAGATACATTGCCATCCAGCTTGAAGTAAATCTGACTGACAGTTTCTTCCAAGAAATCCAAAATGTGAATCAGCATTAAAATGCCTATTGACTTGCATAATAATCAATAGGAAAGGTGCATTTATCAAAAAGTACCCAAATTGAAAAAATCATTAAAAAATCAGGAATCCATTGCAGCACCACCGAGTAAATAACTTTGTTTGACCCTTCAACAAAGAACATATCCACCATGTTTCAGCTTAATCTGAGTGACGGTTCTGGCATAGAAGTTGAAAATCTGAGTGACTGTTCTGGCGAAGAAGTTGAAAATAGTGAAAACACACAAAAACAAGAGGATCATGATGATCCTGTGCTCAGATGACATGCATCTGCTTATTTTGAAAAAATTACCCAAAAATTTATGCAAAAATCAATGCAGTGTGAACATTTGAATAACATATGTAGAGACCTATCTAAGGTACAATTCTACAAAGTGTGACATAAATATGGCGAAAAATATCTAAGTTGTTTTCCTTAAAAGAAATCTCCATGTTTAAGTTTCGTATAACTTTGTTTTATTTTGTACTACACAAAAAATGAATGAAAATATGAACCGAGTCAACCTTTTGAGCGACTTTGTTTGACCCTTCTACAAGGAACATATCCACCAAGTTATAGCTTAATCCGAGTGACAGTTCTGGACAAGAAGTCGAACATAAAAAAACACACACAAAAAAAAAGTAAAAAATTGAAAAAAATTTGCAGCACCACCTGGCGAAAAAATTCTGAGCTAAGATTCCCCGGGAGTATCCCTGTGAGATATCAAAACAATTGGGTGAGTGGTTTCGGAGAAAATATTTTAAGATTTGCCCCAAAAAAGAACCAAAAAAATTCATAAAAAATATAAAATCAATGGAGCATGACCATTTGAACGAACTTGGTAGAGACCCATCAAGGCATATCCCCACCAAGTTTGAAATCAATCTGGATGATGGTTTTGGAGAAGAAGTCAAAAATGTGAATTAGCATTAGAATGTCCTTTGACTTCCATAGTAATCAACAGGAAAGCTCCATTGACCGACAAACGCCTAAATTGAAAAAATCATTAAAAATCAGGACTCCACAGCAGTTCCACCTAGTGAACAACTCTGTTTGACCCTTCTACAAGGAACATATCCACCACCCTTCAGCTTAATCTGAGTGACGGTTCTGAAGAAGTCGAAAATAGCAAAATCACACAAAAAATCATAAAAAAATAGGGAAAAATCGCAGCGCCACCTGGTGAACAAATTGAGAACTAGGAGTCCCAGGGAGTGTCCCTGTGGGTTATCAAAGCAATTGGGTGGGCCGTTTGGGAGAACATTTTTTAAGATTTGCCCCCAAAAAGCCAACAAAAAAATTCACAAAAAATTCAAAAATCACTGGAGCGTCACCATTTGAACAAACTTGGTAAAGATTCACCCAATGCACATCCCCACCAAGTTTGAAGTAAATCTGGCCAAAATTATTTAAGTTATAACCATAACAAGAAATTCCCATGTTAAACTTTCCTATTAAAACTTTTGTGAAGATTTTTTTCAAAAAATCATAAAAAATCCAAAATTCGTTGGAACATGACCATTGGAACAAACTTGGTAGACACTCACCCAAGGTATATCCCCATTAAGTTTGAAGTAAATCTGGAGGACGGTTTTGGAGAAGAAGTTAAAAATGTAAATTAGCATTAGAATGCCCATTGACTTACATGGTAATCAATATAAAAGGTGCATTTACCGAAAAGAAGCCGAAACTAGATAAATGTAGCTGATTGCTTAATTGTCTGTTTCAGATAGCAAATCCCTTCATGTGATATGTACATTTGAGAACAGCATTAATCAAAGATACAAATTGACGGTGTAGAAAAGGTCATAGTTGACTTTATTCAGGAAACAAAATTGAATAGGGCGACCTGACTTGTCCATGGTAGTACATGTATTATCAATTGACATACCTAGCTGTTTAAATGGCTGCCGATGTACAGTGGCAGCACTCACTTACAGTCACAAAGTCTGATATCGCATAACTTTGTCAAAAATTAACATAACCACATTATTTTCGCAAACTTTCATTGTCTAATGTCCAGCTATATTTTGAAAAAATTTAAGCAATTCTATCATGCTGTTCTGGAGAAGAAGTCGAAAATAGCCAGAACACGCAAAAATTCATATAAAAAAATAGGAACAAATCGCAGCGCCACCTGGTGGCCATAATGAGAACTAGTTGACCCCAGGTGACCCTATGTGCAATATCAAAGCAATTGGCCAGGTAGTTCTTGAGATGAAGAAATGTTTTTTTTTTAATTAAAAAATTCATTAAAAATAGAAAAATTATTGCATCATCATCTCCTTCGCAAACTTGGTAGAGGTTCACCTGGGCAACATCCATGTGCAAAATTAAAACATTCCATACAGCGGTTTTTGAGAAGAAGTCAAAAGGGTAAATACAATGGTGTAATATATATATATATATATATATATATATATATATATATATATATACACAGCTGCAGCACTTCCTTACAGTTGCAAAGTTTGATATCCCATAACTTTGCCTAAAATTAACATATCCATATTATTTTCGCAAACTTTCATTGTCCAATGTCCAACTATAGTCTGATAAATTTTTAAGCAATTCTGTTCACCCGTTCTGGAGAAGTTGAAAATAGCCTTAACAGACAATAATTCATAAAAAATGGGAAAAAATCACAGTGCCACCTGGTGACCAAAATAAGAACTATTTGACCCCAGATGACCCTATGTGCAATATCAAAGCAATTGGCTTTGTAGTTCTTAAGATGAAGAAATTTTAATTTTTTTCAAAAAATAAATTAAAAAATTCACAAAAAATAGAAAAATTATTGCATCATCATCTCCTTCACAAACTTGGTAGAGGTCCACCTGGGAATCATTCATGTGCAAAATCAAAACATTCTATGAAGTGGTTTTTGAGAAGAATTCGAAAATATAAAAAGTCTAACGACAGACGGACGGACGGAAGGACAGCCAGACAGACTGATGGACAAGGGAAGCAAATGGATTCTATAAGCTCTGCTGACTGACAAGTCAGCAGAGCTAAAAATCACAAACAAAATTGCAGTGCCATCTGGTGAACAAATTAAGAACTAGGAATCCCTAGGAGTTTTCTTAAGTAATATTATAGCAATTGGGGGAGCGGTTGTGGAGAAGAAGATTTTGTAAAATTTGCCCAAAATAAGAACAACAAGAGCTCAGCTGACCTAGACATTACACAATTGCAGCTCTTTGAAGTTGGGAAAGGATCAAAGTCAGCCATGTTCTGAGTGAGTCTGACCTTTATAGAAGAACACTAACATGTGCAACATCAAGGTTCAAGAATTCCCAAGTTATAATGAAGAGTAAAATTCATGTATGTTGCACTGTGACCCCAGAAACGAGGTCAAGGTCATTCATGTACTGTCTAAGCATGACCTTCATACAGAAATATTAACATGTACAGTATCACCGTACTAACTCGAAACAGATCTCAAGTTATCAGGTACACAGTAAATTTCGTGTCAGTTGTCCTGTTTATTAGCATTAGAATGCCCATTGACTTACATAGTAATCAATAAGAAAGCTGCATTGATCGATAAGTACCTGAAATGAAGAAAAATGCTTAAAAATCAGGAATCCAAAGCAGTGGCACCTTGTAAACAACTTTGTTTGACCCTTCCACAAGAACATATCCGTCACATTTCAGCTTAATCTGAGTGATGGTTCTGAGAACAAGTGAAAAATAGCAAAACCATACAAACAAGATATGTTTCTAAAACATAGATGCCCCCCGCCCTCATTACCCTTGCCCTTGCTACCCTATTGATAGTGGTAGATGGGGCA
The DNA here is from genome assembly GCA_964020975.1 of Hermodice carunculata. Taxonomy (NCBI): domain Eukaryota; kingdom Metazoa; phylum Annelida; class Polychaeta; order Eunicida; family Amphinomidae; genus Hermodice; species Hermodice carunculata. Next base: position 42,552 of record CAXHWN010001992.1, on the reverse strand, counting down.
CTCAGGACCTGACAAAGTTAGTGAAGGTTGATCATACATCAATGTCACATATCTTTAAACTTTAACCTAGCCCTTAAAAACCGACTAAAAACCAGGACAATATAAAAGTTATAGCTGTAAAATTAGTCATCATTTAGAAACCATATTCAGCAAAGTGGCTTCTTGACCTTGGAAATTGAGGCAAGGTCACTCACTTTCACTTGACCTTCCTCAGTTATTGTGCAAAAACCACAGGAAGTCTACTGTCTGTGTGTGACCCTCAAAACTGGGTCAAGGTCACCCATCTACAAACTCGAACTAGCCCTTCTAGGCAACCATAAAGCTGTGCAATATAAAAGTGGTACACCTAAAATGCAAGTTATCATGCAGAAACAGTACTCAACCAAATGGCTCTGTGACCTTTGAAATTGCGTCAAGGTAACCCGTCTTCAAACTTGATCTAGCCCCAAATATGGACAATTATCCAGTACAATATAAAAGTCCTAGTTTCAAAACCTCTTCAGTTATCATGTGGAAACCAAAGTTGACTAAGGTAACAACGTGACCTTAGAAATTAAATCAAGGTCACCAAATTTTAAACTTCTTCTAGACCTTAGCAAGAACTATAGACCTGTAAAGTATCCAAGTCCTAACTTAAAAACTTCTTGAGTTCTTGTGAGGAAACCACAGGATTTCTACAATCTCTCTGTGACCCTGAAAACTGGGTCAAGGTCACCCATCTTCAAACTCAACCTAGCCCTTACAGAGAACCATAAAGCTGTGCAATATAAAAATTCTAGCTCCAAGGTATAAGTTATCATGCAGAAAGCATGAAACCATATTCGGTAAAGTGGGTCTGTGACATTTAAAATGAGGTCAAGGTCATCCATCTTCAAACTTCATCTAGCCCCAAATATGGACCATAATCCTGCGCACCATAAAAGTCCTAGCTTAAAAACCTCTTCAGTAATTGAGCGGAAACCAAAGTTACCTTAGGTACCACGATGACCTTGGAAATTAGGTCAAGGTCACCCATCTTCGAACTTTTCCTAGCTTTTGACTAGAACAATACACCTGTACAGCATCAAAGTCCTTGCTCAAAAACTTCTTAAAGTATTGTGCAGAAACCACAGTCTACCGACCGACCGACTGACCTACCGACCGACATGTGCAAAGGTATATGCCCCACCTTCCTCGAAGGGGGCATAAAAATTAATTAAAAAAATAGCAGCGCCACCTAGTGAACAAATTGGGAACTAGGTGTCCCTGGGAGTGTCTACGTATCATATCAAAGCAATTGGGTGAGCGGTTTCAGAGGAGAAGAATTTTTAAGGTTTGCCCCAAGAAAGAACAAAAAAAATTCATAAAAATCCAAAAATCAATAAAGCGTGACCATTTGAACAAACTTGGTACACATCCACCCAAGGCACATCTCCACCAAGTTTGAAGTAAATTTGGCCAAAATTATTTAAGTTATAACCACTACAAGAAATTCCCATGTTAAACTTTCCTATTAAAACTTTTGTAAAGATTTTTGAAAAACAATCATAAAAAAATTCAAAATTCATTGGAACATGACCATCGGAACAAACCTGGTAGACACCCACTCAAGGAAAAATCTCCACTATGTTTGAAGCAAATCTGCATGACGGTTTTAGAGAAGAAGTCGAAAATGTAAATTAGCATTAGAATGCCCATTGACTTACATAGTAATCAATAGGAAAGGTGCATTTACCGAAAAGTAGCAGAATTGAAAAAATCGTTAAACATCAGGAATCTACAGCATTCCCACATAGGGAACCAGATTCTCTGACCCTTCCACAAGGAACATATCCACCACGTGTAAGCTTAATCTGAGTTTCCGTTCTGGCGAAGAAGTAGAAAATAGCTATAACGCAAATAAAAAATCGTAAAAAATTAGAAAAAAAATCCAGGGCCACCTGGTCACCAATTTAAGAACAAGGAGTCCCTAGGTGTTTTCCTGTGTGATATCAAAGCAATTCGGTGAGTGGTTTCAGATATGAATGATTTTTCAAGATTTGTCCACAAAAGAGAACAAACAAAAAAAATCATTAAAAATAAAAAAAATCACTGGAGCATGACCATTTCAACAAACCTGGTAGACATCCACCCAAGATACATCCCCACCAACTTAGAAGTTAATCTTAAAGACGGTTTTGGAGAAGAAGTAAAAAATGTGAATTAGCATTAGGATGCTCATTGACTTCCATAGTAATTAATGGGAAAGGTGCATGGACCGATAAGTATCTGAATTGAAAAAAATCGTTAAAAATCAGGAATCCGCAGCATTCCCACATAGTGAACAACTTTAACCCTTCCTTAAGGAACATATCCACCATGTTTCAGCTTAATCTGAGTGACGGTTCTGGAGAAGTAGAAAATAGCTATAACAATTAAAAATTCATAAAAAATTAGAAAAAAAATTGCAGTGCCACCTGGTGAACAAATTGAAAAACTAAGAGTTCCAGGACGTGTTCCTATGTGATATCAAAGTAATTGGGTGAGCGGTTTGGGAAAAGAAGATTTTTAAAGATTTGCTGCAAAAAGGACAAAAATTCATAAAAAATCCAAATATCACTGAACGGTGACCATTTGAACAAACTTGGTAGACACCCAAACAAGGCACATCCTCACCAACTTTGAAGTGGATCTATCTGACGGTTTTGGAGAAGAAGTTGAAAATGTGAATTGTTGACGGACAACGGACGGAGGACCATAAGATAAGCTCAGCTGACTGACAAGTCATCTGAGCTAATAAAAAATCATAAAAAATCCAAAAATCACTGAAACATGACCATTCAAGCAAACTTGGTAGAGACTCACAGTTTCTTCCAAGAAATCCAAAATGTGAATTAGCATTAAAATGCCTATTGACTTGCATAATAATCAATAGGAAAGGTGCATTTATTAAAAAGTACTCAAACTGAAAAAAATCATTAAAAAAAAATCAGGAATCCATTGCAGCGCCACCTAGTAAATAACTTTGTTTGAGCCTTCCACAAAGAACATATCCACCATGTTTCAGCTTAATCTGAGTGACCATTCTGGAGAAGTTGAAAATATAGTAAAAACCCACAAAAAAATCATAAAAAAAATTGCAGTGCCATCTGGTTAACAAATTAAGAACTAGGAATCCCTAGGAGTTTTCTTAAGTAATACTATAGCAACTGGGAGAGCAGTTGTTGAGAAGATTTTGTAAGATTTGTCAAAAAAAAAAAAAAAAAGATAAAATAAAAAATTCATTAAAAATCCAAAAACTTCTGGAGCATGACCATTGGAATGAACTTGGTAGAAACCTAAGGTAAGTTGCCACCAAGTTTGAAGTAAAAATCTGGATGACAGTTTTGGACACAAAATCGAAAATGTGAATTAACATTAGAATGCCCATTGACTTGCATAGTAATCAATAGGGAAAGCTGCATTGACCAGTAAGTACCCGAAAACTGTTAAAAATCAGGAATCCACAGCAGTGCCACTTAGTGAACAAGTTTGTTTGACCTTCCACAAGGAACATATGCACCAAGTTTCAGCCTAATCTTAGTGAAAGTTTTGGAGAAGAAGTTGAAAATAGGAAAAACACACAAAAAATCATAAACAAGAGGGCTGTGTGAACAGACCATCCTCAGCTGATCTTGACATTCATCACACTAGCAGCTCTATGAACTTTGGAAAGGATCAAGGACACCATGTTCTCAGTAAGTCTGACCTTTATAGAAGAACACTTACATGTGCAACATCAAAGTTCAAGTAGTTCTCAAGTTATAATGAAGAGTAAAATTCATGTATGTTGCACTGTGACCCCACAAACGAGGTCAAGGTCATTCATGTACTGTCTCAGCATGACCTTCACACAGAATAATTAACATGTGTAGCTAACTCAAAACATATCTCAAGTTATCAAGTAAACAGTAAATTTCGTGTCAGTTGTCCTGTGAATTAGCATTAGAATGCCCATTGACTTACATAGTAATGAATAGGAAAGCTGCATTGAACGATAAGCACCCAAATTGAAAATCCTTAAAAATCAGGAATCCAAAGCAGTGCCACCTATTAAACAACTATTTGACCCTTCCACAACAACATATCCATCACATTTCAGCTTAATCTGAGGGACTGTTCTGAGAACAAGTGAAAAAAAGCAAACCATACAAAACAAGAGGATCATGACGATCCTGTGCTCTGCTGACTGGGATCTGCTTTTACAGTATTGGAACACATGGACTGCAGTTTTTTTTTGTACAGCTATATACATGTATGTAGAGTGGTAGCAAAGTCTGTCCTTAAAATAAATTTTGCAGAAGGACGGACGGATGGACAGATGGACGACGGAAGCAAACGGATTCTATAAGCTCTGCTGATGGTAGTACATGTATAATCAATTGACATACCTAGCTGTTTAAATGGCTGCCGATGTACAGTGGCAGCACTCACTTACAGTCACAAAGTCTGATATCGCATAACTTTGTCAAAAATTAACATATCCACATTATTTTCACAAACTTTCACTGTCTTATGTCCAACTATATTTTGATAAAATTTTAAGCAATTCTATCATGCTGTTCTGGAGAAGAAGTCGAAAATAGCCTGAACACGCAAAAATTCATATAAAAAATAGGAACAAATCGCAGCGCTACCTGGTGGCCATAATGAGAACTAGTTGACCCCAGGTGACCCTATGTGCAATATCAAAGCAATTGGCCAGGTAGTTCTTGAGATGAAGAAATTTTTTTTTTAAATTAATTATGATAATTCATTAAAAATAGAAAAATTATTGCATCATCATCTCCTTCGCAAACTTGGTAGAAGTTCACCTGGGCAACATCCATGTGCAAAATTAAAACATTCCATACAGCGGTTTTTGAGAAGAATTCAAAAGGGTAATTACAATAGTGTAATATATGCACTGTATTGCCATATATATATAAATATATATATATATATATATATATATATATATATATATATATATATATATATATATATATATATATATACATACATATATATATACATATATATATATATATACATATATATATATATATATATATATATATATATATATATATATATATATATATGTATATATATATATATATGTATATATATATGTATGTATATATATATATATATATATATATATATATATATATATATATATATATATATATATATATATATATATATATATATATATATATATATACATACATATATATATACATATATATATATATATACATATATATATATATATATATATATATATATATACACAGCTGCAGCACTTCCTTACAGTTGCAAAGTTTGATATCCCATAACCTTGCCTAAAATTAACATAACCATATTATTTTCGCAAACTTTCATTGTCTAATGTCCAACTATATTCTGATAAAATTTTTAGCAATATTGTTCACCCGTTCTGGAGAAGAAGTTGAAAATAGCCTTAACAGGCAATAATTCATAAAAAAATGGAAAAAATCACAGTGCCACCTGGTGACCAAAATAAGAACTAGTTGACCCCAGATGACCCTATGTGCAATATCAAAGCAATTGGCTTCGTAGTTCTTAAGATGAAGAAATCTTAATTTATTTCAACAAATAAATTAAAAAGTTCATAAAAAATAGAAAAATTATTGCATCATCATCTCCTTCGCAAACGTAGTAGAGGTCCACCTGGCGATCATCCATGTGCAAAATCAAAACATTCTATGTACTTTTTGAGAAGTCGAAAATATAAAAAGTCCAACGACAGACGGACAGATGGATGGGCGGAAGGACGGACAGACGGACGCAAACGGATTCCATAAGCTCTGCTGACTGACAAGTCACCAGAGCTAAAAATCATAAAAAATCCAAAAATCAATGGAGCGTGACCAATTGAACAAATTTGGTAGAGACCCACCCAAGGTACATTGCTACAAAGTTTGAAGTCAATCTGGCTGATGGTTTCGTAGAAGTCAAAAATGTGAATTAGCATTAGAACGCCCATTGACTTACATGGTAATCAATAGGAAAGATGCATTCACCAAAAAGTATCCGAATTGAAAAAATCGTTAAAAATCAGCAATCCGCAGCATTACCACCTAGTGAACAACTTTGTTTGACCCTTCTACAGGAACATATCCACCAAGTTTCAGCTTAATCTGAGTGAAAGTTCTGGAGAAGAAGTCGAAAATAGCAGTAGCACACAAAAAAATCATAAAAAATTAGAAAAAAATCGCAGCGCCACCTGCTGAACAAATTAAGAAATAGGACTCCCCAGGAGTATTCCTGTGTGATATCAAAGCAATTGGGTGAGTGATTTCAGAGAAGAAAATTTTTTAAGATTTGCCCCCCAAAATGAGCAAAAAAAATCATTAAAAAATCCAAAAATCACTGGACCGTGACCATTTGAACACATTTAGTAGAGACCCACCCAAGGTACATCCCCACCAAGTTTCCAGTGAATCTAACTGATGTTTTGGCAGAAGAAGTCCAAAACATGAATTACCACAGCAGTCCATATTCACTTACATAGTAATCAATAGGAATGTATGCATTGGCCGGTAAGTACCCGAATTGAAAAAATCGTTAAAAATCAGGAATCCACAGCAACGCCACCAAGGGAACAAACTTCTGTGACCCTAACAGGAACATTTACAACAAGTTTCAGCATAATCTGAGTGATGATTTTGGAGAAGTCGAAAATGGCAAAAACACACAAAAATTCATTAAAAAATAAGAAAAAATCACAGCGCCACCTGTTGAACAAATTAAGGTCTAGGGGTCCCCAGAAGTGTCCCTATGCAATTTAGAAGCAATTGGCCTATTGTTTCGGAGAAGAAGATTTTTTAAGATTTCCCCCCAAAATGTACAAAAAAATTCATGAAAAATCCAAAAATCACTATACCGTGACCATTTGAACGAACTTGGTAGAGACCCACCCAAGGTACATCCCCACCAAGTTTGAAGTCAATCTGGCTTGTGGTTTTAGAGAAGAAGTCGAAAATGTGAATTGTGGACGACGGACGACGGACAGACAGACGACGGATGCCTTACCATCACATAACTTCAGCTGACTGACAAGTCAGCTGAGGTTAAAATTAGAAAAAAATCACAGTGCCACCTGGTGTACAAATTCAGAACTAGGAATTCCTTGGAGTGTCGCTGTGCAATATCAAAGCTCTTGGATGAGCGGTTTTGGAGATTTTTTAAGATTTGCCCCAAAGAAGAACAAAAAAATTCTTAAAAATTTCAAAAATCACTGCAGCATGACCATTTGAACCAACTTGGTAGAGACCCATCCAAGACACATCCCCACCAAGTTTGAAGTGAATCCTGCTGACGGTTTTGGAGTCAAAAATGTGAATTGTTGACAACTGACGGACAGATGGAGGACCATATGATAAGCTCAGCTGACTGACTAGACACAAAATTTAATTTCAAATTTAGAAAAAGAATCACAGCACCACCTGGTGAACAAATTTACAACATGGAGTCCCCAGGAGTGTTCCTTCGTGATATCAAAGCAATTGGGTAAGTGGTTTCAGAGATTTGTTAAAATTAGCCCCAAAAAGAAAAAAAATCATAAAAATAAAAAAATCACTGGACCATGACCAATTGAACACACTTCCTAGAGACCCAGCCAAGGTACATTGCCACCAAATTTGAAGTGAATCTGATTGACGTTTTTGAGTAGAAGTGGAAAATGTGAATTGTGGACAGACGGACGACGGATTACCTACCCTCGTAAAAGCTCAGCTAAGTTAAAAAATAGAAAAAAATTGCAGCACCACCTGGGGAACAAAGTAAGAACTAGTAGTCCCTGGCAATGTTCCTGTGTGACATCAAAGCAATTGGGTGGGCAGTTTTGGAAAAGAAGAATATTTTTAAGATTTGCCCAAAAAAGGAACAAAAATATTCATGAAAAAATTTTTAAAAATCACTGGAGCATGACCATTTGAACCAACTTGGTAGAGATTCACCCAAGGCACACTGCCACCAAGTTTGAAGAGAATCTGGCTGAGGGTTTTAGAGAAGAAGTTGAAAATCTAATTGTGAACAGACCTACTGACAACGGCTGGACAGACCACTCGGCCTTCTAAAAGCTTAGCCTGACTAGTCAGTCAGCTCAGCTATAAACCCTGAAAATAAGGCAATTTACAGTATTCTACTTTTTCTCATAATAAAGGAAATTAAAAAAATCCTCTCTCACTCCCAATAGTGTCCATATCTTTTTTCAAGAAAAAAAAAAAGGAAACTCTTTCTGGAAACAAGATATGAAAAATCTGGGGAGTATGAGGGTATTTTTTCCCTTGAAACAAGGATATTGAGAATATAGGTGTCTATTTTCTACGGGGAACCTCACAAAACTTCTGGTTGCTCACTTTAATGACATACATATGCCATGCCTTGCCTTGAACCTGCTGTAGCTTGGAATGGCTCCTTTTGTTGCTCCGGGTTGATATTCTGGTGAAATCACAAAACTTGTTCTTGAAGCAGTGGTTCTAATATGGGCACACCTTTCCGTCGCTCTCAGGTAAACCACATGTACACGGCCCATTCCAACTTTTCGTCCTGGGCAATCATCAGACTTTCCTTGGTAACCTCCCACTTGTTTCAAGACCGTCTCAATATTTCAGGAACTTTTCTGTCTTCCTTGATGTCGCTTATCTACTACTTGCTCACATCATAATTCTTGGACAATTCTTTGCCTTTCTGGCCACTGTATAGCTTCTGCAAGATCACCAGCTTGTCTGCAATGGACAACCGCTTTCTCTTCTTGCTTTCCCACATGATCACATGATGTAGCATAGGAATGCTATCATAGCCGAAACGGATTTTTCTTGAAAATTCACCCATAATTATGTTTTGCAAAGCTGGTAGTGTCATGTATCACACCATGCCAAGACAAGTCAGTTCAAAGGCTATTATGACAATACTACTCAAAGTTACTTATTTCTCATAACACAGCTAAAACAATGCAGAAATCACGTCAAGGGGGACGCCAGCTCAGGTGCCAAATTATTGACGTCACAGACGGAGCAGATTAGAATAAGTCGAAGTCCATTGTTAATTTACTGAGTTCTAGTCACTTTGTGTCTGGCTGCTTTTCTTCTCAGGATTTGAGGGGCTAATTTGGGGGACACACAGTAGGTCCGTTAAATAAAAAAATCTGCTAAATTGGTGGCGTCTGCTAAATCGTCGTCAGACTGTACAATTACTACAGGGGTTGTCCTGGGGGCACCTAACACACCTTATAAGCTCCCAACACCTGCGACTGTGATTGTGATTATCCCAAGTCGCCATTGCATATCCTTTGGGATCATTTTAGCTGAAACTGTTGTAAGGCGCCTCTTGTCAACGACTACAAGGTGGAAATTGCACCACAAGACAAACCTGTGTGTAGAACTGAGAATGCTCAATGAACAAACAAATACCCAATGTACAGTCAGCACTAGTCTATATCCTCACAAAAGGCATACCAAAGAAATAACAAATGCAAGGAATGACAAAACAAGCCACAAATTTCTGTATAGCAGTGTCAGAATTCGTAAAATTTTGCGAGAATCTATTTGGATTTTGTGTCAATTGATTTTCTTTCTGATAAAAGACAAGTTTAGGAGAATATTTGTGAGAATGGATTCTCATCGAAATTCTAGCCCTGCAGGGTGGAAACACGATGGGGTGCAGGACCAGCCAAAGAGAGAAAACTGATACATAACCTGACCTCCTGTATTGACAGGGGGTCAGGTTATGGGGTCGCTGTGAACAGATAGAGGCCATCATGAGCGTCCATGGAGTCTAGAGGAACATGCATGGAGAAATGTTTTCTGATGGGATGAAAGTTGCAGTGGATATGATCTCAGAGAGGTCATACCAAATGAGGTGGACAGAAAATGTATTATGACACAGATACATGTACAAGTAAGTGCCAAGGACATGAACAATAAATGTAATGGTACTTGAATATATGCTAAATCAATCCTGCAAAATCTCATCACATTAATAGAGTCAATGATTTTCTGTTTCAAAAAAAAGAGGAATTCCATTTCATCAGCAAAATATTTTCAAATTCTGTTTCACTGCTATATATCTATATATAATCCACATAAGAAAAAATGTCAAATTCCATTTCAAGGATGAAAAAAATGCACAATTCAGCTTTGGTTTCGGAAAAAACAGAAAATCATTGGTCTTACATTAACTCACTGTCCTTCCTCTGGTAACTCTCTGGAAGAGACTGCTTCTCATCTTTTACATGATAACCATCATATTATTCACATACAAACTTGATCTCGTCATTTCATTGTGCTCAGTGCATCATAGACATGAAGTGTGCACACTGTGCCCTTATGTTCGTCAGTCCTCACGAGTGTTGTAACTATTCATTAGCGCTTGGTCAACACAAGCCAGTTCACTTACAAATACTGCGCACAAACACAAAGCAAGCATTAATGACTAGGGAACTGTGACACTGTGCAGTTATCTTGATAGCGTAATGGAATTGTGAACAGTGAATCTGTGCACACAATTAGTCTCGCCTCCATACATAAATGATACCAAATGTTCATTGTATGCGCTTTTCCCATTGTGAACAGTTATCAGCACCAGTAAATGCACCATAAGATGCACCATGTGAATGTTATCACAAAAAGCTGTCATTTTACACTATTCCTCATTGTTACTTTGTCATATCTACATCATGTACAGTGTTCCAACTTGCTCAAAATACAGGCAAATTTACCTCAAGGCCTTTTATTTTGCTCCCTTCTTATTTTTCCTGATTTGTCTTTGACCTTGGTCTCACACATTTGTAATACTTTGTGTCTTGCATACGTACAATAAACTTGACACTAATTCCAAAATAAATGTACATATTAAAACAGTGGATTCACCATAATTAACTTAACTTTTTAAGTATTTCCATTTTCCATGTCATAGTAATGTTCTGGTTGCAAGCTTCTATTTCTTCCAGCTGCCTTATTCCTGTTCAAAAGTGCATGTGCTCTTTTTAATATAATTTGTCATGCCCTGCACAGGACACTCCACAATGCCTTGCTGCTAACTATTTATAGCAATACAACTTACTTATTAGGTTTTGTCAGAAAATTGTACTGATATTACTGTGGTTACTGCACATCTACATTTGAAATACATAAATGAAATAAACTGGATGCATTTTGATGCAAAACATAGTGAAAATAATTATAGGCAATTCAATGCAAAGTATTGAATGATGGAAGTACCTTCGCACATATGCATGGATCCTGCATGACATTTGAAAAGGAAATTGAGGTCAAGGTCACCAAAATGCAATCAAAGTAAAAAATGGTGTCAATGTACAAAAGATGTAAATGTGAGTTTCAGGTGGCAAGGAAGTCTTGAGATAACATACCATGATCATAAACAAACAGTGGACAAATCCATGGACAGACACCCAAGAACATAATTGACCCAAGTCTGCCTCCACAATGCACTGCTCTGAGCATGAGCAGAGGTGTCATCGTCGTCGTCGTCATTATCATCATCATTTATATACTTGGCTATCGCCTTACATGGCATCCGGCTAAGGTGCATATGTCATATGCACCACATGTACCTGGTACACAAATAATTAAAGTTAAATTATGAATGCCAATGAACTGTACCAGGTAATTTAATAGAAAAATTAAGAAAAAGAAAAACTTTAAAGAGGGTTAGCATGAAAGGTGGCAACTTTACTATTTTGGCGCACCTCCAGATGTAGCAAGTCCTAGGCAACACATTGGCCAAACTAAGTCAGGGGAACAGCTCCTTTTACCCTGAGCCACCTTTCCCTGAGGCTGCCCAGTTACATTCTCTAAAATACACTTTTTGGTCAGTGAATTCAGATAAAATATAGTCAGTTGTCAAAATTATTGTTTACTTAAAGTACCCACAAAATTTGATGACTTTCCTGCAGACAATAATTATTTGGGTTATATATTCCTTTGTTATTTCATGTTTGTTGTTCCCCTGAACTAGGTTGGCATGTTGCACTGTGCTGACATTGCCATTGATGTTCAAGCTACACCCTGCCATTCCAAAATCACCTCTTTCAAGTTTACAGGCATGGTGACCTCACAAAAATAGGTCAAGGTCACTGATTTTACATAATAACATTCTAGCATTGGACATGGTCCATATATCCTATAAATTTGACAAGTCTAATCTAATTGCTTTTGCAGATATGGAACAACCCCTATTTTACATAATATCGTAGGTGGCACCACCAATATGGAAAGGAACCTAGATTTTTATACACCCTTTAAGCCCTGAAATTTATATTGGGCGAACTTGAAAACTGTGGACAGTATCGCGCTCACAATTCAGAAGTTAACGGACGGAATGACCGATGCACAGAATGACGAATGGACAGACATGAGCAATCCTATAAGCTCTGCGGCCTTGCGTCAGCAGAATTAAAATTTCACAGTGAAAGGCCAGTGATTTTTTTTTAAGGTCTCAGCTTTGAACACAATTGCTACAAAATCCACGATGGCAACTGGCACTACATGCAATCTCTACGGCTGAGCACAAGCTCAATGACAGCTACAGCTCTGTGACTTTTGGCAAAAAATTTACCTTCACCTGTACAGTGGTCCCCTTCTTGTAACTTTATGTAAGCCTTCTCAGAAGAGAGGTGACCCCCACCACAAAGGCCACTGCTCTGTGCAGCAGTGATGACATTTTTATATTTACCCCTCTCAAGACAGGCCACAATTGTGGTGCACTTAGGATGGTCTTATAAGAGGGGGCCACTGTACCAAAGAAATTCTGGTCACTGTGTGGGACATTAGAACTGAGCAGCACCAGAAATATATACAAGTGTCTACATTCTGGATTCATCTCGGTGACAGCTCAGGCTGCTTACAATTTCTTTTTTCTCTTAGTGAATTAGTGGAAACAATTTAACACATACTGCATGATATGGATTAAAATACTAGTGTATGAATCCAACTAAAATGGTCCCTGGAATTTGCGTTTTTACACAGAAACTACCTAAAATGACACACTACAACACAACCTGTTATATAAGACTGCCCTCACTGCCAGCAAAAAGTCGCCCCATATAGCAGGTGGTCTACAGGTAAATTTATCATTGAAATTTAATCCACATGTAATGTCATTGAAGAGTAGCTTCATAAAGGCCTCAAAAAGATATATGCAGTCTCGTAACTGCCATGGTCGTTAAATACCAAGTAACACAAACAGTGAGAATCTCAGTGGTATTCCCCCAGATCCACTGAAGTAACCATGTTCCAAAATCATAGTAGTCCCTCCCTTGTCAGACCACCCTCTGGTAAGTCCAAAGTGGTTACACAAAGCTGGTGGTCTCTCAACAAAGATCAAGCAACATAGAAAAGATATAATAGCATTAGAAACCTGTTACAAATGGCCTTCAAAGACAGGTGGTAGTATCTTATTAGAATAATCTAGAGCTCCAAGGAGGGGGCACCATATAGTGAACGATAAACGTGATAAAGGTTTCATTATCCTGGAGTGAAATATAAGCTTCCCAAATTCGTAACTGGAAATTATATGCAAAGGGCAGCGTCCAACTTGAAGCTATTTCTGTCCAGTCTGCAGAGTCACTGACTCGGCTTGCAACCGTTGACTCAAAATCAGTAATTATGCTGCACAACAGAAGAACACCAAACATGCAAATGTAGTATCAGGAAAACAGGGCTCAAAATTGGGTAACAAATATTGATGCTAACCCAGTTCAATCGTGCATTGACTGCTTCCCTGGTTACCACAAGACTGAGGCACAACGAGAGGCATTAGTGTTCAACACGGGATGGGGAAAGTTGTTGACATGGGCTTTCTCAACTGGTATATGCAGACGTGTGCGTCTCATCTACACTTCTTACACTGACTCTTTTATCGATGAGATATCTAAAAGTAAATAGTGACACATGAAACATTTCACATGTAAGTGTTTTCCACTGGCTTGAGCAGTAAATGACCAAGCCATCAACTGTTACACATAACACTAAAGTGATGCTAACTTGAGACATACATCCTCCCATGGCAGATCCAGCAGAATGATTACTGGAACACACATGACAACTTGCACATATTCAGACTGACATCAAGTGTTGTCATACTTTCCATAGAAAGTAATGAGAGAAGCAATCCGCATATATCCGGGAAACATGGATCCTATTGTGTCCCATTTGCAACTACAGTAGTACCTGCTGTATGTGACCACTGCCGTGAGAGACCACCTGGAATTTGTGACCACATATTGTGACACTATAGTCTTTATTCTTTGCATCTTAACCTGCGATGAAAGACCACCTGTTGTGTGTGACCACTTTTAGCTGGCCGAAGAGGCAGTCACATACAGCAGGGACTACTGTATTGGCAATCCCCTGCACACATGTGTACCTTGCCCGGTGCATTTGTTGTCTATCACAGTTCTCATCAGCAAGGACAATAACAGAAATCCACAGACACTATCTATGTGGATACAGTTTTTGTATTTCTACTGAAAAAGCTTAGAATTGACATTACTGTTATTTTTCATGATATAGGTCTTTGAATTTCAAAACAGATGATGCATAATATACTAGCAACAGCACCAGGAAACTCAAAAAGGTCAGCCTGTAAAGAAAAAATAATAGGAAATAAAATAAAATTTAAGAAAAAAAAAAGAAAAAAATTTGGATATCTGCCAGCAAAAAGTGGCCCCATATAGCAGGTGGTCTAAAAAAAAATTTTAAAATACAACGCATGGATATCTCCCAATCATATGAGGAGCTGTTGAACTTCACTGTATATATTTTGTAACACTTATCTATAAAATAGCTGGTCTGTATCTTAATGGGCAAACTGTATCCCACAGAAGCAGTTCACTTTCAATAAACCTTTAGAAACATAAAGCTAAAAGGGTTAGCCTTGTTCCTTCAAGCACCTTATCCAGAAGCACATACAAGCAGCAATACTTTTGAAGTAGAAAATCAGGACTACAATTATGCTGCATTAGCATGCATTCTAGCAACCACACATTGTAACCAGGTAACCTAGCACCCTAGCAAATTTATCACATTGTCTTACTGAGCATAAAAATAGTAGATGCTTTTTTTTTTTTTTTTTTTCGCCAAGCGAGGCAAAATAAGACACAGCACAATTACACGATATGCTGGATCTATTTGCATTCCTTTAGGCAAATACAGTCTGCAAAGTGAAATCATTGATCACCAAACACTGTCTTTCATCCTAAACAAGAAATATGTAATTTTCTTTACAACCAGCAAAAGCAGAATACATACGAACATACATATATAAATATATATATATGTATATGTATATATATATATATATATATATATATATATATATATATATATATATATATATATATGACTAACAATAAAAGTTTAATTTTGCTAATCCTTAGCCCTCTTGAAGCTTGAGTCAACAGCTTTCCTTAGCATACCCTGGCAGCAACATGCCAAGAAACCAAAAAGGAAAGCTGTTGACTGAGGGCATATTATCATATGAAAGAAAACAGGTCCATTACATTTGAAACACGAGACAACACACGCTGGTAATCCTTAATGGGAAAAAGTTGCATGACAATATATCAGGATAACGTTCCTCAGGATTGAACCCTTTTTAACTCATTCCACACTATTGTGACAGGCATTGGTCAGTGGTTCTGGCACTGACTTAAGACAATAGGCATGTTGGTAGTACTTGAATGAAAGCTCTTTTCATGAAGAACTTAAATATGCAATTGTCGTCTTAAATCCAGGTAAATGTACACAAAAATCAGGGACTGGTATGGAATGAGTTCAATACTACATGCTGATATAGAAATGTATATAATAAAAGGTAGCTGTATTATACTTCACAAAACATAACTCTGTTTTGCAGTGACTTGTTGTGCACATTCTCCCCAGTGAATTTTACACTGCTGCATTTTAGTCCCCCCCCCCCAAAAAAATTGAACAAAACCCTGCTCTGAGACAAAGTTTTAGCATGGCGCCGTGCTTCTCTTTGTGGCAAAAGAAACTCCTACCAAAACGGTGAGAGCCAAGCTTTATATTCTACAGCAGTGACAAACAACTTTTCCCTCATTGTCACTTTTAAAAAAATGGTGCGAGACAGAACATACGTAGTGCATAAAGGACTCGGGGGCATTAGCAATGCATGGATTGTAGCCAGCATTTTGAGGGGGGACAGGAGGAGGAGGCTAGTACATGTACCACCAATAATTTTGCCCTTGTACAAGGTATAGAAAATAAGAAAGTGTACAAATAATGGTTGGTACGAAGTATGGAAATTAAAAAGGCTTACAGTACCGGAAATAAAAATGCAGTACACAAACAAGAAAAACCCATCCACCCCCCCCCCCCACCCCGAGTATTGGCAGTGCAGCAAGACACACTGAACTTGGAGTTGCATCTCAATTGATTAATCAACTTTCTGAGTTTCCTATTGAGTTCTTCAAAAATTTTTATGCACTGCTAACAGTGTTTCCGTTAACCCCCAAATGGGGGTATATTACTCTTTCAAAACCTGATATACCATTTGAGCAAATTCTAAAGGATCACAACTCTTGTTTATTTACAAGTAAAATTCGTGAAAATCTAGTCTTCTACTCTGAATTTTCCTTCAAGTGACCCTTGTGACCCCCTGAAAAAAAATCTGAACGGAAACACGAGCTAATTAGTGTGAACTAACAGGGCCGGGTCACATTAAGCGTGCGCCCTGCATCATAGATGCAAAAAATTATGAAAAGACGTCTGAAAATCAATAAAATATTGTCATTTTGCGTCTTTGTGCACGCACGCACAAAAAAACCATGATCTATTTTGAATGATACAACTGCACAAATTACCCCAAACTTAGTAACTTTGCACCTTTGCGGTCATGGTGTTTAGCATCATCCACCATGATCATGATTATGTATTATACTGGTGGAATCCTCTGATGTTCATCTTTGTATGTAACAAGCTCTCTTGTTTGCTAAGAAAAAATATTCTTGGGGCATCCTGGCAAAAATTTATGTCATTTCACCTCATCATAAATGCCCTGAGAGCATTTCTAGGCTCCTCATTGGATGGATTTGATCATGTGCCGCTCACTGTACAATCAAACTTGTTGTTGCCTATACACGTGCCTGTCTCATGCCCGCAATGTTGGGAAGGTACAGGTCATATTCATGCAAAGATTATTGGACCAAGATGTTAAATTTTCACATCATATTTTCACCCAAAACCCTTCCATCAAACAAATCTAGATATAGATAAAGGCACGAGTGAAAATTCCTTACGGAAGACAAAAATATGCAGATTAGTCACCCCACAGTCACATGTGGACGAAGCGAAGATTTTCATAAACACGATGTGATCATGTGTTGTTGATCACTGTCTCCTATGCATTACGTTGTTGTGGTGATTTTTAACAAAATTTTGTTGTTTTGATTTTATTAAATTGTTTGAATGGAACAAATTTGTATGACAGAGCAAGATAGGAATGCAATTCATGATCGCAGGCCAGATAAAAAAATATATACAACATAGAGGAAAACCATGCCTGTGACAGGCTGCTTACAGTGGCTTGTGTCGTGTGGCCTGTACCATGTCGCTTGGTAAAAAAGTGACCGCACTCTTGACAACTCCTATGGCATCAAATTTTTCGGGTAAATTGAAATAGAAAGTGCGACCATTTCATCACGTGGAATGAATCAGAAAAATAACAGAGCCCTGGCGTGTTCAATATGCGTGCGGCTTGCTGTGCAAGTGAGTAGAAGACTGCTCGATGGAACACTGTGTGTAATATCAGATACTGGCACAGTGACAGTGTGCTAAGGGTTATGCCCCCTTCACAAACCATATTTTGATAGATCAGGGACGTGTCATAGACTTAGTCTTAATAGCAGGTCTCTGGGTAGACTGAATCCGTCCTTGGTACAGTCAACAAACTTTTAGTCATTAAACTCTTTTACAATAATTGGCATATTGTTAACTTTTTATTCAATCTTAATTATCTTTATTTGCCTGCATGAGCATATATAGACCCTACGTTATGTTCGTTTCTAGGCTTAAGTTACCTGCATGTTTTATTTATAATAATATCATTTTTATGTAAACTCACGTATGAGTGTTAGTTGATTATACCAAATAAAACTAGAACAGGCTGATTTTCCGACAGAAAATCAAATGTCTCCCTGTGCACCCTTACTATTGTCGCCCTTTTTTTAAAAATAGGCAAACCAATTCCAATGATCTACAGATATGGTGAAGGTACACTCTTTATTGACATTTCAAAATGTTGATTTTCGATGAAATGCAGTGACCTTGAAAAATAGGTCAAGGTCATACATTTGCAGTTACAAGCAAGGTTTTACAAAAGTTTTACATAGAAACATAATCACACAAAATGTCAGCCTCTTTAAGACAAATCTTTCTCGAGTGCATCTGCAATGATTTTTAAAAGTGGCCTTGTGACCTTGAAAATAGGTCAAGGTCACCTATCTACAATCCAAACCTGGTTCATATTATGGTATATAAACATGCAAAATTTCAACCTCTTAAGTCAAATCCTTGCAGAGTTATTGCGTATGCATCAAATTTAAATGACATGCTCATGTGACCTTGAAAAATAGGTCAAAGTCACCCATCTGCAATCCCAACCTAGTTCATATTATGGTCCATAATCATGCAAAATTTCAACCTCTTAAGTCAAATCCTTGCGGAATTATTGCGTCCGCGTCAATTTAACATGACATGCCCGTGTAACCTTAAAAAATATGTCAAGGTCACCCATCTGCAATCCCAAGCAAGGCTTTATATAGGAACATCTTCACAAAAAATTTCAACTTCCCAAGTCAAATTTTTCTTGAGTTATCGCGTCTGCAATGCACACAACAATGTGTTGAAGAAGAACACGAAGAAGCGAAAGAAATGGACGCAAAAACAATATGATCTCCCTGTTGCATGTGGAGACATAATTAATCAATCAAATCACACCAAATGAAGTCTAGTTTGAACAATTTCAGACTGGACCCATTGCTTTAGTTCATGGACTCACTGAAAATGAAGAAAGATGGGTCCAACGGACTCACACTGAAAAATCTTTAATGTGACCCCTGAACTTATGACACTTGATTTCTGTTATCCATCAGGCAAAGTGCCAGTGGCAGAAAAATATGTCCTCTTGGCTTACAAAGTTTTTGGTACTTTTTTTTTTTAAATTGGCCAGGAATAATTTTACAATTTTTTCACTTTCTCACAAACACACAAATTCCTAGCATTTTAATTATAAAGCTTAATTTAACTGGAGACGCTTCAATGCAAACCAATTGAGTGATGGGTACATCTATGCATATACATGTACATGGCTCCTGTGACCTTGAAAAGGATGTCAATGTCACCGAAATGTCATCAAATAAAGAAGTGGTATCAAAGAATGAGGTAAACTGAGTTTCAGATGGCAAGTATGACTTGAAATATCATGTTCAGATACAAATGAAGCATCGATGGACCCACAGATGGACGGATGGATAACCACACAACATAATGGGTCCCCGTCCTTGGGGTAGACCCATAAAAATGCAGAATATTGTGCTGACAGTTTGGCTGACATAATAAGCATTTGGCTAAAGAGCTTAAACTTGCCTTTAAATGAAGTCATATTTGCTACACTTGTAAATTTCTAGCAGCAACAACCTAGAAATTATCACTTATATAAAAAAAACCCAGTACTTTGGGACCTGTATCCACTATAGGTGTACAATTTGCACAACAATGAGACTCTTACAACTCATAACATGTATGATAATGACACCCTCTTTTTGATTCCAATCCAAACGTGAGTCATGTCAAAAGAACCTTGTAGCCTCTTGGTTCAAAACCAACAAGTTCAACATTCACCTTAAGAAGACAAATTATAAGCTTATTAGCAACTGCCCCAAAATTATGACCTGGATTTGACCGCAGACAATGAACCTGTCATTCAAGTGGACTCCTGCAAATATCTTGGGTGTTCAAATTGCCTCAAGGCTAAAATTTCATGACCATTTTTGACATGGCTATCACCAAGGTGAATCCAGTGATTGGGGTTTTCTCAAGGGCAGCCTTATTCATATCAACTCTCTTGCTTTCTGTGTAAAGTTTGTCCTCAATTTTCTGGGACACTATTGTTCCGCAAATAACCAAACTTCGCATGGCAATTGACCTAGCAGTGAGGTTGTGCATATTGTTTGAAACAGTCATAATGAAAAGATAATCCTTAAAAGTTTTCTCGGCACACAGATAGATTTGCTGACAAGCAAATCAATTTTTGTTTAGCTTGCTCTATGTACACGTAACAGCTGACAAAGGCTACAAATTTGGGGTTTTGACACACTGATCAATATATATATACAGTAGTCCCTCCTTTGAGAGACCGCCCCTGGTGCCACCCAAAAGGCGGTCACATAAAGCAGGTGGTCCCTCAAAGGAGGCATAAATAGCATGAAAAGTACTACAGAAAGACCTGACAACTGTGGTCTCTCAAAGGAGGTGGTCACCCCAAGGAGTGGTCTTTCAAAGGAGGGACTACTGTATATACATACATATATACATATATATATATATATATATATATATATATATACACACACATACATACATACATATATATATACACACACACACACACATACATACATACATACATACATACATACATACATACATATATATGGTCTTGTCCTTTGTACTCCCATTTGGGGACTTGACGCAATAATGACAGTTCCTACTCTACGAAAGGTCAAGGCAAAAATGCTATTAACCTTTTTAAAGGGTTTTTCACCTCATACAAGAACTGTGTTGCTTAAAGTGGTGTTTCTCCATGGGCTGGCATTCAGAACCACAAAAAAATGTTAGCATCACTCAAAACAGGTGTTAACGGCCCCTGGCTCTACCACCATCAGTTCACAGCATCAAAACCCATGACACTGTTTCAAGCACACCAATGAAAAATCAATATACATGTGCAGCCCAATCTATATCATACATATGGTTCACGTGTGCCTGCTAGTGATGATAATATTTGCTTAAAACACCTTTAATTTGCAACATACACTCAGGGTGGGCTGCTGAGAGACCATATAGTTTGTTTTAACTCTTTCAGAGCCAAATTTTAGATTGAGTCAACAGCTTTTCTTGGCATGCATTGGGCAAATTGCGCTCAATTTGTGCTGAAAAAAGCTGTTGACCTGGGATATTCTCTCTGGAACTATGGGCACACTGGTACTTGAATGAAAGGTCTTTTTATGAGGAATACGAATCTGGGATCCTAATGGTACTGTAAATTGCTTTATTTTTGCATGCATAAATTTTCAGTTTTTGTATTTGTGACATTTCACTGTAGTTTTAATTTCACTGTTTTGGACATAATTCCTATTCAAACAATGTTAAAACACTATTTCACTGTTTTATGCTATCAGTGAGATAAGCGAAAATAAGAAAACAGCAAAATTAAAGCAGTTTGCAGTTATTCAGACTAGTCTGACTTAAGTAGATTGACTTTAGTCCTGATTGGCATTGACAGAGTTAAACAAGAGGCCCATGGGCCTAATGCTCTGCTGGCACCGTGGCTATACTGCACCTTTTCTTTTCAAAGTTGTAAGTCCTCAAGTGGCTTCTGAACATGTATAGCTTATGTTAATTTAGTGTTTAAAAAGTCCATCAGATGGCACTTTGCTCCACATGTAATCATGGCTTATTTGTACAATTCTTGTGATGAATATTGCTGCATGTGCCAAGACAATGAGTGAGTCCTTAACTTTATGTCCTCAGTGACCTTAGGACAGAATATCAAGGTCAAAAATAGGTCAAGGTCACTGATATTACATAACATTCTAGCTTTGAACATTGTCTATATATATATATATACTATAATTATGGCGGGTCAAGTCTTTAGCTAATTACTTTTCAAGATGTGGAATTTTATACCATAAAATGAAGATTGGCTCATAATATAAGTGGTGCCACTAGTATCGTTTGCAACTTAGACTTTGACCTCCCCCACAATCCCACTGAATTTGGTGAATATCTGCAAAAAATTAAAGATCTTACTGTGTTCACAAGATTTTCATATTTTGACCCCTACATTGCATAATAATGTCGGTGGCCCCACCAATATCAAAACTAATGCAGATTTTTATACATCCTGTAGGTCCTGAAAGTTACATTGGGCAATCTTGAAAACTGGGACAGTATTGCGGTCACAAGATTTTCACATTTTGACTTGTATATAGCATCATGCTATAGGTGGCGCCACCAACATGGATATCGGCAAAGATTTTTGTACACTTTATAAGTCCTAAATGTCATATGGACCTATCTCAAAAATTGTGGGGTGCACAGCATTCAAGGGATGACCCCTATATTCAAACTGCCCATTTGACCTTGACCTTCAACTCGGATTAAAAAATTGTTACTTTCAAAATATGCGCCCTACACCCAGCTTTCCATATATAGTCTGTTTGTTCGAATCCGGTAATAACTTTTCAAGTTATTAAAGAAAAACAATAAACTTGGACAAGCACAAACCTCCATAATTACTGGGTCAGATTGACCCAAAAAGTAGGTCATGAAGTACAGTTTTATGTATTATGTAATGAAGTGCAATTTTGATTTGAACGCTCAATGCTCTTTGCCATTGATGTCCAAGCTACAGCCTGCCATTACAAAATCACCTCTTCCAACTAGGTCAAGGTCACTGATGTTATGCAACATTCTAGCATTGGACATAGTCTATATATAAATATATGGCAAGTCCAAACCAATTACTCTTCCAATATGAAATTTTGCATCTGAAAACACATTTTAGGTTACATGTATTTCCATCAAGTTATAGGTGGGGACACTACTATATAGTAACTTAGACTTTGAACTTCTGCACAATCCCACCAAATTTGGTGACCATCCACCAAAATTTTAAGATGATAGAGTGTTCACAAGATTTTCATATTTTGGTCCCTATATTACATAATACTGTAGGTGGCACCACCACTATTAAAAGGAACCTAGATTTTTATACACCCTATAAGTCCTGAAAGTTATATTGGGTTAACATCAAAACTTTTTAAATTATGTGCTCACAAAACAAAAGCTTACGGACGGACGTCTATAGTATGTTGCATTTATGTAGAAAAATATGACCCATGTTCATAAATTTCAAATCCAACAATGACAGCAAAGAGATTCCAAAGTCACCAAAGCATCACCGTTCGATTCTTCTAATACCAATGTGAAGAAACAAATTTCACTCCTGACTCGAGACAGGCAGTCACCCATAAAAGGCTATTGGTGGTTTTAAACCGGTCCTCTCAAGTACGGACATGGCTGATGCTATAAGCTCTGTGACCTTCGGTTAGCAGAGCTAAAAAATTAAACAACTGTACACTTATACACAATACACACAACTGCACCCAGGATCCACATACACAGTATGAATGTCAATATTGTAAATGCACTCTTGTCAACACACTGGGCCATATTTTCAGTTTCTCCAACATATGTCCAATATGAGAGGTCACCCTCTGCAATTTTGTGTCTTCAGCTGAGTACAAAGTCCAGTCCACAAATTCTTGCAGGCTTACAGATGCTCACCTTCATTGGATTGTACATGAACGCATATTAAAACTTTGACTGAAGTGATACCTTGTGTCATTCATCAGGGTGTTCAGAATAAGCCAGCACCGTCCGCATTCCGTCTACTTCACTGCTGGCACTGGATACTTTAAAAAAAATTATAACTAGAATGAATAGATTTGCAAGCAAATCTGTCTGGGTGCCAATTGGAGTCATAAGTTTGAATGTTTTGCCGTGTTTCTACGGTGTTGCCAACCTGCCAAACGTAAAAGCCGGGAGATAGAAAGCAAAATTACGGGAGATTGATAAATTACTATGAAATATAGAAGGGAAATATTGATGAATTTCTGGGAGGTGACTCAAATGTGTCAAAAATCCACACTTTTTCAAGAATTTTAAGCACAAAATTCCGGGAGTCTCCCGGGTAATCCGGGAGGGTTGGCAACACTGTTTCTATGGTGTGATAATATTATTTAGAGTGTTGACATCTTTAACTACTCTGTTCTGTGGTTCGATCAAAACTGAATGCTGCATTGTGTCTGGCCACTTTATAGGGCTGAGTAATGTTGCTAGGGAAATAATGACGTCACATCATGATGTTTACATTGTAACACAGTTCTGTGGCATCATCAATCATGGGTCATCAGGTAGTCTGCTGAACAGCAGTAGTACAGTAACCAGGTAACAGGTGTATTGTCAATCTACGTAATGTGATAGGCTAATGCAACTACCATTGTTTTTTCAGCCAATAGCTGAATAGGATCTTTTTTAATATTTAACCCATAACTTGAGTAATAAATGACATATCAATAAATCTACACCAGGTGCACAATTCCAGCTATGGGTCTCTAAGTATGTAAATTTTCAATGTTGTAACTTGTATAATGGCTGAGAAAATTGCCTCACAAAATGTGGTGGAAAGGTATTAAGAAATAAAGATTAAAGAACTCCTACAAAAACATTTTGTTTGGGTTGACACCCAGACATATTAAAAAGAAAGAAAAACACAAAAAGACAGGCAGGTACACATAAGATTGGATATCAATATTTCAAATATGCAACTTGTACCATGTTGGTTACTTTGCACACTCGTTTGTTTCCATTTGGATTTGGCACCTCTGATCCCTATAAATAGGTTTCCAATGCGGCTCATTTACATATTCTGTGAGTGGCAACACACCTCAAGAAAAGTATGGAAAGCACCTGTTTATTTGTCCCATTTCAACTTCCAAACCACACCAAACGTTCAGCAAGACCTTTATCTATCACTGACAAATAGGCAGATTTTACCGCAGAAGAAATGTCACTGTCGGCAACTTCAATGTTTTGCTGGTGTGTGAATTTATAATTCGCAATCCAGAGCACATGTGGTTGGCCATCACAGCTTGCCAGGGATTCGTGCGTAGAAAGGCCTGACAATGTATGCATTGTTTCCTACCAGGAGTGTCTCCTTCACAAGATTTTACACACATTTCTGTATATTGTACTCCTCTTAAAAATCACTGATTCACATGCATGAATCCTGCATCATCGACAAATAATTATTTTGCGCTCACTGTATGTATTTACTTGCATTGTACATGTAACAAGCTGTGCCAGATTTCACAATTCACATGCCACATCTGGTCAATTCACAGAGCTCAGTAAATACATGCAGTAGACGGCCTTGTCAACACTGAGAATGATTTACTGTCCATAAATCCACTTGCTGCAAATTGCTTTATTTTTGTGTGTATAAATTTTCACAGTTTTTATATTTTTGACATTTCACTGTTTTGGACATAATTCCTATTCAAACAATGTTACAACACTATTTCATTGTGTTTTTATTTGCATAGTTTTGAGCTATCAGCCAAAGAAGCGAAAATAAGAGAACAGCAAAATTAATGCAATTTACAGTAATTTCACTTCATTTTTACTTTGACTTATTTCACTGAAGACACAAAACCAGGGGGAAAAAAACACAATAAAATACCGTTTTCAGTCACACCAAAATAGTGAAATTAAAACTTCATTTAAAGGCATGAAATGCTTAACTTGTAAAAATTTATAGATACTGAAATTTAATTTATCAGCCAATGTACAGTAACCAGTAGACACAATTTTGCAACCAAATGTATGCTGAATTGATGTTCAAAATATGTTTGTTGTACCCTTACATGTAGATAGTGTTAATGGTTTTTCAATTAAACATAAATATTTTCAAGGAAGACTAGGCAAGACCAATAAGCTGATAAACCCCCACACTGAAGTGCCAGACCAATGTCATACCTTCAATGAAAAATTACTTGCATTTTAACAAAATGCTATGCAGTTGTTAGAAACAAAGTACCAAATCAGTCAAGACTCTTTGGTGCCTGCACACAGTGAATGTCATCCATCACATCCTCCCACATAAGCATGATAGAGTCAGAACAGAATCAGACAGCAAGAGCTAGTCCTAAGGTGCCAAGACATGAAGACTAGATGCGATAATGTTAGCCAGAGGCTCTCTGTATGATACTCAAAAATAAATAAATAACTAAAACAGACTGATTTTCCCACAGAAAATCAAATGTCTCCCGGTGGAACACTTACGTCTCTGAATAAGCTACAGGTGATAAGAAATTACAATGACCAAGTTTGCTTGAAAATTACAATCCTATTTTAGCTCTCACCTAGATACATTCCTCTAGCAATTTTCATCAAGTTCTTCAAGACTTATTGCAGAGAAACCAATTTCACATAAATGACCCTGTGACCTTGAAAATTAGGTCAAGGTCACCCAAATACAATCCCAACCTTGGTCTTGCCAAGATACATAATCCTACCAAGTTTCATCAAATTCCATCCTGTTCTTCATGACCTATCGAATGGAAACCAATTTCACATAAGTGACCCTGTGACCTTGAGAATTCGCTCAAGGTCATCCAAATACAATCCAAACCTAGGTTTTGCCAAGATACATAATCCTACCAAGTTTCATCAAATTCCATCCTGTTCTTCAAGACTTACCACACGGAAACCAATTTCACATAAGTGACCATGTGACCTTGCGAATTTGCTCAGGGTCATCCAAATACAATCCCAACCTAGGTCTTGCCAAGATACATAATCCTACCAAGTTTCATCAAATTCCATCCTGTTCTTCATGACCTATCGAATGGAAACCAATTTCACATAAGTGACCCTGTGACCTTGAGAATTCGCTCAAGGTCATCCAAATACAATCCAAACCTAGGTTTTGCCAAGATACATAATCCTACCAAGTTTCATCAAATTCCATCCTGTTCTTCAAGACTTACCACACGGAAACCAATTTCACATAAGTGACCATGTGACCTTGCGAATTTGCTCAAGGTCATCCAAATACAATCCCAACCTAGGTCTTGCCAAGATACATAATCCTACCACGTTTCATCAAATTCCATCCTGTTCTTCATGACCTATCGAATGGAAACCAATTTCACATAAGTGACCCTGTGACCTTGAGAATTCGCTCAAGGTCATCCAAATACAATCCAAACCTAGGTTTTGCCAAGATACATAATCCTACCAAGTTTCATCAAATTCCATCCTGTTCTTCATGACTTATCGAACGGTAACCAATTTCACATAAGTGACCCTGTGACCTTGAGAATTCGCTCAAGGTCATCCAAATACAATCCCAGCCTAGGTCTTGCCTAGATACATAATCCTACCAAGTTTCATCAAATTCTGTCAAGTCCTTCAGGATTTATCGCACGGAAACCAAGTGTTGAAGAACCTGAACAACAACAACAACAAGCTGAAGAAACGGGCACTAAAACAATATGTCCCCCCGCTTCCACCGGGAGACATAAAAATCAAATCAAGTCAAATCAAATCATGATTTTTAAGATGGAAGGAATCAAAAGTGGACACCCATCATGCCTATAGATGGGTCATGAAATCTCAACAAAACTAAAAATTTTGGACAGCCACAATTTCTGGCTAACACCCTCTGAGTATTCAATATTTCGCTGAGGCCAGTTATTAAAGGGTCAGATGTAGGCCTACACACTATGAATTTTTTAAGTTCCTCCTGTTCTTATCTTCATTTATTTGTTGATGCTTCAAAACCATGAAATTGGGAAGAGTGGAGAAAAAAGTTTATAAAATGGAATTGACTAGAAAGGTAACTTAAGTCTAATTTGAAAGGTCTAAAATGTAAAACCCTTGAAAATGAATGGAATCACCATGCTTACGTAGTGCCACTGTTAACCCTTTCCCCCTTAAACTGCAGCCCAAAACGGCTGGTGGTCAAATGTCTTCTGCTTCAGTGTTTTCAACTAATTTCAACAGTAATGACTAGACATACCGTCAATGCAAAGCGTTGACTGAAGGGTCCGCCAGAAAAAAAAATCTGCCATTTACTAACATTAGGTCATAGTGACACCAAAATCTAATCAGTTCATCTTGGCAGGTAAGATAAGCATACTGCCAAATTTGAGCAAAATACATGGAGAAATTCTGTAGATATGTCGGTAACAAGAATGTGCACATCTGGACGGACAACCCAAAAACATAAAAGGGTCGGCCCATGGGGCAGACGCTTAAAAAAAAATTTGACTGAGAATTGAAGAGGAGACCTATAAGATCACATGCCCCAGGTCAACAATTTTAGTCAGTGCCCAACATACACATGTACATGTCAAGAAAAACTGTTGACTCAGTGTTAATTCAGTATTAAGGGGGAAAGGGATAACACAAACATATGTACAGGTACTTCAAGGAAGCAGGAGAAGGACAGAATATACTGTGCCCTCCCTTGAGCAACCACTTCAAGACAGCTTGCTTAGTAGTTTTCATCTTATTTAGCCATCAAGGTCCACCTGTCTTCAGATACCACAATTTGGTCAGGGGGTGGGGGGGGGGGGAACTTTCAACAGCCAGGTTTTACTGTATGTCTCAATACCTGAACACAACATGTAATGACCTAACCAGGTGGTAACATTGGCATAGAGTAGTACCTTCTTAATCAGATCCCTGGGGCAGGTCTGAAAGTGGTCACAGTAAAATAGCTGTGTTTAAATTTCAACGAGGCAAAATAACAAACATGGAAAACAGAGCACATGAGACCTAGTAAGTGTGGTCTTACAAGACAGGTGGCTCATTAATGGAGGGAAAACTGTCTAGGGTACACTTTCACGAATACCATTCAATATTAAAGATTAAAGCTGTGACAAAGCTGATCATGCATATATGGATGATTTGTCATAATGCTAAAATGGTCACACAATGAAGCTAAGTGGTCCTTATTTCAATAGTCATTTGACAGATTCCATGTAGTCTCTAATTACTGATCACAACAGCAACCAAAGTGTCTACAGGCTCCTCATTAGTTATGCTTGGACGCTTCAACTGCATGCTAAGTATACCTGACTGCTGTGTATCATGTTCTGCAAAATGCTTTGTATACTTCACTAATGGATTCAGGCACATTGGGGGGGGGGGGGGGGGGGGGGGGGGGGGAGGAGGAGGCAGGGTGTTTCTGTACATTCCTTATCTGAAGTTCAATCCCATAAAATACACTATAATGACACAATGTTCATGCAAATAGCATTGCAAACAAAAGAACACAGATCAATGCTTTGTGTACCTGTACATGCAGGTTTTTATTGACACATTTGCAAACCTAAAATAAAATGTAGGTATGTATATAAAGTCCAATCTTATCCAGGCAACATATTAGTGGTGTTCCGATTAATCGAATTAATCGACAATCGTCCGATTAATTTAAAAGACCAAGCGCTCGATTATAAAATTCCCATAATCGATTATACGTGAGCGATAATACAGAGTTTAGTGCTAATCGCGTATTTGTGCGGTAAAACAAGTTTTTAGTAGAAAATATTTGGTAAAAATCTTAAATATATTTTATTATATGGATAAAAATGAAACAACTACCAGTTTTTCGTGACATTATGAATGATACAACTCCCAAAATTTACGCTAAAACTTCGTAACTTTGCCCCTTTGCCGCCACGAAGTTTTGCGTCGTCCGCCACTGTTTTTTATACTGCTGGAATCCGCTGCCTGGAATCCTCAGAATTGCGTCTCTTAATGTAACAAGATCTCTTATTGGTTAAGAAATAAATATTCCTGGGGTATCCCTCCAAAAATAGCCCAGAATGAGAATTGAACCTCATTATAAATGCGCTGGGTCATTTCCAGGTTTCTCATTGGATGGATTTGGTCACGTGCAAGTCACCGTCCAATCAAACTCGTTGTTTGCCATGTGCTTGAGTCAAGTTGGATTTGTTGTGCAGGTGAACATGTCGCATTCACGCAAAGATTATAGGACCAAGATGCGAAATTGTGACATCATACTTTCGCAAAACGACTTTGATGGAACAGATCTAGACACAGATAAAGGCAGGAATGAAAATTCCACAAGTAAAGCAAGGAAAATACGCAGATTCCGTCACCGCACGGTGATGACGCTTAGCCTGGTCATGGACCTATTATCGGACGATAATAGGTCCATGGCCTGGTTGAGATTTGTGTCAACACGATGTGTTGTCGATCCCTGTCTCAGATACGTCACGGCACTATGTTTTTATCCAAAGTTTGTTGTTTTAATTTGATTAAAATGTCTGAAAGGTTAAAATCTCTATAAAAGAACAAATGAGGAATGAAATTTATGACCAAAGGCCGGGAAAAATATACGCACATAACGAAAAAAACCATGCCCGGACTCGTGCCTGTTCACACTCGCTTGTGTTGCACGGCCCGTGACCGTGTTTGTTGGTAAAAAAAAAAAGGTGACCAGACGCTTGACATCCCATGAAGCATAAAAAAAATTAGAGGGTAAATTGAAATAAAAATTGCAAGAATTATACCTCATGTAATTTCTGGCCGACTTTTTGTTGATCACTAGGATTGAATCGCAAAACTCACAGAACCCAGGCACATTCAATCCAGGATGTCCTCTCTTGCGCAAGCAATTAGAATTAGAAAACTGCCCGGTGGCACACGTATTGTGTGCGATACCAGATACCGGCAGAGTGCTATGAGTTAAGGCAGTTACGTTGTGATATAAGTGCAAAAAGCCAAAGATTAAACAAAACTAATTCCAACAAAAAAGCCAATATATTTCTTTGAATTTCAAATGTAGTCCCCGTACTGATCCTTAGGCTGTGGTGGTGGCACAGGGGAGGATCTTGTGCCGGATGTGTGATAAAAATTATGTGTGATGAGAATTGAGAAGAAATAAATTTGTGTGATGTCACTGATGTGTGATTGCCTGGTTGGGCATTTTAATTTTATGTGACATTATGACATAGCCACGAAATGGATGAATCCCCTGTTGTCACTGCTTTCATGTGAATGTTACTGAAAACATTTAATTGTGTGTGATGTGTGGTTGCAGCATTTAATTTTGTGTGATGGGTACCCTCCCTCTCCCCTCTGTAGTGTATGACTAGTAGTACATATTAGCTGATTTCTTTTAATAAAGTCAATAAATTGTGACTTAAATATGCTTTGTAGTACTAGTTAGTATAGTAGTAGCAGTAGTGTAGAAATAGGGCTTCTTTACTTTTGCAGGTAACACATGCATGTCACATCATAAAGCAATAAAGCACTAGAAAGCACAAGTAAATGCAAGAAGGCAATCCAATGGGGTGGAATCTCTGGTGTGTACCTTCATATTTTGTTTTAAAAAAAGAACTTGAAACTGGTTCATTAAGCTCTGTCAATGAGTTGTTAAGAATACTCCCAAAACCGATTATAATCGATCATCGGTCACTTCTAAAAACCAATCATCGAGACTTTGAAATTTGGACCAATTCCCAACCCTACAACATATGCAATACACACAGATAGGTGAACATAGACAAATAAAATAAAAAGAAATGAGATGCCCCCTGCATCAAGTAGCACTAAAGGTCATCTGGATTGGTTAGGTCTAACTTTCAATAAAGCTGAGCTTCAGATGTCTCAGAAATGATATCAAGTGAAATTTCTCAAAAATTCTAATGCATTAAAATGACCCAACTTGGCAAGTCATAAGCATGGAACTAAAATGCCAACTTCAGATTTTACACCTTGTAGAACTGCAATTTTGCCCTTCATTTTAACTCATTTGCAGGCATTTCTGCCAATAAATGTTTGCATTTGTGGTAATATAAATAATTACTGGCCCATCTTTGACTGTTTTGCTTTGGTCAACACTTTGACATAGGCTACTTCCCAACATGGAATTCGCTTGTATGCCACTAGGGTGTAAGCATGGGGCCTGTAAGCCATTTGGCCCCACCAAAGAGTATGCATCAGGGCTTGTTCTGAGGTCCCATGTCTTGCAAAATTCTACAGAGTTTGTCCTTTTTGCCAGCATAAACTGCACAGAGGTCCTTCTAAACTTGGCAGCTGTTTAATTATGCCATATTGTGCACGCTAGCATGCATGAGTCTGTAAGCCTGGGCTGTCAGTAAGCCTGAATGATATTAAAGACATGGGGCTTGCTGCCATAGCTATAAGTATGAAGTCATTATGAGCTAATACACATGTCTGCCCAATACTTGTACACACACCAATGATACTGTTTTGTGTGTATCATGCCCATACAGAGCCCGGGCTCATCAGGTTGAGACCAGGCCTACCACTGGAAAATAAATGATAGACACAGGAAATCAGAGTATTTCCCTTTATTTTCAGTGGATGCTTTGTATTTGATGCAATGATCATCATTTTCTTGAGCCAGTTACAACGCGTCACATCATTGTTGCATTTTATACTGCAGTGAAACTCAGTTATCACAGTGTGCCAACTAATGACTTCATTGCCTGCTGAACAGACCAGGCTGTGGTCTCTCTTCTCACTGACAGTGGAGCCATGGTACACACATATAGACTGCTCTGCTTTACAGCAGGCAACTGTACCACTTGAATGACTGTGGCTTTCACATGGGATATCTCAAACAAGTTCATCAGAAAATATGACCAATATCTACCAGGTTTGTAAAGGAAGTTTTCCTTCTTTTTTTTTTTTTTGGGGGGGGGGGTCATGCCTGGAAACACTATCATAATTTTAGATCATGCAGTTTTTCTTTTCTTTCTTTATGTTTCTTTCTTACTTACTTACACACATGCCAGACATGTAACATGTCAGAAAATATGACTACAAAATACTCCATACACAATACAATATTGTTGCTCGGTTCATCCCACTTTGCATAGCGAGTCTGCACTGCACAAATCCTTGCAGGGCAAAGTTGTGAATTGCCCGTCTCCGTTGGAAATTGGAAAAGGCCAACTGTTTAACTTTTGGTGACCCACCTTCCAAGGACGCAGAGATGAAAGCGTCTATCTGCTATCCTGTTAGTGAGAAACAGGTGACACTTTGACAGCTTAGCTAGTACACTGGGTACTTGCCATGTTTTCTGTCTGCTCACTTGCAAATGTGTTGTGTCATGACGTCACTGCCCAGCTGCCTTGGAAGTGTCGTAAAAGAACGGAAACACACAAATTGTGCAGTTCAAAGTAACAACTTTAATAGGCAAATAAAAGTACTACTGCAATACTGCAAGTGTAAAAAAGTTCCTGATATGAAGGAAAAAACATATTTACTTTCCATGATACAGTCTGTGTAATAAATACATACAGGTCACCACTGACATCCCCTGGCAAAAAGTGAATGAGAAGCTGAACATTATATCTTTTACTTTTCTATCCCATCCATCTTGCATGACAACTATGAGTTCATATACACATACAAAAATAGCTTGTACTGCCATGCACATATGAGTGTAACATCGACCAAGTCTACAATAAACCTTCAAAAACAAAAACACACACCCACAAACAAACAAAAAGGCACAAAAACACTTCCATATGTCTCATTTGCAAGCAGATAATGGCATGACATTTGACAGATAGATCCCCAGTATAATATCCACTGGTTAGACATCAGACTGACATAGAATTCATACAGTCCACTGTCACAAATGTACAGATCAAGAATGGGCTACACATAGACCAGTGGCATGTTACCAAAACTGTTCCAAGTTAAGACAACCCGCTGACAAATTCACTGTTCATTGGGACTATTTAGGAGCAATTCTCTTGTTTCATCCTGGGAGATCTGATGAAGTATATTCCACTTATCAGTAAACTGTTGCAGAGTGAATGCTTTATCTACAGATTTTTTTTTCTTTGCGTTCAATGATACAAGTTTGGCCTGTCCACAAGTTTGGATATGACCAATGAGCACAAATTTGCCATTTATCATGTTTATGACTTTGTCTATCATTAGTTTACATTTATACCTGCATATATATATATATATATATATATATATACATGTCCACACATGTTACAGAAATGATGCACTTTATGACAAAAATGCCTGTCCACACCAAAATGTCAAACCCCATGCAAAATCAAAAAAGTTCATTACCTACATTTGTACTTCCCCTTGTTGAATACACTAAGACTAAACAACATTTTACAGTGCACAGAACAAAAAGAATTCCATGACAGCACTGACACTGACAACACTTGCTCACTGCACAATGTAATGTGACCACAAGAAACTTGAAAAGGGTGGGGGGTGGGCAGGGGGCTTAGCGCGATTGCAGGATTTGGTGCTCAGTCAATTACCCTACATTAAACAGGGAATAATTACAGTAAATGTAAATAAATTTATACCTATATGCCCGTATTTTCAACATTTTCATGGGAATTGTTTTTTGATGGAAGCCTGACCAGACAAGACGGCAGTAGAGATTGATGAAATTACATGTACACACTGACGTATGTCATAAACCATGGTTGTGGGAGTGAGAGCCACAGTGTAACCATGGGCAAGTGACAACAGTAGAGACTGATGAGTATACCCTGAATTAAGTCATCAACCATGGTTGTGGGAGTGAGAGCCACTGTAAGCAGCATGGCATGTGTTTGACAGCTAAATGCACATAAGTTTCACATCTGCATCAAATTTGTAAACATATACCAGTTCACCTTATATACATTATAGTCATAAATACAATATTCATAGCATATAATGCATCATCACCTCAATCACATATCCTATTATGACCTTTTTGGAGGAGTAAACTGGACACAAGTATCTTTCAAGCTTCACAGTGGAATAAACAATGGATTTTGCCTAGGCCTACATACTGCTGTCATTAGAATTCACTAACCAATTCAAAGAATAAAATGTTTACAAGGATTTTGGCCATTTGCAAAATTGTCTGCACACAACCTGTTCAGTTGTGGTCAGGAGGTACTATTAGTTATTCACTGTTTTAGTGTGAAATACAGGAAGTATCTCCCCCAAAGACAGCTGTATTACCCGAGGCCAAGCTGAGGGTAATACAGCTGTCTTGGGGGAGATACTTCCTGTATTTCACACTAAAACAGTGAATGACGATTTTATCCCATTTTTGATGATGTAATTTCATGCCCAAAAAATACACGATATGATTTTCGAAGGCTTCACTCCCACCTGCTTCCTTTAAGATATGCCTTTAACAAACGTGCTGCTCCTTCATTTGCTTTTACTGTGTTTTTGGGGGTAGCCTTGTGTCTCTTCGCCTCCCTCTCTTCATCAGTTAGGTGTGCAAATCGACGTTTAACTTTTTGTGGCTGCTTTTCGCTGTTCGACCCGCTGCTGCTGCAGTTCACTTCACAGTCCGCCATCATGTTGTCGTCTGCAACGCGTCAAGGCTTGTATCGCATGACAGAGACTTCTGGTGGCTGATCGATGCACTAACCAGATACGGAGATACAGCGAGAATACCGCTGTATTCCCAGGCCAGTTACAAGAATACCGCTGTATTCCCCGGTCAGTTTCAGGAATCGTGCTGTTTTACCTTTGCAGTAATTAATGCACAAATAAGGGTAATACAAAGAGTATACCATAGCTATTAACCAATCAGAAGCCAAGGATTCTATCAAAAATGGGATAAAATGTAGTATACACCACTGTAGTGGTATAACATGCTGTGGCGTTTCACTGCAATACATTATTAGACATTAATCAGCACACTGAAACCCAGCAATTTATAATAAAAAAAGCCCCCCTAAAGTTTTCCTGATCAGGGAATTGCTTTTATAAAAAGAAACAATACACATTAAGCTTAAAGCACATTGCGACGATATTTAAAATTATGTAGCTTGGCAATGGTATTGAAACAAAACATAAATTCTGCCACAATCAAGACTGATTGTTCTTGAATTCACACATCCAGGCAAGCAAGTAAAAAGTGCAGTCCCAGGCTGGCATTAGTTGGTGTGGAAGGCTGTTGGCATCAATGGATACTTCTATATTTATGTTTAAAGTGATCAAAGTCATGCTACAGTGTCACTGCTTAACACCAAACGGGTGACCGTAAGAACAAAAAGTTGTCATTTTCTTTCTGAAAGTCCCCCCCCCCCCCCTATAAAATGGAAGGTTTTCATGGGTTTTACTTTCAAATGCTTTCAAGGGCCATCAGCAGTAGTCACCATGTGCATCAGGCATGACTCACTTACATTTAATCACTGTGAGTGTGTAGTGTGTTTGCAGGTCAAAGAATGTCAGGCAAATTCCATCCATCATTTTCACACATGCATGTGCTTCAATAAAACCTGAATTCTTTTTCAGAAGACTTTAATGTCGAGTCAGATTATAACTGTCAGAGATGATTCTTTGCCATGACACTTGCGCTTTCATTTACTTCAGGTTCTTTCTTTTTTTAATTTATTTCTTTTTTTATTTTTAATTTATAATATCATATTTTTTTATCATCAACAGTCTAACTGGTCTTGTTTCATACAAACCCTGTGATACTGACACACCAAATGGTCAGAATCTTCAACCAGCTGTTGAACATTCGATAGAGGCAGTTGGTGGTCATGATTTAGCCCGTCACTACAATACCTTATGACTATCATCTCAGAAACCGGCCTCAAACTCTGCCACCGTTGACACACGCCTCAGTTTTGGGACGGTAATACTGTAATACAAACTGACCGGCTTTATATCAAAATGTTCCAAACATTATTCAAAATCGAGAAGCAATAACCTTACAAGTGTAAATAACGATAAAGTATGGGGTAAGATTAGCTAAGGCTCCATGTGATCAGACTCGATCATTCAATTGGCAGTTTGATTGATTTGATCATTATTTAATGTAAACACGATACATCACGCAACCATTCTGGCCATTATCATTTCGGTCGATTTGACTGCAGGGAATTCTGCTGGGATCACTTGTTCTAGATACGTGGCAGTAAACACCTGACATGTGGATACAAACCATACCGTCTTCAAAACAAGGCATTAACCCGGTGCTGTCACACACACACACCACCACCACCACCACCACGCACACATAAGCACATGGCCCTTGGCTTTGGTGTGAAACTGAAAGCGTAACAGACTGAACATCACTTACAATCTTGTGGTTCAGGTGTTGCAGTTCTTTCTCGGTCACCTTGCGACGGTTGTTTTCTTGCTGTTGACGCTTGAATTGGCTGTATTTGTAGAATAAGTACATCCCTGGAACTGCCAAGACAACTAGAGGTTTCATGAGCGTGGCATTGAGGCGACTGGGCGGCATGATGGAAACATACACCACTCACGGTGGCCAGCATTCTAAAATTTCATTGATTCTGCCCGCCTTTCATCTTTCGATAGAGCTAACCTCGCTGTCAGCCTCAGAAGCCGCGTGATCGCATTGGATGAGGCCAAGTAATAGACACAGTTTCGTATTCTATCAGTCTCTGTGGATCGATAACTAAATTTCATTGGCTTTTGCCCGATGGCTAGTCTCGATGACTCACAAAAAACATAAATTGCGTGTATACGGCTGAAATTTAATCAGGGGGGGAGGTGGGCGGTGAGAGAGCGGGAGCCTCCCAGGAGAGATCGTCGACTTTCCACGTCGCAAAAAGACGCAATAGGATTTACAGAATCCAATCCTTTAGGCTTTAAAGTATAAAGGACGTCGTATATTTTATGCCTCTTATGTACAAGTGTTGAGTTTCTGTCTATGGTTACCATCTAATACCCTAAACAATATGTGTATTTTCTGAAATATAACAAGTTTGACTTACATTCTTAAATTTTACATAAATTACAATTCAAAATAGCATTAAAAATAAAAATCAGATTTACTTTATAGTGTCCAATGAAAGAACACATAGGCCTAATGGTCTCCAAAAGTTGAAAAAAAGGCTCAATTGTAAATAATTTTATTGCTTATGTTTTGTTTAATTTTAATATTTAAACTGTAATTTAAACATCCTGTAAATTTCCAACTAAAACCTTATCCAAAATTTAAAAGACGGCTTTTGCTGCTACAAATGTACTGTTTCATTCCACATGAGAATATAATAATGTTTCCTGTTCTTGGTGTTTGCCTAGTTTTGTCTTTCCGCAAAAACTGGCAAGATTAAAGGTTTTAAGCAATTAAACTTATATTTCTTAACACCTGCAAAATTTTCATAATTTTTAATAGCTGAATTCGAATGGTAACTTTTAGAAAATATGTATAGTTTATATATATATCAACGGAAAAGTCTGGTGAAAAGGCTATAAAACCATGTTTGGACCCAAATCGTCTGTTCTATGTAAAGTGCAGTAAAAGTGTACACGCACTTAATAAAATTCCTCTGTAAAGTGAAAAACCGGACATGGTCACAAACATCTTTAGAGATGACCGAAATGCCAAAGAAAGAAAGAAATAATTGCTTGACAACAAACCTGTCAGTGTGTGTGAAAAGTTTGCACATTTTAATGTGAACAATATGCCTCAATATATAGCACAAAGATACAAATTCATTTTCAATTAAACTTCGATTGTATAGTCTTATAGATATTGAACAGTGACGTCTTGTGTTCATTGAATGCATGTATACCACAAACATAAATTGAAGCTGGAATGTCGCCTCTGTCTAAAATTGTTTTTGACAGTCATCAATATTCAACACTTCAATTTTGCGTTTTGGACAAAATTAGCTTAAATTAAAATCGGATAATTTTCAGTTACTTTTTATTGGATTCACCCATACAGCACAAACACATGATTTGAAGTTGGAATGACAACACTATATATCTATAACATAGTCATCATTATTCAGCACTTTAAGTTTATGTATTGGCCAAAATTTACATAAATCCAAATCCGACAGATTACAGTCACTGTTCACTAGATGCGCCCAAACATATAAATTGAGGTAGAAATGACTCTAGTTATAATAGTTTTGAAGGTTGATGCGCACAAACATATAAATCGAGGTTGAAATTGACTCTATCTATAATAGTTGTGAAGGTATTCACCGATTCCACTCTGTAAATTTGTGTATAAGACGAAATATAAGTACATTAAAAAGAAGACACTTTTTAGTCACTATTTATTGGATGCATCCATAGAACGAACATATATAAATTGAAGTTGGAAAGGCACCTGTATCTGTAATAGTTTCAAATATTCGTTATTTTTAAACACTGCAATTTTGTGTATTGGCTGAAATTTGCATAAATATATAGAATGTTATATTTTCAGACGCTGTTTATTTCAAATATGATTTCGCTACGGTAAAGAGTGTAAGTTGATTCAAGATTCACAACTCGTGCATTTAAAAGTGAAAGGACAAAATAACATATCAAATAACTTGTTTCCAAGCAACTATGAAACGTAGATAACATCTTCATGTGAAACGGCAAAGTTGAACTAGAAAAAATTTATTTTCTTGTCAGAAAATCAGTCTGTGTGCCTAGAAAAATTTCAAAGATTGCCAGTTCAGTAGTTACTTTACTCCTGCAACAGTAATTTTTATTGAATTGTTCAAATGAGATGTAAGCAATAATGAGTGCTCAGTTGCAAGTGGCATAAAATGAAAATTAATGAACTTTTTTTTTTGCTATATCAACATCAATATTGACATTTTGCAAAAACACACACATTACACACAGATACATGTACAAATACAAAGTAACCCAATGCCCGTAAAACACATTACAATGTCATCGAGATGGAGAGAGAGAGAGAGAGAGAGAGAGAGAGAGAGAGAGAGAGAGAGAGAGAGAGAGAGAGAGAGAGAGAGAGAGAAGGAGCGAGGAAAAAGTCAGTTTACAGATCAATCAATGAACGCTCCGTCAATATAATGATATAACAATTTATAATTACTTTAGAATGGTCCCCTGTTCCCAATTACTTTAGAAAAGAAATTTGCTAATAACTTAATTTTATCATGATCATTATAGGGTCCGTGATGAAAATGAATTTATTTGAATCGCTTATTGTTGATAATGCTGGGAAATGTCGGACAAGATTTTAAATAACATTTCTTTCTCACAGTTAAATTTAGAAGAGTAAAGGATCGCATCCCTTTCGCCTTCTAAAATAATGCAATCTCCACAAATTCTGCCAGCCAAAGGTATTTTCTGAGGTCTACTGTGTTTTCCTGTTGCAATTTTAAAATTATGTGCACTTATTCTGAATCGCGTCACAGTGTTCTTAAAGTTCGATCTTTCATATGAAGTAAATAATTCTCCATTTGAATGAGTTTTGTACATGAACATAATTTTTTATCGGAGTCTGAGCTCATTTGCATATCTTTTTCCCATGCATCGTTGCCTGAAATTTCTCTACTGCAATTCTTGAATTTTAACGTTGGAAAGCCCTTTGTTACTAG
Source organism: Hermodice carunculata (assembly GCA_964020975.1). Lineage (NCBI taxonomy): Eukaryota > Metazoa > Annelida > Polychaeta > Eunicida > Amphinomidae > Hermodice > Hermodice carunculata. The sequence goes on along the minus strand of CAXHWN010001992.1, from coordinate 2,318 downwards.
TCCGATATTTTTCCCATACTGTTTGACAACCAAAATTGCAGAATGTGTTCCGACTACTCGTCAACCAATTAAATTTGTGAGTGGGTATATTTTCAGCATTACAAAGAAAGGTATCATCAAGTAGAAAATCTGGTTTAATATGAACTGTTCTTATCCAATTTTTACACATTTGACTGAATATTTTTAACACAATTGGACATTCTCCCAATTCAATATGTGTATAAGTACTGCTATATTTGATGTCTTTTTATGTACGCCAAGACAGAAACGTAGGAAGTTTAAGTGGACCTTCTCAAATGGATATTTTAGATACTGCTAATATGTCTTATTGGTACACACTTGTCTTATATTGTGCTTGTATACAAGTTAAAATTGTATTCCTAAATAGAATATTTATAAAGATATGTAATATTTAAATCTTGAATGAGATTTTCTTCAAGAGCAAATCAGCCTGTGTGCGCTTAAAGCTCGCATACATTAAAATCCTACAATCTTGACTTTTGTGTTCGCATGACTCCGCTGAAATAAAAGAAAAGTTGTGCATCGCTCAATAAATTAATGCAACGTAAGCCCTTAGTGGGAATTAAAAATACAAATATGACTAAAATAGTTACACAAGCCCTAAGAATTGAAGAAATGGCTAACATTTCCACCTGATTTAAATTATTTCGCGTCCCTAATTAGCACAAGCTTTGTTTTGACGTCCATTGGATACGCCTGTAGCACAGTCTGGTCGATTGAAGTTAGAATTGCTCTTCTACCTTTAATATTTTTGAAGATATTTAACATTTTAGCTTTTCAAGTGCCCATCATTTGTGTAAATCAAAATTCGACAACTTTTGATTATGGTTTATTCAATGTAAATATAGCACAAACATGTGAATTAAATTGGGAATGGTACTTATAACCTTAATAGTGTTGCAGATTTTAAACATTTAAACTTTTCAAGTGCCCGTAATTAGCATAAATTAAAATTGCACAACTTCTGTCTCTGGTCTATTGAATGCGCCTGTAGCACAAACCTAAGGAAATTATCATAGTGTGACTGGTACCTCCATCTGTAATAGGTTTGAAGATATTCAGCATTTAAGCTTTTCAGTGCCCCCTAACTTGCATAAATTAAAATTCTGCAACTTTTGTTTGTGGTCTATTGGATGCTCCTATATATAGCACAAACCTATGAATTAAGCTTGGAATGATACCTCTACCTTTAATAGTGTCCGAGAAAACATGAGGAAAAATTTACACGGAAATAAACTTATTATTTAATTAATTGATTTTTTAGGGAAACAAAAAGTCCGTGTTGGCACGCAGGCTAACGTTTGAACATATGTGATTTTGGGAACACTGAAAAATATAATGTGATGCTGCCGATACTCATCTTTTTAACTAGAAATATTTGATACAAATGCAGCTCAATGCGAAAGATTCTTATTAACACATGAACTTATCCCAAATAGGAGAGAACTCACCGCGGGGTCGCAGTGAAGTTACCTGCTAACCAGGCTCGACTTTTACTATTTCTAATTTTTATATTAGTCTGCGGTTGGGGAAGAAATAAGACTGCTGAATAGAACACACAAGTAGTAAAGGAGAACCGAAAAAATAGTTTTCCTTGTGATTCTGTTGCGTTTTCTTTCTATATTTGACACTCACACACCTGTGAATTGAATTTGGAATGGTACCTCTATCTGTAATAGTTTTGAAGTAATTTCAGACTTAAATTGTGCCTAATTTGCATAAATTATAGGGATACAACGTTGGTTCATGGTTCATTGGATGCGGGTATGTAATAAACCTTCCAATATTCAAGCAGGAAAAGCACCTTTACCTGTAATAGTTTTGGCAATATTCAACATTTAAATGTTTCAAGTGCTCCTAATTAACATAGTTTTATATGCTATAGTTTTTGTTCATTGTCCGTTAGATTGGCAGGTGTCACAAACCTGTGTGTACTTTAAATTTAGTGTCTATCTGTAGTAGACTGGAATATAAGGAGCTTTAAAAATTTTATTTTCCCCTAATTTGCATAATTTTAATTATCATGAATGTTGCAAACAATATGTACAACTTCACAACTGGGTCCTACACCTTGCAAAGTTTGGTACCTTTCGGAACAATAGTGTCCGAGAAAAACTGACCACAGAATTCACACGGAAATAAACAAACTGGAAAAAATTGATTTGCGTGTCAGCAAGTCAGTCTCAGGAATAAGGAATCAGGAATCTTTTTATTCAAATCAGAATGCATACATTGCATGAAGATACAGAAATAGTCAAATTATACATAAACATATTTGAGATATATCACAATATACA
>CAXHWN010001991.1:2252034-2363546 GCA_964020975.1 Hermodice carunculata | reverse complement strand
TCTCTCTCTCTCTTAATCAGATGTCTAAACGTGTTTAGCCTCAGCTTCAGCTTAAGAAAGAAAAGGCACTTGGTCGTGGTAGATGAAAAACATAGTTTCCAGTTCAATAATTATCTAATGTTTGTTCGTCTTGTCTTTTTCTATTTTCTATTTTTAATTGTTCTGATTTTAGTGTTTTTGGTTTAATAAGAATTATCTGACAAGATCAGTAAATTTATGTTAAAGGAATTGTTTTAAACTTGTCCACCTTTAAAACTACCTTCACCTCTCTCTCTCTCTCTCTCTCTCTCGACTCTCTCTCTCTACTCGTCTTCTCTCTCTCTCTCTCTCTCTCTCTCTCTCTCATCTCTCTCTCTCTCTCTCTCTCTCTCTCTCTCTCTCTCTCTCTCTCTCTCTCTCTTCTCTCTCTCTCGCTCTCTCTCTCCTCTCTCTCTCTTAATCAGATGTCTAACGTGTTCGCTCAGCTTCAGCTTAAGAAGAAACAGGCACGTGGTCGTGGTAGATGAAAAACATAGTTTCCAGTTCATAATTGTCTAATGTTTGTTCGTCTTTCTTTTCTATTTTCTATTCTTTAATTGTTCTGATTTTAGTGTTTTGGTTTAATAAGAATTATCTGACAAGATCAGTAAATTTATGTTAAAGGAATTGTTTTAAACTTGTCCACCTTTAAACTACCTTCACAACTTCCCATCTGTAATTGTGGAACATAACGTGTTGTACGCAACCAAATTATTCTTAATAATATAATGTTTCTTCTTTATTTGGTAATCTCCCTACCCTGCGACGCCTTCATGAAAAACATTCCAACTTTAATTGCACTCCACGTCAAACATTTTTATCTAAGTCATCTCCAACTTTGGTTTTTACTTTGGCCCGCACCTTGAACTCGTCAGCCTGGATCGACCGGTCCCCTGTCTTATGTATTACTGTCAAAGCTGTACGGACCTTGGACTACAATATAACCAGCATCAAAGCAACCTGAAGTGTTAAATCTCATTGATTATATTTATTCACACGACGAGAAGTATAATTCCACGTGTACGTCATATGCACGGTCTAACCAGAGTCATAATACAGGGGCTTGGTAACACTATTCTGTACTTTTCTTTACTTTGTTTTTTCTGTTCTATTCTATTGTCTTCTATGCTTTATTAATGTTGAAAACGCCATATAATTTGAATTATTTACGAAAGTGTAAACGAAACGTGCACTGTCCAAGGTTTTAAAAACAGTACGCCCTCGTATCCACGGAAAATGGCTCAAGCTATAGCTTAGCTTGAATGGAATGAAGTAATAAGTAGGCACAGATCATGGAACAGGAAGGCAAAAATGTCAAAGCATTCAACTTAGTCGGTGCTGGAATTAAAGCCGTTGTACAAAAACAAAAGGACTCTGGTTTCGAACTATATATACAGCATACAGCACAAAATCAGAAACCGCCACGAGGGGAAACATTCTCACCACCAGACACCACACAACTCAAATTTGCTGATGCGTCATTTCTTTCTAAAATTATCGATTGCACATTTGCACGATGGAAATGATAATAATGAAAAAATTTTGTCCACAAACAACACTTTTGTATAAAGAGGACTGCCTTTTTGATAAGTTCATACAATGTACCACTTGATAAATCTGTACAGAGGCGCGGGATTAAAACTTGGATACACACCACCCGGATTTACGTTCTTGATTCAGCTCACCGTCAGTTTGCGGGCGGGTCTACAGGGAAATATCGATATGCAGGTAAAGGGTGAACTTTGTTGTTTTCTTCGCGTGCTTTACCAATTTTGTGAGGTTGTTTTTCCCTCCTCTCAATGTAGCCGAAATAGTCTCAAGGATAAATAGAACGTTCAGAATACGACACTTTGTAAATGTGAGAGGCGGTTCGCACGTTATCATTTGTAAAGCACGCACACGCCGATTGTAGAGTAAATAACTGGAAACTTGGCTCCAAGAAAGTAATTTAAGCGTTTATCGTAAGTGTTCGTAAATTTTCTTCGGAATTTCCTGCAATTAATCTTCAAGTTACTCTCACATGCAAGAAAGTTTCTGCAAGAAAGTTTCTGCACTTGGTTTGTCAAACTACAGTGAAAAGTTTCTGGCAGCAAAGCTTTCAGTAAGATGCCGTCCTCACACTGAAAAAAGTATCGGATGAAAACATATTCTTATACTGTATACAGTGCAATAGTTACAATTCAAGTTGCAATTGTACTAAATGCAAGAGGGTGGAGTCCTTGTTATGTTTAAAACTCCTCGCCATTCTATTATTGTTTTACGTGGAATGGGGTGTTTTTGTTTCTGTTTCGGTTCTGTTCTGTTTTTTTTTTCCTGTATAAAATGAAATTATAAAGGGAAAAAAGTGTGCAATGTACAACGATCCACGTCGTGTCACTAAAAGCACATCAGGGAAATTGCTTCGGCATTGTATCTGTCACGGCGCTAAAGGAAATTTATGGACAACCGGCCTTATAGTTTTGGCGAACAAACAAACGAAGAAGTCACTGTAATTGAATGCGAGTGTTATGAACATTGATATTACGTCTCTTACTGTATACAGCGACTTTATACTTGAAGGAACCGCCAGCATTGAACAAGGGTAGCCCTTGTTACTCACGGGTATAATTCCCACGTTTATCTATGTTAATGGTGTTCAAGCGTCAACAGATACTGAACTGTTTAACATCGCGTTTTGATAACGCAAGAGAATCATCTAAATACAATTCTTTTCGTTTGCACGCAAGCTTTGTGTTATCACAAACATAATGGAATATCTTGGCGACCACGCAAATCACACGGCTCGCCAGCGCACATTCCACATCCATGCCGAAACCAATCACAGCTCAGCGCACGTACATGTAATAAGGTCTTGGACCAGTAAATACGCTGCAGCTGCAGGTGTGTGAGAGAACTTTCAGTCACGCAATGAATACAGCACCTCAGGTGACAGGCTATTAAAAATTAGGGAGCAGAGAAACTCTTATGCATTTCTTGTCATATAAAGGGAATAAATATGCCTGATTATCTGTGGGTTTGGGAAGGGTGTCACTTCAACATTTAATTCTTGAACCAGAAATTTTGTTGGGCTATTATTTCACCAAGGTTTGCTTCGGAACTGTAACTATGGAGGTAAGCATAAACAAATGCGCGAGTAGCAAAAAAGTTAATTGGTTTTGCCCCCATTTTCTATTGATAGTGTAAGTGCCATCGAAGTAAGCTTTGAGAAAAATGACAGCTACAATGTCAACGAAACTTTTAAATGTCATAGACAAGCTGCTGAATATAGCCAATTTAACATGTAACTCTATTAGGTTTGATTTACTGGTCCAAGACCGTAACTGCATACGCATGCAAACCAGTACAACGTTGCAGTCTTCAACCACAAGTTATGTATATATATATATATATATTTATTTATTTATTTGTTTGTTTGTTTGTTTGTTTATTTATTTGTTTGTTTATTTATTTATTTATTTGTTTATTCACTCATTTATTTACTTACTACTAATTTCCTTTTACGCCGATTTTATTTAAAGCTCAATGTAAAGCTGTTTGAATTATCGATTCTAAGTAAACGATTTATTTTTGCTTTCTGTCTTAATAGACACAGCAGTTACATTTGAACTGAAGGTACTGATACAAGTGTCTATTGAGGCCTCAGCCCTGTATGTGCATACACTAATAAATTTTAGAACATCATTTTGAACACCGCTGTTCAACATTTTGAACACTGCTGTTTTAAATTATTTATATGGGACCTCTGTCTATTATAGTTTTGAAGATATCCATCATGGCAAGATATTTTTGACACCATTACCATGTTATGCACCAAACCTTTGTTGTGAATCATACATAGGATCCACAGGTCCTTCCAGGTCATGATTCTTGAAGATTGATATACTTCATACTTGTATGCTTGTGGTGGACGCATTTTTTTAAAATTTTTTATTTTTGCTTGCTTCAAATGTATGATTATTCTTGTATGTGTACTGCTGAGTACGAATAAAGATATATATATATATATTATTCAACACTTCAGTTTTGTGTATTGGCCAAAATTTGAATAAATTAAGATCTAACAGTTTTCAGTCTCTAGTCAATTGATGCTCCCACAGCACAAACGTATAAACTGAAGTTGGAAAGGTACCTTTATCTGTAACACTTTTGAAGATATTCGTCACTTTTCAATACTTTACTTTTTTTGTGTATTGGCCGAAAGTTGTATACATAATCTCGGAGGTATATCTCAAATTGAATACTTCAGGTCTGTCTATTAGGCAAAATTTATATATAAGTTAAATAAAGCCACAAGCGACCGAATTTTTGTAATTGCCCTGATATGCATGATTTTCAACCTAATTAAGTTGAGTACTTGGAAGGATATGCAAACTTTACCACAGATGCTATACCCATACTAAGTTTGAAACTTTTTAGGCTTTTGCAGTGTCTGAGTTTGGGCTGACACAAGTATAGAGTGACAAGATACGCAAGAAAAATATAGATAGAATAAAATATTGGGAAAAGCAATATGGCTGTGTTCACACAAACATAAAAACAAAACAAAAGCATATACATAGAAATTAGAATGATATTTCTATCTATTATACCTTTAAAGATATCAAAAACATACAATTACAAATCTGTCGAATCAGCATAATATGGCATATCTATGATATCTCTGAAGATATTCAAATTGTAAAATTTGAAATGCGCTTGATTAACAAAAATAACCGTAGGTCTATTGCATGTTTTATTACATGCACATCATGTGCATAATAATATTGTCAGTATCATGAAATTGAAATTGAATCGCTATTCTATACAATTTTGACGATACTTAGGTTTTTTTTTTCAATGTCTGAGGTTACTAGTAGTATAATCTACAATGATGCAACTTTTGTGCAACAGCCATTAAATGTGTAATAGTTAAAAAAAAAGAAGCCGGAATAACATCTCTTACAATTATACTTTTGAAGATATTCGAGATAAGAACGAAAAAAAACAATAAAATAATTTTTGAATAATTTTCAACATGTTCAGTCCTCTACCTGTCTGATGCTTGCCCGGCTAGGGCCTGTTTAACAGGCAATATAAAATCAGATTTAATAACTAGAAAAGAAGATTTGCTTCAAAGCAAATCTGTCTGTGTGCTTTCAAAAGTTGTAAATAATAAATGGTACAACTTTTATCCTTTAGTACTTCACATTCCATTACGCTTATGGCTGGATAAAAATTTCAAAGTCCAAATGACCTTGACCTTTGACCTGTACAGGTCACATGTAAATTGCCAAAAAATGTACAGTGTTACAATGCCCACAATTTAAGTCCAACGTGATAGGAATTGAATGGTAATTGGCCGAGTTGTGGCTAAATGAAACTTTCAAAGGTCCAAATGACGTCGACTTTTCACCTGTAGGTTTCAGAAATGTGCAGTGTTACAATAGCTACAATTTAAGCCCAACACAATCAAAATTGGATAAAAATTGACCAACTTATGGCTAGAAGAAAGCCACCATCGAAAGTGGCCTTTGACCTTGAAATGACCTTTGACCTTGAGATGACCTCTACCTGAAGTGAACTTTGACCTTGAAAATAAAATTTTGACCTACAATTGACCTTTGACCTTGGCATGACCTTGTCATTTAAGATGACCTTTGCCATACTATGATGGAACTCCTATACACTAAGAACCACATCTACTATAGTATATAAGATATTGAAGATTTAAAACTTTAATTAGCCCTCATTTGCATAAATTTGAAAAGCATTATGTCTCATTATAACAAGGCAAGACTTCATCTATAGAAGTATAATTGTGCCATGTTTGGAGTTTCTACGTATAATACTTTTCAAATGAAATGTCGGACAAATTTGCCTGTAAAGAAAGAAAAGAAGAAAGAAAGAAAGAAAGAAAGAAAGAAAGAAAGAAAGAAAAAAGAAAGAAAAAGAAAGAAAGAAAGAAGAAAAAAGTAAGAAAGAAAGAAATAAAGAATTCCCAGAAAAACAGTATGTCTGTTTTGGCACACAGACATAATAAGAGAGTGCTTAGCAAGGAACTCCTCCACATGAAAGGTACATTTTATTTCTATCCGAAGGTTACATTCAACACCCATCACACACACACACACACACACACGCACGCACGCACGCACGCACACCCCATCACACACACACACACACACACACGCACGCACGCACGCACGCACGCACGCACACACACACACACACCAAAAAAAGGCAAAAATTCAATAAAATAAAATAAATAAAAAATAATAATTAGGTAAACAATAACTTTTTTTTTCTACTTTAACGAAGAAATTTTGTCCTCTGCGGTGCAAAGCTTCTGCTTTCATCATCTATCATGTTCAGTCAGTCATTTTGTTTAGTTCTCCCTTGCTGGAGAAATATATGTTCTTCCAAATGTAATAAAAGGTGATACACATACGATAAACATAACAAAATGCTATCATATATGAGAGCATCCAGTCATGACCAAAATACTTTTGGCTAACAGCATCACAACTTTGCTTACCAAAGCTGAACAGCTTTATGTGCTGTCCTGTGCTGACGGCTCCATGGCTTATTGAGATGATGATGATGATGATGATGATGATGATGATGATGATGATGATGATGATGATGATGATGATGATGATGATGATGATGATGATGATGATGATGATGATGAAGGAGGCTCCGATTGAAAGGGGTCAATCCCATGATCGTTTTTTATATACAATGCAAATACACACCCGTCATCTGCATCGTAACGGGTGCAAATTAACATGTATTTTCACTTTCATACGAGGGGCATGAAAATGGTAAACATGTTGAATATCTGCAGTTTCGCTTCAGCAGGAACACACTTGAAATCCGGTACTTTCCGATCATCTAGAATATGGGTCAGTTGTTTGGGCAAACTGTAATGCACAAGAATCCGAACAGCTAGAAAATGTGCAATTGGCGGCAACAAGACTGATAACTGGAGCCACATCCGGCATAAATCACGACTTATTTTATGAAGAGTCTGGGCTTGAGTGACTTTATCACATAACCCATACATGGATTATGTGATATAATCATAGCTTGGAGGTTCTTGGGTGCCCGGAACCCTCCCCCCCCCCCCCCCCCCCATCTTCGCCAAGGGTTTCCTTCACAGGCCGATTAATTACCAACTGACTCGAAAATTACCAACTTTTCTCAACCTAGTGGTATAGGAAAGCAATTAGATTCAGTTTTCATTTGAATGTCTTAACGTGAGACTTTCACGCGTGTACCCAATGCCCCTTCTGCTTCCCCAGGCTTATACCACAGACAGTTGTGCTCGCAGGCTCCGTCTGCACAGGACGAGATCGACCAAACTCGGAATAAAGCGGGGTAAATGAAATTTTCATACAGCGTACGGGGCGTTTTTATTTTCCGTACATCATGCACAGGTAATATTCAAAATATTTCTTAAAATTTAAAAGCTCCATATCTTCCAAACTATTGCAGATATACACAAAATTTTAATGGGCACATATAGGTTTGTCAAACCTCCCAATATAATGCACAGTATATGAAAGTTGTAGAATTTCAATGCCCCTAATAAGGGGCATTGAAAAATTTAAAAGTTGAATATCTCCAAAACTATTATAGATAGAGATGCCATTCCAGCCTCAATTTGTAGGTTTGTGGCAAAGACGCATCCGATTAACTATGGACCAAAGTTATAGGATTTAAAATTATGCAAAAATTAGGTGAATATATAAAATTTAAATCTTGAATAGCTTCAAAACTATTATAGATAGAGTTGGCGTTCCAACCTCAATTTATGGGTTTGTGACCCAGCTGCATCCAATGAACCATGATTCAAAATTGTACAATTCTAATTTATGCAAATAAGATGAATACAAGAAATTTAAATCGTTGAATAACTACCAAACTATTAAACATAGAGGTGCCATTCCAACTTATATTTGTAGGTATGTGACATAGCCACATCCAATGAACCATAAACCAAAGTTTTATTCATGCAAATTAGAGAAATGCACAAAATTAAAGTCTTGAATCGTTTCAAAACTATTACAGATAGTAGTGTCATTCAAGCTTCACTTTCCACGTTTGTGACATGGCCACATCCAATAAACCAAGGACCAAAGTTGTAGCATTCTAATTTATGGAATTGAGCTTCATACACAAAATTTAGCTTATATTGAACAATGGTAAAGTGCAGCATTTCAAACTGTTCTCATTTTGAAGGCACCCAGATTTGCTGTCAAGCAAATTTTCTTTTCTAGTTTTATCTAGTTCATGTTGTGTGGTCTCTGAAGACAGGGACTACTATATATGCCATTTATGCCTAATACTTGAAGAGCAAGCTTCACCTTTTATTTTTAGTGCCATTTGGACAGCATCTGCGAGTGAAAATTAACACCCTAAAAGCTGTCTTATTTTGGGTACAGTGTACTGGACAGTTTCATTTACTGTACAGTGTACTGAGGCAAAATTATTTTGTACTGGTGCAGCAGGACACCCCCCCCCCATCCCCCCTTTACAAAATATAACTGTAACTGTAAAATAGTGTCCTGAATTGTGTACTTTGGATCGTTAATCAGCTGATAGTCGGATAACCATTGAATACGTTTGTTTACCAAAGAAAAAAAACAAAAACAAAACAAGCTTGTGGAATTTTGCCGTTGCTAGCCGGCGGCAATTTATTTCCAGTTTGTTACAATGTTGCCTGTTGCCAGGTACATGAATACACGCAGGGGTTGGGTCGCTTTGAGCATGTTCTCACTACTGAATAAAAACATATTAAGAAAAAGCGTTGTTTGTCTTGAACTTTTGACAGCTGTCAATCAGATAACGGGGCTCCAGGCAGTCCCGATATCCAAGATATCGGACAGTCTGGACAACCGAACATCAAAGCATTTTTGGTTGCCTTCTGCAGGAAACGTTAGGCCTGCTGCCATAGCTTCTGCTTTTCTAGCACCTTCACCTGCATCCGAGTGCGTGCAACAATGGAGGCGTCAGCAGAGAAGGAATTGAAAGCAATGTAGCAGATATCTCTGCTCAATCTGGGGTATTTTAACAATTGAGGAGGTCGCCAGACGTAACCCGAGAAGAATGCAACTGGCACATATGCTGTCCAATTCGTAGGAAAGTGACGCTGGACAATATTATCATTGTGGTGTAATTACCTCTTTCACTGCATTAAAAACAATAACAACGTAACTTGTCTTTATAGACTATATTCGTAAGAGAATTATGTATTCAGACTCTACATGAAAAATAGTTATTCTTCAAGTATCAGCAAATTCATTTGAATTTTAGTTTCAGAACTCATGGCCTCGGTCAACAGCTTCCCCTGGAGAACATAACGCATTTTGCACGAATTACATGCAAAGGACACCAAGAGAAGCTGTTGATTCAGTTCAAATTTGGCACTAACAGGGTGGCGTAGACAAGGCCATCAATGGTACCCCCCAAGAAAATATGAATAATGATATGTTTAACGTTCTGAAAACATTTTTTCTTTATATTTTAGGTATCATCAATCTTGGTAAGGCTTCTGCTGGTTCTTTTTTCCTTCTGTGTGTTGCAATGGCAGCTATATTTGTTCATATTTCCAAGGCTGGTAGACAGAGTTCAAGATCTCTGTGATAGATCAGACGCAAGGTCTCGCTGCCCTATGAGAACGAAGACGATAGGGATAGTCATTGGCGAAATAAAGAAAACGCAGCGATCAAGAAGTTTTTATAGGTTCTGGAAAAGTGTGACAATGAAAAAGATTAACAGGACTTCATTTAACAATAATTCACAACTTGAAATGTATCGGAATATAAGAACAGAACCAGTGCACCTGATACCACACTCTATGAATAAAACTACGGTATTAGGAATTCTTGAAGGTCATCTAAGATCCAAAAATGGCAAGCTTCAATTCCAGAGTCTTGTCAGCCAGCCAGTAAACCAGCGACTAAAAACGACGACAGCTAAATTAGTCAAATCAGAAAAAAAAACAACAACAACAACAACATCAACTGATCGGCAACATGAGATTGAGATGCAACAATTGATAAATCGCAAAAATGTACAAATAACCGATGATAAATTGTCTAAAATTGTTTTGAAAAACAGACTAGAAACAGTCGAAAAACTGAAACTTCATTCTAAGACTATTGCTGAAAGAAAATCAGAGAAAAGACAGAAAACGAAGTCAAATAATAAATTAGATAAGTTTTTATTAGTCGGTTATAATCGTGCTGCACCTAAAAACTGCTTGGGAGATGTTTGTAAGTTGAATCAGGCTAGAAAATCAGAAAACCTGGGATTACGAGCTAGAGAAAGCACGCGGTGTTCCATACAAAATTGCACTACGGTCATTGTGAAAAGTAAACATCGTTTGGAGTCTCTAAGGCGTCTGGTGAAAACGGCAGACGATCGATATCCTGGGTTGAAATTTATTGTTATTGATGATTTTGATGGAGAAAACTTGAAGAATATTACGGAGAAGCCATTGGGAGATGTTAATCAGGTTTTGTACGCTCAAGTCCCTCCTGGCGTTGGTGTGGGATATGGACGTAATATAGCGCTTCAACTTGTACAAACAAAATATTTCATTTATTTAGATGACGATTTTTGCTTCAGAAAATACACAAACTTAAGCAAAATGTTATCACTGCTGGAAGAAAGTGACATCGGACTTGTGGCGGGAAAGGTCACGTGTTGCGGTGGTAGATTTGAAGGAGTGCTAAAAATTTCGTCATCTTGGGGTGCTAATGACAACGAACCAACAAAAACATATGTATACCATTTCCCTGGCGTGGCATACAGTGTCATTCCTGGGTATACTCATTGCTACAGAGTTGATATTACCAAGAATTTCTTCATGGCAAAGAAACATGACGTCATCATGGCGGGAGGTTGGGACAGCGAGAGAAAATTGTTTGAGCACGAAGATTTCTTTTTGAGACTAAGGGCAGCTGGAACAAAGGTTGCCTACTGTGATGATGTAGCAATTGCTCACATTCCTATCTCCAAATCGGCATGGAAGGACAGGCTTCCATTCTTTGCCAAATATAATGCTATGCTGAACAAAAAATGGAAAGTGAATGGTTTTCGCACATGCAAATATAGACGCTCCTATGTGTTAGGTTACGAAGACAAAGTCTGCTAAAAGGACCAAGTACAAAAGCAGTCGGATTTTGTTATCAAGCAACACGTAATTATACGTGCAATTGGAGTCCTTCACATTTTATCACCAACAGGAAATGAGACTACTTGCCCATTCACTTTTTTGTTTTGTTCTGATTTATACTTTATTAGTGTCTTTCCTAATGTTCGTTTGACGGAGAGAGAGAATCTATCGACATACACCAAATTACATGGAATTGTTACATACATATCAATGAGATAAAGACAAAAAACACAAAAGGGTGCATCCGAGTATCAATATCATATATATATATATATATATATATATATATATATATATATATATATATATATATATATATATATATATATATATATATATATATATATATATATATATACACACACAAAGCATCTTCGATTATGTTTACAGATGTGTCCAGTGAGGCAGCCAGGTCAATATACAAGTTGTTGATTCCTTGTTTCAATATATAATTTGTATACTGGAGTACTGGATGGCATGCATCATGGGTATTGCCCATTCTGATAATATATACAAACTTATCTTGGTCATTTAAACTCTGAAATTTCTTATCTATTGCCATCAATTTGGCATACAAGTCATCTCTAGCGTGATTATATTTCCTGCAGCTTACCATAAAATGAAATTCACCCTCAAAAACGTCCCGTTCCACACAATAAACACGTTCTCAACCCAACCGATGGTTTTGGTTTTGTGTAACGGCCAAATTCAACTGCTAGAGTATGGGAACTTATCAGTTTCGTGAAGTTTTGTCGCTGCTTAACGGTTCTATTTCTGTTAAGATATGAGTCCATCCCCAAGTTGTCTTTAAACTTACCACACGAGCACAACTTGTGCTAGCTTTTTATGCCGTTACCATTAATAAATATGTCCATCTGGTTTCATATAGGGAATACAGATTTTGTCTCAGTTGGAAGACAGTATTGTGGGGGACAATTTCCACCTAGATTATTCCAGGTTTCTCGCATATCATTATATTGTAGAATGTCATGAATGTATTTTATCCAAACGTTATTGCCTGAAAAGAATTGTATGTAATTTTCCATTAAGCTTTTATGTATGAGTGAATTTTTGGTTAATTTCATTAAATTGTGTCCAATACCCAACAGGTTTACAGATGATTTCAATTTGTACAGGATAGCTGCAGATTTCTGCTTTCATTGCTGTGTTTGTCGCTTTTCTATGGACACCGAGAACGTACTTACAAAATTTTACATGTATAATTTGGAAGACTAATGGATCACACAGCTCCATAACATTAGTTGGTTTAAGTCGGTATGGGAAATATGAGACCGGCCACCAAATGAGAGACAATTCCGCACGATAAAATAGTGAATAAAGTGTACATTGCGTCATCGCAAAGGCAGTTTTCTCACAAAAGGGCTATAACAATTCAACACCTTCACTTTTCATAAAAAATTAAGTACTTGGCCAGGGGGAACTATGAACAGTTCCATGGACAGTCGCACGTTGATATTTACAGGAAACTGTCGTAATTTGAAAAGAGCTTTGTTGGCTTGATCTCCCAGCCGTTTAATTGCATTTGTGAAAGTCCCAGATGCGCAAAATTCAAGTCCAAGGTCAAGTCATGTCAAGTCGAGTCGAGTCGAGTCGAGTCGAGTCGAGTCGAGTCGAGTCACGTCACGTCACGTCAAGTCAAGTCAAGTCAAGTCAAGTAAAGTCAAGTCAAGTCAAGCACTCTTCCAAAGCTTCCATTGGTACGATGTTCTGTGTGGAATGGGATGCACCATTCTAATGTATGGAATGCCTGTGGTCAAGGACCACCACCGTATGCTCGATCGATTGAAATACGAAAGATTGTCCAGGAAGCAGGATAAAGTTCAGAATTTGGTCATTGTGTCTAACATTTGGGTTCACAGGGGCTTTAAAATGGACTTGCAAACATGCAGCAACCTTGCCAACTCTGACACTGGCTGGTACAGTAAATTCTATACTTAACATGTTTTCAGGGACTCTTTTTTTCAGTGTGACCTCAAATTCTTTCAATTCTTCTCTGAATGATAATTCGTTCAATTCTGTTAATTTCCAATACAGATATTATGTATGGTTGTTAAAAGTTTTGGTCTACAAAAGGACTGAAAATTGGTGATATACATACAGGCCAAGGTGGGTTACTTCATCATCTTGATGAAATTACATTTGTAATCATCAAGCTGAAAATTGATTTTCTTGCTGTCACAGAAACGTGGTTGAAGGATGACACACCTGCAGAAGTGGCCATTTAGAATGAGAGCCCAGACCATTTATTCATGTGAATGGCACAGGGCAAAATGTTTGATATCATAGTTAGTAAGACTGACCCATAGACTTACAGTTTTAGCATTAATTTTATATGGGCTTTGCCGCCGACAACAACCCTCCCCCATCCTGGGGGCATAAATAGCATTTATTCATGCAAACATCGGCAAGGCTGGAAGTAGTCTTAAATCATCTGCAGGGTTCCCCTTATCATAAAATGAACAACGAAAGCAATTTTGTATGGGGCCTTGACCCCGACAGCAAGCCCCACACCAGGGGAAAAGGGACATTTATTCATGTGAACAGCGGCAAGGCTGGAAATGGCCTCGAATTGTCCAGAGGGGTCCTCTGAACACCAAACGCGCAATTCAAGGTGGAGCTTTGCCCCCAACAGCAACCATTCCCCACCCTGGGTTAAAAATAACATTAATCATGCAAAGATCGGCAAGGATTAAAATAATCCCAAATCACGGGAAGGAGTTCCCGAACCCTAAAATGAACAACGACAGTTATCCTGTATGGGGCTTTGCCCCTGACAGAAGCCCCCCCCCCAGCCAGGGGAAATAGGGACATGAATTTACTCATGTGAAAATTGACAACAAGGCTGAAAATGGTTTCAAGTTATTGGCAGAAATTCCCTGAACACCAACAAATGATGGCATCAATTATGAGTGGGGCTTTGTCCA
This sequence comes from Hermodice carunculata, assembly GCA_964020975.1. NCBI lineage: Eukaryota > Metazoa > Annelida > Polychaeta > Eunicida > Amphinomidae > Hermodice > Hermodice carunculata. Next base: position 2,349,419 of record CAXHWN010001991.1, on the reverse strand, counting down.
CGACAGCAATCCTGGTACCCAATGGACAAAATTTAAATGAATTATATTTGGTAATATATGAACACTGGCAAGGCTGAAAATAGCCAAAAATTCACCATTCACCAGCCCAGGCTCTCATAACAATAGGAGTAGCAAGCTATTTACAAAGGCAAATGTTGAAGGTACTCATAAATACAGACATGTAATTAAACACCCTTTATTCATGTATACCAACATGCCCTGGTCAGTGTAGTTCAATAGTGTTCCTTCTGTACACAGACACGATAAATGGCATTTACCCATGATCACACCAGTGACTGTAATAAGAGACTTTTTTGCCATGGAAGGATGTCTTTGCTGACTCGTAAAATGCATTATTGCAGTGCACATGGAGGCACCAAGCATGGCAGTGCACATGGCGGCACCAAGCATGGCAGTGCACATGGAGGCACCAAGCATGGCATTGCAACATATCTTTCCAACATAAGCGAATATTTATAGTGCAGAGAATTATTACACATAAACGAGTATCTCTTTGAGTAGGACTGCTCTAATACGATAAGTGTAAAATACCACTGGATGTCAAGCCTATTGGAAAAATAAAAATCCCTCAGCCTTCCCTGACATTCTCCTGAAAAAATGTCAAAAGAGGTACTGCAGCACTATATAGATCTGATTACATTTTACATATGGTACTTATGTAAACACTAAAAAGTCACCAAAGCCATGACTTAACTCCACGTTAGTGTATGAAACACTTTTTCCATTCAGTGTCAAATTTTTATTTCCTGAGTAACCGTTCTCCCTGATTTATTTTCTTTGCTTTTCTACACAGCCATAATGTTTAGTTGTCGGAAAATATTTTTTCCCGGTCGCCAGGTATCCACGGTGATTTCAAACTCTGTACAAAAAAGACCAACTGGAACTAAATGAGGTTATATAATAGGGATGGCGTGGTCAACATTTTAGGTATAACTATGCATGGGGTAAATTGCAATAAACATTAAACAAGTTTACATGCTAGTTGGTAATGCACCTAAATGTTTATCCTGACCCCTGATATATATCATTTATTACACAAAATTTGTTTGGTAGTTACAGTAGCAGACATCGGGATACTGTAAAATACCAGCGTATTGATGCTTAAAAGGTAGTAAGGCTTTATACTGATATAAACATCGACTACATCATACACAAATTAGTATTCAGTGTCCACCAGTAGGTATGGACTGATGATCATAGCTTTGATCTTAATGAAATCATAAAAGTATCTCTTCTTTGCAATGGACAAAACCTTTCCTGACATTGGTCAAGTAACTTATAAGCTACACAACACTTGCTTGAATCACACAAAAGACATACATATTCAGCTCACATTTGGCACCAATTAAAACAACCTTGTGCTTCATATACTGTTACACATACACACCAGTGGTGTAGAGAAATAATGCATGGGTATATATTTGACTAGGAATGCTGCGACACTGTAAGTTAAGCAACGTTAAACAATTATGTTACAACATTAAGTAACAACAGACTATCATTCCACATTATTATAATTAGAGAACAAGTCAAAAGTTAAAGCACACCAACATTGCACATCAATGAAGGAAGAGCAAGTTAATCGTTATAGCAAACTAGCATTGCACATCATTGTACGGAGAACATGTCAAATGAAATTTCAACAATAAACACTAAATTAAAACAATTGCTGGCTTTATATGCATCCAAATCTTCATCATAGCACTTGATGTAAATTGATTATGCAAACTGGGTATTTTTGAAATTGATGTTACATCTGACAACAGACACCAAGATCAGGTAACAACAAAATGAACAAACTATCATAGCACCTGAAAATTAAGTATTCGCATAGTGTTACTCTTCTGATAATTAATAAAAATAATTCAAGTGTAAATTGATTAAGATTTAATGTTTAAAGTAGCTGATATGAAGATAGTGTGCTATTTCCGTTCACACCATCAGATGAAGATTACAACACTACTGTCCACAACTACAACACTTTACCAAAGATTCCCATGTACATTGCAACTTTAGACTTCTTGGTCAATCACTGAAATTTTTTCTTCAGAATCTGCTGTGTTCATGATCAAGCACACATGATGGTGTGGGGAAAATGCTCGCAACAGGAGGGTGTGGATGCAAAGAAAAAATTTTGCAAGCAGCTGCAGAGGAATGCCATGATACTGTCTTCTGGAAATGCATGCCCACCAACCATGAGAAGTAGTATGGTACAAAAAGCACCTGACTTGATAGATGTCAATTGTGAATGCGTGCTTAACGTACTCAGAGGTAGCATGACACTTTCCAAGAATCAAAAGAAACACAAGCAAAAACTACAGAAACTGACTGCAAAAGGTGTGTCAAGAGGACAGAGGAAGAAAATGCTAAACCAGAGGGGAGGATTCCTGTCTGTATTTTTGTTATTGGTGGCATCACTTGCAAGCAGTCTCTTCAAACCAGCATGAGATGAACACCTTTCAAAGTTTGAAGATTGTGGATATGGATGCCGCACCAGCAGTCAAAATTCAGACAGTTACTGTAAGACCCATCAATATGCTTACAAATCCCTATATATCAAAACTGTTGGAGATTGATGATCAGCTGACAACTGTAGTCCAAGAAAATGATATAGTAGCATATGAGGCAGCTATTAACGAACACCTCAAACTTATAAAAGACTGAAGGAGCAGCAAAATACTCCACTACCACATCAGTCACCACAGGCAACATCTTTCCAATCAGAAGAAGCAACATCTGTCTTTGGAGAAGTTGACAGGCAAAAAAAAAATTGAAAAACTATATGAAGACACAATTACCAATGTTTCAAAGAGTTTGAGGAAGAATGCAGAAGGGCTTGTTGAGTATGTGAAGAAAAATTCTGATCTATCCAGTAATAGTAGTGGAGAACTGAAAGTGGTAGGTGATTTTATAAAGGTCAGTCAGTGAAGAGTAAAAATGCACATGCAATCGACAAAGCAATGCAGAAATGGCTGGAACCACTGTGAAACATATCCAAACTGACCTTGGACCTGAGTTTACTAATTCTTTTTTCCAACAGCTGATGAAGCAGCATGGAATAAAACACTTTTCTACTAAGAAGATATCAAAGCAGCAATGGTTGAGAGGTTTTATCGTACCCTTAAAGAGAAGAAGTGGTAATATTTTTTGCATTGGGGTTCTCATAGGTACATCAATGTGCTACCCGATTTGCTGACTGCCTACAACAATTCTCCATACTCGTCACTGAATGATTTAACACCACGATATGCAAGAGAACACATCAGTGATGATGATCTGTGGGATATGTAGTATGTAGATATGCCACTGCAGAGAGAAAAGAAGAAAGGTGAGCCAAACCTAAATATGGGTGATTTTGTTTGAATAGTGTATACCAAGGGACCATCAGAAAAAGGGTATCAGGCTCTATGGACAGAGGAAGTTTTGGTCATTGAGAAGTACGTACCTAGAACAGGTGTTCACTATATAAAAGATCTAAATGGTAAAGAAATTGACCTGACCTTCTGTGAACATGAACTGATGAAAGTGTAGCAATGATAAAATCGGTTGTATATCAAGGTTGTCACACCTTCTTCCTGTTATTCAAGAAGGAAAAACCTTGACATAAGTACCACATGGACCAGCCACGGAATTGTACAGGATGTAGACCAGGATGTTCTGATAGTGGCTTTTTTGGTGAACTTCAGCACACGCTTGTCCATTTTATCCATCAAGTCAGCAAGTACCACCAGGATGGGCACATTGTCGTGTGTATCCCCCAGTCCATCCAGACCAGACACATAGTCAACTTTTGGCTGCATGTCTTCATGTCCAGTTTGCCAGATCCCAGAGTACCATACCACTTTGACTATTAGGGGAGCTATCACGTTTTCCATGTTGTTTATCAAATGTTTTATACATTCTGTTTTTCCAGATTGACTTGGGCCAGCCACAATGCAAGTGAAAGGATTCTTGAACCTTAGATCCATACCAGCATGTTAATCATGCTTCACGCTGCATTCAAATGACAAAACATTGGTTTGGGGATCAATCTATGTCCATAAGCTAAAGTTGATATACCATCATTCAAAATATAATGCTTGTCATCATACACAGACAGTGCTATCTTATGTACTGCTTCTGTCACCAGTTGCTGATGGTAGAACATATTTCCTGATATCTGTACCAGTTTTGAGTACATGCAGGTAATTATCAAAAGTCAACCTTCTGATGACAGCTTTACTCATGCCTTTTGCCCACTTTGTTTTCTTCCTGTAAGCCATTTTATTGCTGTACATAACCCACAGAAAGCAGCCATTTTCTGTCCAGCACACTCATCCTTGAACATTCTTGTTCTTGTTTGCTTTAAATGGGGTGATCTGTAGGACAGTTTGAAGTGTTCAAGTCAGCAGCAATTTGGTCAGTTTTGCATTCAAATCAGGGGTTGTAACATGACACAGCAATGAGTGAACATTAGCCCCAGAGATTGCACATTGAACAGTGGTAGCATCTTCTGATATTGGAACTGGTACATGAGTATCTTTGAAAGGTTCAAGACTGCTTGTCCTATGTATATGGCCTTTTTCAAGGTGATCTGTGTTGTGATTTTATTTATTCTTACCAAATTTTCGTGGACAGTGTGATAAGTCTTGTATTTTGGTGCAGTTAAATGTATTTTTATTTTTTTTATCATCTGTAATAAGCTTGTGATTGATGTGATTGCAAAGATTCTCCATTGTTTTGCCAAAAACTGCATTATTCATCAGTTTGAAGAAGTCCTTTTCAAAATCTGAAGTAGCATCTCTCCTCAAAGCAGTGTTTTTTTTTGTATGTATGGCTCGAACTAAGACATTTCCTTGGAAAGAATCACTCAATGGGCATTTCTCAATGCCATGCCCAGCCAAAGATACAGTTGTAAAACATGTCCATGAATGATGTATGATTTTCGTGGGACAAGATGTGAAATCAATTTCTCTCCCAACGGCCCTTTTAATGTTTTCAACAGATGAGCAGAATGTGGAGAAATCATGTCTGATGTAAACTCAATATTTTTTGGTGCCCAAGGAAAATCATTGTGTAGTTCGTGGAGTTCAGATGGGTAATATAGGTCAACTTCAGCAACATAGTTGATACCCATTGTCAGAAGCATGTCAACCCACTGAAATCCACAAACTGGAAGCGACATACATGAGGGAATGGCCATACAAATTATTTGCATCTATATACAGTATTTCGCTCTCGCCATTCTTTCTTTCTGCATAACAATGTGTTATCAAGGATACTTCTGTGCATGTACATAGCTCTCTTGACTGATTCCTTGTCCAGCAAGTGTACTGTAAAAGGCATCAATGGATGGGAGGCAGGTCTCATAAAAATATGCAACCAAATTTTTCACAAGTTTGTGGAATACATTTCACCTCACCTAAGACCACATTTCCAACTGCCTCCACAACTAGGTGAGCATTGTATGTTTTCAAGTTGTGAACCACCACTGGAATAATGTGTTTGCATTGCAAAGTGCCTGTGTCAGCACATGCAGCATCTTCATCTTATTTATGATTACTTTTGCCCTTGAGCAGATTCTCCAACATGTCTCTTGTCATCTTATCTTTGAAGTAAGCCTGTGTATTACAGTGTCAGTGTGCTGCACCCTGGCATTGCCCATTCCAGTGGTTGCGATCTCTCACCTTGTCTGACTGACTGACTATTTTTTTTTTCACAAAAGTAGTAAATGTTTTCATGCTGTTCATCTTCCTCTTTCATCATGATAGGCACAGAATCATCTAACATATTTATAACCCTACAGATTTCTACTTTCAGATGTTATAGAAAGGTCATGGCAACATCCTCATCCCTGTATAATGTAGGTGTGTTTGAGGAAAATCGAGGTTTCCTTCTGCACAAGGTGTACATGCAACATCCTGAGGGAATGACCTTCTTTTCTAGTGTGTGTGCCTTGGTGCTCATTGAGTGGAACAATGATAAACTCAAAGTCAACATAAATGACAAACAGGGCAGGCAGTTTGTTTCCTTTATTCTTGAATGCTGCCTTTTTGGCATCCTGGTTTTCTGTACACCAAATATTTTGCATGGAGGTTTATGTTCCATCACACTTTGTTCCTTTATAAAAGGTGTTTTGCAATATGAGCAGAAGTACCTTTTCCCCTTGTAGCTATTTTCGTTAAAACCTCAGACGTGACACACCTTTTATCCAAACGTAATGCTGTTCTTCTAGCAGTAGCAAATTAATATGTTTGCTCTTTTGCTTACAGTGACATACATTGGGAATACATTTTTCCCCTCAAGACAATCATCATTGATAGAAAGCGTAGGATTCAACTTTTCAGACTTGGTAATGTCTGTAATTTTGACAGGAAAGGAAATGTCTGCCAAGTTCAGTTCTTCCCGGTAGACAATGTAATTGCTTATTCTTTCTACATGACTTGATGCTGGATGCAAAGCTGACAAAACAGCCCACATAAAGCATTTTTCATCCCGATTCCTAATATTTATGACCGAGTGGGTGTTAGAAATCCACTTTGGGGTGGGAACATATGATGAACCCCTGCTTGTATGCAATGTTCCCACTTTAATTATTAATTCAAGTACTTCTCCCAGACGCCATCCAGAGCCTTCATGAACAAATGTATCTACATTACAAAGCCAAAGACTGTATGCCCCTCTCACCATATTGTCAATGTTGTTGGAAGCTAGCAGGGTCATTTTTCCACTATGGAAAGCTGTGATTGTTTTCACTTTCCTCCCATATATTAGATTCTGTTTAATCAACCTTGTCTGTAAGATCAAATGAAATTTCTGAGGTTTTCTTGTCTGGAATTGTTCCCTAAGATGGCATACAACTTCAGTCAAGTGCCCACCTAAAAATCTCTATCACTGCGCTTGTGACCATAGTTGCTTGGATAAAAGCTAAGATCTTTCACTAATTTGCCTAGTGCTGTTCTATGGCACCACATATATTCTTTACCTTGCTCACCACACTTACCCCAATAGCAATTGAAAAAATGCAAAAATTGCATCTTCTCACACAGCCTTTAACAATTTGCCTGCACGATCACACAACCAGTCATTCAGACTGGTTAATGAAGATTTGTAACATCTCCAACACACCATACTGAAACACCTTGCAAGTCCTCCTTTGCAAATGGTCTCTTTGCACTTTTACACTCTTTTTATATTCTATAATGGCTCAGTCTAGTCGGGAATAATGAAATCAGAGTCCAAAATATTGCAACGTAGAATGAAGAAAACAACATAAACTTACCAAACTGTTTGCTGTTTTAACTTGGAGAGACACAAAAACTAAGATGTACAAAACATTAGCTCTGAAATCACTACATGGAGACAAGGCCTCTGCTGATAAGGCTTGGCTGCATCTGATTAAAAGTTGGACTGCTGCACGCTGAGAGTGGAATGTGTGGGAGATTACGGGCTGTATTTATAGGGAAGAAATAAATGTTCCAGAAAAGGGGGCTTGGGAAAGGTCAATGTATTGTATTTGTGTCTTTTTGCCCAGAACCACTTCCTAGTAGTCAATATCCTATTCCGCAGTTCGAACTCTCTACTCTCCATAAGCTAACCTGTATATATATGGAATTACTATTGTCTATATTGCCCACGTTCCTCTGTAAAATTTTGACATAGGCTGTATCAGCCCAAATAAATTAAAGGGTCTTCAGCGGGTAACTACTCAACAAGACAACGCACATAATAAATAAATATGAACGTGGCAATTGATGAATTAGCTAAATATGTGAAGTTTTGCTTGTAAATGCAGAGCTTCATATCAAAGAAGAATACCTGTCAAACAAACTATAATTACCAAATTTTCATAGTACAGGTTCAGATAAGAACAATTTGACTTACCCCTGAACCAAAATGTACCCTTTCTAGCTGGACAGCTTTTCCTAGTTAAACCATCTCTCAATGTTTAACTGAAGTGGAAACAAGCTGGGGCATTATATTCAGTCTCAGTGATTGTAAAATAAAGTGTTGCAGCTACACCACCTGTACAAACCAAGGAAAATCCTAACAAGGACTGCAACAATGTATATCCTGTACCACAGATGTAAAACAAACTCCATGATGACACCTACTCCTCAAACAATTAAGCTCTATTTAACTGCCAACCTTGAGTCAATGTGTCAACTTAATGTGTCAGGTTTGTGACACTTGAGAAAATACTGTCAATTTTGAGTAATTTTTTAATAGTGAGTAAATGTGCTTTTAGGCATGTCAGAAAAGAATGGAAGTCATTAGCATTTATGCCAAAAACATGCTATCAAAACAATTTTTATTAACAGGATTTTAAGTACTATTAGGCAAACATGCAACTGTCGTAGGCCGCTTCTTGCTACCTGTAGCCCCTGGGGGTTTACCTAACAGAAAACCTGTAAGCCTAAAATGTCTGATAGTGAATATTAAAACAGAAAGATGCCAAAAGATAAAGTTAAGTAGCAAAACAGACAAGTCTAAAAACTGTAGATTATTGCGGCCAAACTTTCTAATAATCTTTGGATGTTAACAGTAGAATTATAGGGCGTCAGAAAAGAATGGAAGTCTTTTGTATTTATGTCAAGAGAATGTAATGAAAATATTAACCAGATATCAAGTACAATTAGGCAAGCTTGTAACTGTCGTAGGCCGCTTCTTGGTACCTGTAGCCCCTGGGGGTTTACCTAACGGAAAACAAGCTAGCCTAAAATGTCCGAAAGGTGAGCGTTTAAACATAATGGTGTCAAAAGATAAAATTAAGTAGCAAAACAGGCAAGTCTAAAATCTCTAAAATTATTGAAGCCAAACTTCCTAACCATCTCGGGATATTTACAGCAAAATTTGTAGAAATATTTGATCAAAAGTACACCTTTGAATCCTCTTGACTCAAGTTTATTGTAAATAAATTTGGTTCTTGATGCAAAGTCCTGAAATTTAGAACAAATACGACCAAATCTCAAAATTGGTGACAAAAATGTATTATATCCAATAGTATCCGAAATATTACTGTCCGAGAAAGGATAATTAACTACTTCAAAGTTAAACTTATCTATTTTGTGATAGACTTTAATACAAAACCTGTCATTAGTGACCTGAATATCCAAGTCCAAAAACACATCTCTGAAACCATCTGAATTGTTACCCTCCAAAGGGATATCTTTTGGGTAAATTTCTTTAGCAATTTCACTGAAATTTTGTACATTTACACAAGCAATGTCATCAATATATCTTGCGTTGTTTGATAATTTTGTAGCCATTTGAAAGTCCTTTTTCATCAATTTATTCATATACTTAAATTCAAGCCAGGTTAAATATAAATCTGCCAGTGAAGGGGAGCAGTTGCTACCCATTGGAATGCCTTTTATTTGTTGAAAAACCATTGGTCCGCATTGAACAAAAGTATTATCCAAGAGAAATTTTATAGCATCTATCAAAGTTTCAACAGTGTAAGATTTAACGTTACTTTTTGAATATTTATTGTGTGACCAATATGCTTTCTTTGTATATGAATTAATATTTATGTATGGTTTACCATTATGTTTAAACATTTTGCTAATTAATTCTGAAAGTGAACTTTTGACTTCATCTATGGGTAGATTTGTGTACAGTGTAGAAAAATCAAAACATTTGATATTTTTTGCCTTTACATCTTTGATTTTAGATACAAACTCGGAAGAATTATTAATACTCCAAAAACAATTTATTTCACAGTTTCTAGAAATTGCATTACAGTATTTACGAAAATGATCCCTAATTGCAGTCAAACACAATGTTACTTCTTTTGATAATTGCTTTGTAGTACATTTTGAAGCACCAGCTATGAATCTAGATTTAAAAGGGTTTTTATGTAATTTGGGTATCCAGAACAAAAGTGGAATAGAGGAGTCATCTTCAGAAATTTTGATATTAAAATTCCTTTTCATCTCATCTTTATGTGCATCTATCAAATTATCAATTGAGGGATTGTTTGTGTAATTTATAAACGTCATTTCCTCTTATGTCTGAAGTATTGTTTATACCAAGTTCCTTTTTCAAAACATCTAGATAATAATTTTTGCAGATGATCCCAAAATTGTTACCTGCCTTATCTATGTTAGTGACTACAAATCTATCTTGTAGTTCTTTGACTGCTTTAGAAACTTTAGGCTGTTTTAGATTAACCGTATTGAAATTCTTAATGTGGGATTTGTAACGATAAATTCTATTTCTAAAGACTTCTTTCAAGTTTGATAACCATCCTTCAAATTTCTGAAATTCCATGTTTTCTTTCTTTGCCCATTTCATACAGTAGGAGTCGAGTGCATCACATGTATCCTCAAAAATACTGTCAATATTCAACTTGGGACATAATCGAAATTTTGTACCTTTTTTCATTTTTTTTTAAACCTGAATTTTGTATTATATGTATACTCATATTGACAAGTAGTCATAAGAATGTAATATATGTAATACTCATATTGACAAGTAGTCATGAGAATGTAATTTTCATTTGAATACTTGAGGAATTTGTATCTTAAACTCAACTTTGCATTCATCTCTAGATGGTTTCAGAATAAATGAAAGATTAATAGTGGCACATTTTTCTCAGGCATCTTCAGTTTCATCATTAAATTGGTTGACTTCACCATTGCCATGTTATCAGTGAAAGCATGTTGAGGGAGACAGGACTGACTTGGCTGTGCCGGCATATGGTTTTCATCAAATGTCAGTGAGACATGGCAGAGAAAATGCATCTCACTCTTTATTTTGACCCTGAGAATCTGTGCCTCTTTAAGCTCTCGCAACTGCTGACTATTCAGATTTTAAAAAATCTTATTAGATCCAGCAGTTAAAGTTTACTGCACACAAATTACACCTAGATTGTATATCTCTTTCAATGTCCAATCTGAAATTTGGGGACTGCTTATGTTATTGTGATGACAATCAAGTCTGACAAAATAGCAACGATAATACAAAATCTAGGGCTAAAGTGTACCTTTGAAACAAAAAAAACCCACCTGTTGATTACTGTGCCCAGATATTCCCCATGTTGATAAACATATTGGTAGCTGTTGGATCAGACCCTTTAACTTGCTAACAAACAGTGTTTTCCCATGATCTAGGGAAATGAGGTTGTTTTTTCCACCTATTGTCAATCAGGTGTCAAAATTTCAAGTGGACTAATATGTCTCACACTTCATTTTCACCATCTTTGACCCCAAAGTAATTTAAGGTGCCTGAGAAAACAAAAGTGAGTATCAACCCTACTATTCTGGTAAAAACGGGAAGGAAATTTTAAATGTTTTAGAACACAAATTCCCTGTTAATTCCTTCAGGAACTTTAAAACATTTTTAGCATCGATTTTGCATGTGAAAGTCAGGGTCTGGTTCTATGTTCTGAATCTAGAATGTTCCAAAATATTACTGTATAAAGCCAATGAGTTTGCTTTCCACCTTCACTTCTCATCAAGCACAATGGCTACAGAGAACCTGCAATTAACAAATCTTGAGCTCAACATTCATACTGCCTCCTCTGGTGCACTGGGAGCTCGTTTGTGGCACCTGAATTTTGAAACTGGCTTGTAGTTGAATGATAAATGGGGCTCTGCAAAACTTGTGTCATGGAAAGGAAAATGGCAAAGAAAATATGCTTGCAGGCGACGGTAAGAGTTTTATTTCTCTTTACATGACCGCTCTCGACAAATCAGGAAACAGGAACATTTGTGCACATAGATTGGTCACGTGTCCTTTCTCATCCAATCAGAATCCAGGATTTCGGGGTCATCAAGTGCAAATTGGCTCAATACCCTCACGACCACACTACTACTTAGCATACTTTTTTCTCTCACCCCTTTTCTTCAGTCCTTATTCTATCCATCAGTCATTACCTTCCCTATATATGTTTTCCAATCCTCATACTCATAGTAACCTCTCAATTCACACCGTTCTGTTAACTTATCTATGTCTTTGACCCATCTGGTCTGTTCTGTAACAGCTTCATCATACATATTTTTCTGCACCACCTGTCCTCCCTCACTGATTGTAACTATCCCTAGTAGTTCAACTTGACTTTGGCAATTCTGTCAGTTATGCTATTCCATCCTAACGCCTTCTGTACAGCAACAGAAGCAATCTTCTGTTGCTGCACATGGCGGTGCTCCCAGAAATCATTTTCCCATTTCACTCTGTGCTTTGTCCATACCTTGGATATCCCCCTCATTTACCACTATAACATCTAAACCATATAGCATTCCTGGTATTGCTATTCTTTCCCACAACACTCGAGCTGTGAATGGCCTTCTAAAACTGTTTATTGCAGTAGCTTTTATCGTTCTTTTTGCATGGTTCATCTTCTGCTTTATCTTTCAATATGGTACCTTTCATCTTCATCTTCATCTTCACCCCAAAGATACTAATATTCATCTATCTCTCCAATTTCAATAAGATGTAATCTCCCCACTGTAATTTGGAACTTCTCAAGCTGCCATTTTCTGTTGCCATATGGTTTCTTCCCCAGTGTCATAAATTGGCTTTTGTCTTCGCTAAACTCTAACCTCCATTTATTCCCATATTCCCCTGCAATATTAAACATATCGTGTGACTCTTTTTGAGACTTGGCCATGAACACAATGTCATCTGCACAAAAAAAAAAAAAAAAAAAAAAAAAAAAAACAACTCAGGGATTTTCGGGTGTGCTATTGTTACTACCTTGTCACAATCTATTATGTGTCCACATAAGTGCTTAATGTGTAGAGCGAACAAAATTAGGAAAGCACACACCCTAGCTTGAAGCCTATGTTCAGCTGTGCATTTTCTACCACAGCATTTCCCAGTGAAAGAGTGCATTCTACTGCATTCTACATCCTCGGATAGGGCTCTCACCATTTCGAGAACGTTGCCTCCAAATCACAACCCACTAAGTTTTCCTCATAGAGCTTCTCTCCATATCCTATCATTTGCCTTTCTCACATCTGAAACACCCATGAAAACTTTTCTCCTCTTTTGTCTTGCCAATTCCAAAACCTGAGTGAGACTAAATATGTGATCACCTGCCCATCTCCCTTAAGTGGACTTCACTATTTGCATTTTAAAATGTATATTTTTTGGCATAAATTTATAAAAGAGAACTGATAGGATCCAGTCAAAACAGTTTGCCTTACATTGAATATTTTTTTTTTTGGTTTGTATGCCATGATGTATTATAATGGAAGTATATAAGAAAATGGATTTCAGTGTGCCACCTGGTGTTACATAAGGTAAAGTATAGTTAAATTGGTAATGCTTAACTATTCTATACTATTGGCAAAATTTTATTATTATTTTTAGATTATACGTAGATGCAAAATTACGAAAGAAGAGCCGACTATGTAAGCATTTCTGAAGGAATTAAGAATGAGAAAATGTTGAAAAATACATTTGCTACAGCAAAAGCGATTTTTCAAGCTTTAATAACAAATTTCAGCTATTAGATGAAAATGTATAAACAGGTACTAAACTGGTCAAGCTATAATATCAAATTCCAACAGTAAGAAGAAAATGTATAAACAGGTATTAAATTGGACAAGCAGAAATATCAAATTTTTACAGTTGGATAAAAATGTTTACAGGTGTTAAATTACAAGACCACAATTTTTAACTTCGTGTGCATAGTAAACTAAAAAAGTGAACACTCCTAGAGACACCTTGTTCTTATTTTTCCCCAGGTGGTGCTGCCTTTGTATCTTATTTTTTCCACTTGGTGGATATGTTCTTTGTGGAAGGGTGAAACAAGGTTGTTCACTAGGTGGCACTGCTGTGAACTGATTTTTAACGATTTTTTTTTTTCAATTCGGGCACTTATCGGTAAATGCACCTTTCTTATTGATTACTAAGTAAGTCAATGGACATTCTAATGCTAATTCAGATTTTCGATTACTCCAAAGAAACTGTCAGATTGGCAATGTATCTTGGGTGGGTCTCTGATAGGTCTGGTAAAATGGTCACGCTCGAGTGATTTTTGGATTTTTTAATGATTTTTTTGGGAAAATATTGTTTAAAGTTTTAATAGGAAAGTTTAACATGGGAATTTCTTGTAATGGTTATAACTTAAATAATTTCGATTAGTGTTAAAGTTGGTAGGGATGTACCTTTGCTAAGTGTCTACCTTTTTGTGCAAGTGGTCATGCTCCAGTGATTTTTGAACCTTGACCTCATTCCAAAGGTGACAGAACAATTGACACGAAATTTACTGTTCAGTTGATAACTTGAGGTCTATTTTGAGTTTGGACCTTGATGTTACACATGTTAATGTTTCTCCATGAAGGTAATGCTCAGACAGACGTTGATTTCATTTCTAGGTCACATTGCAACATACATGAATTTTGCTCTTCATTATAATTTGAGAACTACTTGACCTGGGACCTTGATGTTGCACATGTTAGTGTTCTTCCATAAAGGTCAGACTTACTCAGTACATGGGTGACCTTGATCCTATCCCAAGTTCACAGAGCCACAAGTGTGATGAATGTCTGGGTCAACGGAGTGTTATTTTTTGACACTAATGGGAAAGTAGTACCTCTTGATGTTGGTAATTTCATCTTGAAATGTCAACTGACATATTGGTATATGTCTAGGTAATAGTGAATTCTGTCACTTTTCACATAAAAAATGACACGTGAACTGTACGACTGAATACAAGTGTTACAAACAGTGATGATGATGGTCTTAAAGACGACCTTGATATTATTTGTAAGTTTAAATTACCACTTCGGCTGTGCATGCAAGGTCAGTTGAGCACGTGACTGTCACAGTCCTCTTGTTCTATATTTTTAACATATTTTTTTTTTACATTAAAGCTATTTTTGACTTCTCCAGGACCACCACTCAGATTGTGCTGAAACTTGATGGGAATGTACCTTGTTGAAGGGTTGAGAAAAGTTGTTTAATAATTGGTGATAATGAGAATCCTGATTTTTAACTTATTTTTTTCATTTCAGATAATTGTCAGTTAATGCATACATTCCTGTTGGTTACTATGCAGATCAATGGGGATTGCAATGGTAATTCACATTTGGTGCGAGTAAGGATAAAATAGCTCATGGATTAATCAAGATGTGACACAGGTGGGCTGCAACAACGGACTTGATGGCTTAGATATTATTTATTTGTGAATGCGTTTGCCATTTTAGCAGTATTCACAAGATTTCATGTGGCGTGAGATAGCTATCTAATTTCCACAGATAGTAGGCATGCAAGGCCTTTTTTCAAATATGTATAAAAGTCTTATCTTTTAGCTCTGCTAACTTGTCAGTCAGCAGATCTATTGAAATCCGTTTGCATCCGTCTGTCTGTCCATCTGTCCATCCCCCGTCTGTTGTTAGACTTTTTACATTTTCGACGTCTCCGCAAAAACTGTTGCATGGAATGTTTTGATTTTGCACAAGGATGTTCCCGAGGTAAACCGCTACCAGGCTTGCGAAGGAGAGGATGATGCACAAATTTTTCTATTTTTATGATTTTTTAAAATTTATTTTTTTAAATTCTTTATCTTAAAAACTACGTGGCCAATTGCTTTGATATTACACATAGGGTCACCTGGGGTCACCTAGTTGTTATTTTGGCCCCCAGGTGGGCTGCAATTTTTTCTATTTTTTTATGAATTTTTGTGTAGTAAGGAAGTCAAGACACTGATATAACTCATTGAATATGCATTTTACACGGCAAAGGACATTATATCCAGATTTTTATTTTTGGGGCTTTATAGTCTTATCACATCTACTGCTTTTCGGGGAATACATAGATTTTTTGGTACTTGCAACAAGACGAAGCAAGTAAATCTAGAATAATTTATAATGTTACTATTCAAGAACAATTTTTAATACATCCTGACTTCATAGTCTTGTATGCTACCATTCAAAAACAATTAATAATACACCCACACTTTCATAGTCTTGTTATCAAGCAATAGAGTATTAAACATTCATACCAAAGTGCCTGTGGAGTTTGTTTTGATGTCAACAATTTTGACCTTGAATGACCTTAAGATCAAGCTTGCATGTTGACTTGTGTCTTGGATGGTAAAAGAAACATTAAGAAGAAAACTCCTATGGGATATATATTGGTAGTGTTGATTATAAGCTTGAGTCACCTTCAAAATGTATTTAAAGGTCAAATGACACATTGGCATCTGTGAATGGTACATCATAGGCCAGCTGTTACTCTTAGACATAAGTAGCAAAATACCCATTGCTAGCTATATCTAAAGGGTCACTATGTGCTTTGTTCAGCTGTTATCATAGTTGTTGACTACTTGGCAGACACAGGCCGTATCGTTTTTAATGATTTCCATAATTTTGGGGGCTTATGTAAATTCTCATTTAGAAGATTTAAGAAATGCTCACATTTAGCTTGCCTACTATGAGCGTTCACATGATTTCTCAGTCGGGTGTACTATTTGAACAAAACATCTGCTCTGGCTTTCATTGGTTTTTCTGTAAGATCTATACGTTTTAAAGCAGTCTCTTTAGTTTGCATTGCTTGCTCTTGTATCATATTTGTGTCTTTTTGTCCAGAACTACTTCCTGGTTGTTGTTACCCTATTCCGCAGTCCGAATTCTTTACACTGCATATAAGCTTACCTGTCACTGTCTAACCTATATAAATATGGAACTACTATCCATATTGCACACGCTCTTCCGTAGAATTTTGACACGGGCATGATTCTAAGTGATTTCAGTTCTAAAATGGTCGTGTAAAATTCTTCAAGACTGACACATGAGATCATGTTTCTGGTCATGTACAAAAAAAGAGGCCGGCAGCGTTGTTAGCGGTGGTTTGCATCCCCACACATAGACAACAATAACTCAAATGACTCGCTGTGTACCATGAAACGAATGCTGGAAGCGTATATTTCTGTTGTTTTGATTCAAGACCTCTCCTTAATTTGTTCATGACATGACACGTGCTAGGTAGTAGCAACAGAAACTGTTTCATGCAGGTTGGACACAAAATGGAATGTGAAATCTCTGACAGAATTAACCTGTGTGTTCGGGGGGGGGGGAGGGTACTCCCATGTAGGATTTTACTGGGTATGTGCCGAGGAAAAGGCCCTGTTTTCATTACTCCAAGGATTAGAAAAGCCCCCCTCCCCCATGAACACAGCTGGATAAGGATAGGGGTAAATAAATATTTGAGCGAACTGAATGTCTTATCATTTTTCAAACAAATGTATACGTCTTGGATATAGGCTGGAGATATAAGATATAATTAGTAAGTTCTTTTGGGGGAACTTTTGCAGGAAGTAAGAATATGCTAAACTTGTTTAAAATTGGAATGTTGGTCTCCAAAATGAACCAGGATGCACCAATGCAGCACTCCTTTCAACACATTACAGGATTAAAAAAGGGTACCTTTTCACATCTGGTGTAAGATTAAAATAGGGTATTATATAAAAATGTCTGAGGCACACACCCATTCTGATGTTGAGTATGTGCGCCCCCCCCCCCGCCGGGCCCTGGAGCTGCGTGTGCACGTGTACTGTGCAGCACACAGATGCGGCATAGTTATGAAATGTTATACAGCATCAATAGTATGATAGTAATTCTATAATGGGCTATTATATCATTGTATTTTGTACGCTTGTATGGGGTGCCAAGTGTAACAGCTGCGTAAAGACCCTCTCAAAGGTACATTGCCACCACGTTTGAAGTCAATCTGACTGTGATTTGATACACAAAATCGTAATACTTATCGTTTTCGTTGACGGAATCACAACAGTATTCACAAAATTGTAAGAGCAAATTACAATATCGAAGTCCTATCATGAAATTAAACTTCTCTTGCGATTTTGTGGACAAAACTGGAATAAAACAAAAGGTCTGTGTGAACAGCCCATGCTCAGCTCACCTAGAGATACATCACATGAGTGCCAATGCGGCTCTGTGAACTTGGGATAGGATCAAGGTCACCCATGTAGTGAGTAAGTCTGAACTTAATGGAAGAACACTAACATGTGCCACATCAAAGTCCCAGTTCAAGTGGTTCTCGAGTTATAGTGAACAGTAAAATTCATGTAAGTTGCACTGTGATCCCAAGAAATTAGGTCAAGACCACTCACATACTGTGTAAGCGTTACCTTCATAGAGAAACATTAACAAGTGCAACATCAAGGTCCACACTCAACACAGATCTCAAGTTATCAACTGAACAGTAAATTTCATGTCAGTGTTTCTTGCGAATGAGGTCAAGTTCCAAAAATCACTGGAACATGACCACTTGCACAAAATAGGTAGACACATATAAAAAGGTACATCCCCACCAGGTTTGACACAAATCTGGCCAAAATTATTTTAGTCATAACCATTACAAGAAATTCACATGTGAAGCTTTCCTATTAAAACTTTTTTAAAGATCCCCCCCCCCCATCACATATAATCCAAAAATCACTCGAGCGTGACCAATTCATCAAACTCGGTAAAGACCTTCTCAAGGTACATTGCCACCACGTTTGAAGTCAATCTGACTGACATTTTCTTCAGAAAAGTCCTAAATGTGAATTAGCATTAGAATGTCCATTGACGTGCACAATAATCAATAGGAAAGGTGCATTTACCGATAAGTACCCGCATTGAAAAAAAGACCTTAAAAATCAGGAATCAAGTGCAGTCCCACTTAGCTAGTTCAAAATCTTGTTTTACCCTTCTACAAGGAACACATCCACCAAGTTTCAGGTGAATCGAAGTGACGGCTCTGGAGAAGAAGTTGAAGATTACAAAAACACACCCAAAAAATCACAAAAAATAGAAAAAATTGCAGCGCCACTTGGTGAACAAATTAAGAAGTAAGAGTCCCTTGGAGTGTTCCTGTGTAATATGAAAGCAACTGGGAGAGCGGTTTTGGAGAAGAACATTTTATTAGATTTGCTCCCCCCCCAAAAAAAACAAACAAACAAAAAATTCATTAAAAATCCAAAATTCACTAGAGCATAACCATTTGAACAAACTTGGTAGAGATCCACCTAAGGAATATTGCCACCAAGTTTGAAGTCAATCTGCCTCATGGTTTCGGAGAAGAAGTCGAAAATGCGAATTAGCGTTAGAATGCCCATTGACTTACATAGTAATCGATAGGAAAAGTGCATTCACTGATAAGTACCCAAAGTGAAAAAATCGCCATAAATCAGGAATCCCAGCATTGACACCCAGTGAAAAACTTTGTTTGATCCTTCGACAAGGAACATATCCACAAAGTTTCAGCTTAATCTGAGTGACTGTTCTAGAAGAGAAGTTGCAAATAGCAATAACATGTAAAAAAAAAAAAAAACCATGAAAAATTAGAAAAAAAATCGCAGCCTCGCCTGATGAACAAATTAAGAACTAGGAATGCCAAACAGTGTTTTTGTATGATATTAAAGCAGTCGGGTGAGCGGTTTCATAGAAAAAGTTTTTCAAGATTTGACCCAAAAAAGAAAAAAACAAAAAACAAAAAAAAACAAAAAAAAAAAACAAAAAAAACCCACAAAAAAAACAACACAAAAAAAAACAACACAAAAAAAAACAAAAAAAAAACAAAAACGAAAACAAAAAACAAAAAAAACAAAACAAAAAACAAAAAAAAAAAAACAAAACAAAAAAAAACAAAAAACAAAAAAAAAAAAACAAAAAAAAAACAAAAAAAAAAAAACAAAAAAAAAAAAAAAAAAGCAAAACAAAACAAAACAAAAACAAAAACAAAAACAAACAAAAGAAATTAATGGGGCATGACCATTCAAAAAATCTGAAAGAGACCCACCGAAGGTACATTGCCACTAAGTTTGAAGTCAATCTGGAGGACGGTTCCAGAGAAAAGGTCAAAAATGCAAATAAGCATTAAAATGTCCATTCACTTACACAGTAATCAATAGGAAAGGTGCATTTAACGTTAGTACCCAAACTGAAAAAAAATTGTTAAAAATCAGGAATCCGCAGCATTACCATTTAGTGAAAAACATTGTTTGATGCTTCGACAAGGAACATATCCCTCAAGTTTCAGCTTAATCTGAGTGACTGTTCTGGGGAAGAAGTCGAATATGGCAATAACACACAAAAAAATCATACAAAAATTAGAAAAAAATTACAGCGCCACTTAGTGAACAAAATAAAAACTAAGAGTCCCTAGCAGTGTTCCTGTGTAATTTCAAAGCAATTAGGTGAGCAGTTTCGGGGAAGAAGATTTTTTTAAGAGTTGAAAGAAGAAGAAGAAGAAGAAGAAGAAGAAGAAGAAGAAGAAGCAGAAGAAGAAGAAGAAGAAGAAGAAGAAGCAGAATAAGAAGAAGGACAACAACAACAACAACAACAACAACAACAACAACAACAACAACAACAACAATTTATAAAAATCTAAAAGTCACTGGAGCGTAACCATTTCAACAAACCTGATAGAGACCCATCCAAGGCACATTCCCACCAAGTTTTAGTTGAATCTGGCAAGTGGTCTTGGAGAAGAAGTCGAAAATGTGTATTGTGGATGCCGACGGATGGACAGACGGACAAACGAACGAGCGATAGGTGCCTA
Organism: Hermodice carunculata; assembly: GCA_964020975.1. Classification (NCBI taxonomy): domain Eukaryota; kingdom Metazoa; phylum Annelida; class Polychaeta; order Eunicida; family Amphinomidae; genus Hermodice; species Hermodice carunculata. The sequence continues at coordinate 2,328,899 of CAXHWN010001991.1, read as the reverse complement.
AGCACCTTATAAGCTCAGCTGTGTGCAATGTGACGTTTGGAACCCTAGCGTACCAAGTGTAACAGCTTAGAATTTTTCACCATCAGAAATCCTTGACGACGATATCAGAAACTAACAAATATTGCACTTGCATTTAACTTTCACCGTTTGGCGCTAAAAAAATAAAAAGGTTAATAGGCCTAGCAGAAAAAGGTGATAGACTATAAATAAAATTTGAGGAAAGGGACAACCAAAAGTTAGAATATCATTCAATATTGGCCAGTCAACAATGTAATGCTGACAGGCTCCTGTCGCAGGGTCAGTCTGTTTTTATCTATATCCTATATTTAGAATAGAAACTGTTTTGACAGTCAAAAAACCCCCATGTTGATCGACATGCTTGTCCCGATGGCAAGCGGCCACTGCCTAATAATGCTGTGGCCAATGTTATTCCGTGGGATTTTTCTGTTAGAGCAAAAGTACCATTATATCTTTATGCATCATAACATTCTGACTTTAAAAAGTGATGTGGCCATTTTTTTCACGTCACCTTGACCCCTGCAGGGCAAGATCAAGTCTGGGGTTTTCACAAATAATCATTTCATATGTAGGTGTTGAATAGAGAAAAATATAACAGGCAAAATCATATATAATATGTGAAAAATATATAATATACAAGTGGAAAATATTATAGATTTCCTAGAAAGGTCAAAGGTCGAGGTCTAATGGAATATAGGCAGACAAATGGCTTCTGACAATGTTGAAGTATTCTCATTTCATTTACAATTAGGTTTAGGATTTTTAAAAAACATTTTTCATGATGACACGATACTCCCTTATAAATGTGTTTATATTTTGCTGCATTGCACAATTTAAAAACCAAATTATAAACACTGGTGCTATCAAGACTTGTTAAGCAAGGTCAATCTAATATTTTATTCTCAGATGACATTTTATATTTTAATTGAATTTGTTTCAAAAGATAAATACCCATAAGTACCACATTTTACTTCATTAACACAGGGTGAGATAAAATAATCACATCATTGTCTAGGAGGTCAAGGGTCAAGGGTTAATGTCACAATGGAACATTTTCAAGGAAACCAAAGAATTTACAGTTCATGTGTGGAATTGAACTTTAAAGTGATTACATTTCCATTAAGGAAGTCCTAATAAATGAATTGCATTGTCTGTGTACATGAATGTAGCAGCATTTTTCACATAAAAATACATTCGTTCATACAGATGTACTTGAAAGGTCTTAAGGATATCTGTGGTTATATATAACCAATGTATTCAACAAAAGAAACACCATAACTTATGACTCGCCAATATTAGTGCTGGTGAAAACTTAAGTAATGGCCATGATCACTTACTAAGTCCCACATCTCATCACGTTTGACTTCTTTGTAAGGTTCATATATGATAAACATTTTAAAAAACGCAGGCATTTGTCCTTTAAAATTATGGTACCTTCATGCACTTAACACTTTTCCTGCAGCATTCTTTGCAGCTTCAACCAGAAAGCCTACAGAATCTTCAATTCTAATGGTCAATTTTAGAAATAAATTGAAAGAATAATCAAGACCTGTGCTCTTCATTGCAAAAAGAAAAGGTTTAATTCTCACATCAAGAGTATATTTGCTACAGGTTAAACTATTTAAATTTTGGGAAAATTGTGGGGTTTTTTTGTGTGTGAAAAAGGTGAGAAAATAGCGATTTTGCATTTGACAAGCATATAAATAAACCAAATTTTTCAATTGTCTTTTATTAACCGTTTTTGGCTTCACTACTACAAATTATAGTGCTTTACATCTGAACTTCACAATACCAATGTAAAACAATCGATTTAACATTTATACAGAAAGTGAAATGTGCCAAAATGTATGGAAGTTGCCATTTTACAAGGGTAAAATATAATGCTAATAAGCTGTATTAACTTGTAGTCAGACAATGTTTTGGCTGTTACAATCGACAGTGCTTAGTGGGAGCCAAACCTGAATCAGTTTTGGATTTCCTAAAAGTGTCATTTTTAGTCATTAAAGTTAAACACAGTACTGGGTAAGTCTAAATTTGTTTATATGTTGTACTATACAACTTAAATTTGATTGGTTGCCTGTTTTATGCTACAGAGCTCTAAATGATAACAGGTTAAACTAATAAACTTTCATAAGCCTTACATTTATAAATGTATTAAAGGCTATACTTATCTACATAATTGAATTTCAACTCTCATAGATATTTATTTCGTGGGTTGCAGGCGCTGAATATATAGCTTACGCAAGGAGTCGCTACTCAGACTCATGTACGGGTATGGGCTCCGAAACATGTTCTGATGAATAGTTACCCGCTGAAGACCCTTGATATTTGGTCTAATGCGGCCTATGTTTAAATTCACCCAAAAATTGTACTAATTATATATCTTCACAATTAAACAAGTTAGACAGTAACAGGGTCGTTTAAAGAGAATATACATATACATGTACTTGAGTGGATACGATACTGACGAATAAGGGTTGTCAAAGGTTCCAGACAAAATACTCAATTAGAAATCTGTCATTAGAGATCAAAAACAGCGATTGCCGGAATATGTGACAGCACATCTTGTCAATGGCGAGGAAAATGTAATCGTAATAAACTTAGCTATCACACGGAAAAGTACAATTTGCTTTTTTAAATATGACAATAATGAAAGGATGCCTTTTCGAAAAGGCTAATTCCTCAAACTTTTCATTTAACCTCTGAAAAATGTGGAAAATGTAGCTAATTTTTTAAGTATGTTTCGGCAATGTTGTCTGTATAAAATCACAGAAATAAGTTTTAATGTTTCAAAAGCTGTTTTAAGAACAGAAGTTCATTGTTTCATCACATGTCAACAAAGGACATTTTCCTAAATGCCTTTTATGTTTTTTTCTCAATAAATATCTACATACATTTTTAAAGTTATAATGTTATGTAATGTATGTGCCAAATTAGGCATTGGGTATTGATATTAGTAAATTTACTATACGCTTTGAAATTATACATCTTTTATTTCATATTTTATAATGTTCCAATGTATCAGAAATACAAACATAATGATATCCATAATATTTTGTAATGTCATCATTGTGAAATAACCTTCTCCTTCATGGATAATTTTTGGCACTTTCGGCCCACTGAAAAAAATGGCAACATCCATTTTATATTTTGTATAGTACCACAGAACAAAACTCATTCACTGAATGAGCTCTAACATCTGGATCACACATAATCCCTGTTGGGACACACAGGCCACTGCACTATGAGCACTGCAGTGATCACTGGATGTGAATGCAATGGCGAGCGCACATGTACACGTGTATGCGTTACAGGATTCCTCATAGCCTACAGGCAAAAGCTAGAATTTGCGGAACTTCAAATTTCTCGACAAATAAGCATATTTAACACCTGAAATTTTTCTGATTTTTAGATCATACTTCAAGGACTATAGCGTCTTGTGTAAACTATACAGTTAGGAATCCGAGCTTTAGCAGGGGCTCAGTGGTCCGCGTCCTTGTCAGTTTTAATATGTACCGTTAAGACGGCATGTGATTTATTTCAAGACATGGGGACCGATGCCCTTTTCAAGTTATTATAGAAACTCACGAAAATGACCACAATAACGATTCTGTGGCTTTATAAGATTTCTCAATTTCATTTGCGATTCTGTATGTCATTCCTTCCAATTTTGTGCACGAAACTGGACAAATCTTATAGGATTTTCTAACCGAATACCGTTTCCGTCGACAAAATCGACAAGATAATTTGGATTTCGTGATATTAATTTCCACAAAATTGAAAGATCACTCGATTTCGTGGATGAAATGACAAACTTACACACAAAATTGAAAACCTTATTCCATTTTGTGCACGAAATTCAAAACCATGCTCACAGAAATAAAACAACAGGCTCTAATGAATGGCGTGAAACTGATTGGATTTCGTGATTTGATTTTCTTTCCCACTTTCGTCCACAGAAGCGTATAAGGGTTACAATTTCGTGAAAATTTGTTCAATCCTGTGAATTATATGCATTATAATTTGTTCTACAAAACTGATAAATTGATTGACAATTTTGTTGGAAAAAATTGATATGGATTTTCTACAGGATCCTAAATTTATTATATTACTTGGACAAAATAGGCAGAAATACAGGATTTTGTAAACAAATTGATACCTTTACTCGATTTTGTGGACGTAATTGATATACTTATGAATTTCGTGCACGTAATTGATAAACTTATGGATTCTGCGGACAAAATTGATATACTTGGCAATCTTGTGGACGAAATTGTAAGAGTTTACGGATTTTATGCATGAAATGAAGTAGAACAACCACAAACAAATGTTAAACTTAGCTCCCCATACGCCTGTAGCGAAATTTAATGCAATTTTTACATTTAATTCGATTTACACACCTTTGAAATTGTGAATGGAGAAATCTGTTATCCAGCACCCATATTGCAAAATTATTTTTAGACTGGTGGTGGTGGCTGTAGGCCGAAGGGAGGGAGTGGGTGTCTAAAGGAGGACAAAAAGGAGTAATCGATAAAGTGCGTTCTACTCAAAATATGATTTTAACCCTTAAAGTGCTAATCACTGCTATAGTCGTTTTCTCATTACTGTTAAACATAGAATAGTTAAAAGATTCAAATTCCTCGTGAAGCTACCTTTTATTCAAATACCAGCAAGCCTAGTCTAAAGCAAAAAGTTGTCTTAGTCAACAGCTTTCCTGGGGGCACTTTGCGCGCAATGCGCGCAAAGTGCCCCCAGGAAAGCTGTTGACTCAATCTTAAATCAGCACTTTAAGGGTTAATATGTACCTCGGTGAAAAGTTTCTTCTTTTTTTTTGGCCCCTTATAATTTAAGTGGTAAGGGAGCACTTGTTATCCACTGCTTCTCTGCTTGGTCGAAGTTGTGGGTATAGCGGACGGGTACTGTGGAGTATTTTTATCATTACCCAAGTAAGACCTGAGCTGTAACCCGTGATTATTACCCTTAAATAAAGCCAATCAAAAGGCTCCCACAAGAGCTTCATCAGATTCCGAGCCAGATTTTGTTTAGGACAATACTGGTATGTTATAATGTACCACTGCAGGCCTAATGTATTTATTTTGCAGACAACCCGGCTGAGATTCTGAAGAATACGAGACATACATATAAATTTCCCACCACAACTGCATACCTGGTTGTCTTAGTAGTCATAGTTCCCTTTTGGGGCAAATATTAGAAAATCTTCTACTCCGAAATCACTCACCCAATTGCTTTGATATTGCACAGGAACACTCTCGGGGAATCCTAGTTCTGAATTTGTTAACCAGGTGGCAATGCATTTTTTTCTAATTTTAATGGTTTTTTTTTGGTGTTTCTTTTTGTTGTTGCTATTTTTGAATTCTTCTCCAGAATCGTCACTCAGATTAAGCTTAAACTTGGTGGATATGTGCCTTACGGAAGGGTCAAACAAAGTTGTTAACCAGGTGACACTGCTGGATTCCGGATTCACGTTAATACAGCTTTCCTGTTGATTATTATGTAAGTCAATGGGCATTCAAATGCTAATTCACATTTTTGACTTCTCCAAATGTGTCATCCAAATTGACTTCTAACTTGGTGGCAATGTACCTTGGGTGGGTTTCTACCAGGTTTGTTCAAATAGTCACGCTCCAGTGATTTTTCGATTTTTAATAATTTTTTTTTGGGGGGGGAGGGGGGGGGGACAAATTTTACAAAATCTTTTTCTCCACAACCCCTCACCCAATTTCTTTAATATTACATAGGAACACTCCTAGGGACTCCTAGTTCTGAATTTTTCACCAGGTGGTGCTGCTTTTCTCATTTTTTTTAAAAATGAATTTTCGTTTGTTTTCTTTACTTGTCACTTCTTCTCCAGAACCGTCTCTTTGTGGACATATTCCTTGTGAAAGGGTCAAGCAAAGATTTTCACTAGGTGGCACTGCTTTGTATTCCTGAGTTTAAACGATTTTTTTCAACTCGGGTACTAATCGGTAAATGCACCTTTCTATTGCTTACTATGTAAGTCCATGGGCATCCTAATGCGCTCTAATGGTAATTCACATTTGGGATGTCTCTTAAAAAACTGTCAGCTAGATTTAATTCAAACTTGGTAACTTGAGATCTGTTTTAAGTTGGGACCTTGATGTTGCACATGTTAATGTTTCTCTATGAAGGTCATGCTTAGACAGTACATGAGTGACCTTGACCTCATTTCTGGGATCATAGTGCAACATACATGAATTTAACTCTTCACTATAACTTGAGAACTACTTGAACTGGGACCTTGATGTTGCACATGTTAGTGTTCTTCGATAAAGGCCAGACATACTCAGTACATGGGTGACCTTGATCCTATCCCAAGTTCACACAGCTGCAAGTGTGATGAATGTCTAGGTCAGCTGAGCATGGGGTGTTCACACAGCCCTCTTGTTATATCAATTCTTCAGATACATTCTATGATAGAATAATGAAATCATGTTTCATAAAATTCACCACTACGAAAGACACGGCGTTCTTTCCAAAATAATGTGTCGTGCCCCACCCTGTTGAAAGTGTAAAGTGTTGTCGTTGTACATACATTTTCCCAGGGCCTGCCCTGTAGAGTCATTTACCTGGCATTTCTAGTCTACTTTGACCAACCTAAGCTTATTGCTTTCTTCGCAAGTAAAGAGTATTGCTGGCCTAGGAGTTGCATCCCTTTCGTCCTTTTCTCTAGCTTCTATGTTTCCAACACTTATACTCTCTTGCGCTCCTTCATCTGTGATAATGAACACACACTGTGGCGTTCAAGAGTTTTCGTTTCAGGGTCTTAACTTTATAGCCAATGTGTCTGGCTTATCTTTAGTAGTTATATTTCTGATATTCAGTTGTTTGACATTTTGGCCATGTTCATACCTCCACTTTCTCGTTGCAGAAATATGTTCTTTGGTCACATATTTATATGTTGGTGGATCCTTCAATCGGAGAGTATCAATCTGAATAAACCCAACAGGCATAGGGTAGTAAGATGAGGGGACACTGATATAGTTTTCAGGTATATACTGTCAGCCTTTTAATCATCTCCTTCTTTTCTTTCTTTTTTTTCCCTTACTTTAAGCCTCCCCTGATGAGGAGGGGGAGGGGGGGCTTATACTGTTTCTATGCTACAATTTTACAATTGGCAGCCCCACAAATGACATATACCATTGAAGCCCCCGACCCCCCCCCCCGATTTGGACCATGTTGGGGGTCAAATTGCAGCTACTGTAACCCTGCACAATTTTGTAATTACATGTGATCTCTAAAGGTCAAAGGTCAAGGTCATTTGGTCCTTTGAATATTTTCCTGAGCCATTACTCAGTCAATTTCAGCCGATTCGGAACATGTTAGGGTTAACATGCTATTGGAACACTGCACAATTTTATAATTTCAATGTGACCTCTAAAAGTTAAAGGTCAAGGTGCTATAGGGTGAGATGATTGAGGTGAGAGCACAAGTGGGGGAGGCTTACTCCCAGCGATCACTTCCGATCGGAGATGTCTAGTTGCTTCGTTCGTTTTTGTAAAACAAGTGTCCCCGGCAGTGCCCAGGTAAAAAAATAAACTGATGTCAAAGGAGGTAATGTGTAAAAGGGGAAAGAACATCCATTTTAAACATATTTCAACAAATGTCCAAGTTACCTAAGGCCTCACAAAAATATATGTGTGGCTCTGATAACCTGACAGACCCTACTAAAAAGGCAAACCCTACAATAAATGGAAACAAGTAGTTTCAACCTCATGCCGCCCTTCCCTAATAAAAATTGATCGACCCTGGCTAACAGATTTTATCAAGAAAGTGGCCATCGTGTGGAGTTATTTTGCAGTGAAGTCAAACCGAACACAGCATTTCTTTTCAACTTGTCTGATGGTTAACCTGGACCGGGAAAACGGGAGAGCTGCATCGCCACATGTGTTTGGGGAAAAGCATACCCCGGTTGTTCTGTTATCTTTGCGTAATATTTCACTAGGTTCCAGGTGTCCGTTCTCTGAGTTACCATGGCAAACGGCCGTTAAAGTACTTTTAAAACATGACTTACTATCTTAACTTTAATCTGCCTGCTCGGTTGTGTGTGCAGCAATTTTCATCGTTAGTAACATCGTTAGTAACAAATCCAAATCCAGTTAGCAGTAATAGGCAGCAGTGGGCCCCAGAATAGGGATTTTGTATCAGACACTGAAGTCGCCCCCAAAGCTATGAATTAAGTAGCACCACTAGTAGCACCTGCCATGCCCCCCTGTTGAGTGAAAGATGGAGCCTAGGGGAGAACGTTGCCCCAATAGTGGATACAGGTCCCAAAGTACCTGTGGGGTTTTATATAAGTGGTAATCAGTGTCTTTTTGCAGTTGTGCCATTTGACATTGAAAGCACATTTCAACTTACACCCACATCTCTGTACACTATTTTGCAAGCACACAGGCAGATTTTCTGTTAATCAAAACTTGTTTTTCAGTTAGGAAAAACTGTATCCAGTATTTTCCCGGCCAGAGAAGCTCGGAAACCGGGACAAAGTTCACATGCATATCATTTTGTTAACCTTTAATGTATTTCATCGCGAAGTCAGTGTTCGCTGGTCTGTGAAGCACTCTGGCACTTGCATGTCAGAATAGGACTTGTGCCTTTCTTGACGAATTGGGGTGCTTCTTTGTCCCCAAGAAAACCATTTATTATACTCCAAATTATCTGTGAACAAAAGTTTTTTTTTCTGTTTGTTTGTTTTTTTCAAAATGGATTTGGAGATGCGGGGGATTGAACTCAGGGCCTTTCCCATGCGAAGCGAATTACGCTCTACCACTGAGCTCAATGCCCGACGCCTCAGGTAACGCTGTCATACTTCATTCTTATCCTCGGTGGACAAAAATACATGTGTCAAAGAAAGAACAAGCACTTCTGCAAGATTCTTAAAAAATCTCGGACATGCGCAGGATGACCCGGGGCTTTTCATGTGCAAAGCGAACTCTTTAGCACTGAGCTTTATTCCCTGAGACACTATGATGTATAATAACACTCCGTTCTCGTCTGCTTTGGGCCAAAAATAAACGTGTCCCAGCCATTCACTTTTTCCAACTTTTTTGCTTATGCCAGAAATTGAACCCAAATGCCAAGCAAAGGCTGTACGACCTAGTTGCGACCCTGAGACACATACAAAATTTTAAATTACTTTTTCCTAATCCCTGTTGACGAATATGTTTATACCCAAGTCATTCACATTTTTCATTAGTGCAAAGGCTCTGTCCCCAAGGCTCAAATGGCATTCCATGGCCATGATAGCCCTCTACGGAAAAAAATTTGTGTCAAAAGTTAAAATATTATGGAGATGCGGGGGATTGAACCCCGGGCCTTTCACATGCAAAGCGAACGCTCTACCACTGAGCTACATCCCCCATGGACGCGACGAGGATGGGATTCAAACCCACTCGGGCAGAGCCCAATGGATTAGCAGTCCATCGCCTTAACCTCTCAGCCACCTCGTCAGTTGGTGGTAAAAAGGCAGTACGATTGGTGACATGCTGCCACCTTCTGGTCCAGTCTGGAACTACTGCCACTGGAGCTCATAGGCGTTTCACGCGTTGATGATAGCTATGAAATAATGAAATAACCTTTATTGACTGTATCACAAATAATACAATGTGACATTTTGTCAATACAAACAAACAAACAAACAAACAAACACACACACACACACACACACACACACACACACACCGCACACAAACAAAGAACAAAGGTGCCTTACACAGGCGAGTATTAAACACCTATGTGCTTTAATGCTCATACAAACTAAGTTAAAAAAGAGAAGAAAAACTGTCAGAACTGTCCTCTGGTGGCGGTAATGGAATCAACAAATTCTGCAGTGTAATATATCAAATCATTATCGTCCAGTTTCATGATAAATAAATTTTTTTCTGAGTCCAAAAGGGAAGAAAACGAGGGAAATATTTTAGTAAGTTGTTGAAAAAGGTTATCACCTTGTGCTGAGAATGTTTTACCAGATATTAACATATGTTCTTAACTTTCATTTTTTCCACATCTTTCGCATAATCTTTTCTCCAAAGTAGTTTTTGTTGGACTTTTGTGCCGCCCAGTTTCGATTTTAAGATTATAGGCGCTGATCCGAAAACGAGTAATACCTTTTCTAATTTCATAATCATTCACTAAAGATATGTATAGCTCTGGACCGAAATCATGTTTGAATTTTACATATGTCCTTAATTTCTTATCATCTTAACTATTTTCGAGTAAAGCTTCGTACCATTGATTTCGAAATAATTGTTTTATCCTTTTTCTGAAACGTCTAGTCGGAAAATCGTCCTTATTGCCACCGACATTATTCCACACATTTTCTAAGTGAGTCACATGAAAAACGTTTTGCAGAGTTGCATGAATTATAGGATATTGACTTCTATTATCACGGCAGGGGTAATGTTGGGCCTGAAAAATATGTGTGTTGAAACCTGATCTGAATGAAGACACAAAAAGTTATTTTATTTTAACAGTTCTCCATAACATGCAATCGCTTTTTTAGATTAACTTCTTCTTCTTCTTCTTCTTCTTCTTCTTCTTCTTCTTCTTCTTCTTCTTCTTCTTCTTCTTCTTCTTCTTCTTCTTCTTCTTCTTCTTCTTCTTCTTCTTCTTCTTCTTCTTCTTCTTCTTCTTCTTCTTCTTCTTCTTCTTCTTCTTCTTCTTCTTCTTCTTCTTCTTCTTCTTCTTCTTCTTCTTCTTCTTCTTCTTCTTCTTCTTCTTCTTATATATATATATATATAAACACAGAGAGATACATGCAATAATGCATGGGGACATACATTACATGCACCTGCACATATAATTACACTGGAGAGAAAGAGTCTCTGTGGCGCAATCGGTTAGCGCGTTCGGCTGTTAACCGAAAGGTTGGTGGTTCGAGCCCACCCAGGGACGTCAGCTTTTGTTTATTAACATTAACGTATCAGTTACCGCATGCAAATTAGCGGCACCTGTGGGGCCACGCTGGCCGGGAAAATACTGGATACACCTTTTTCTAACTCGAAAACAAGTTTTGATTAAGAGAAAATCTGCCTGTGTGCTTGCGAAATAATCTACGGAGATGTGGGTGTAAGTTGAAATGTGCATCTGATGTCGAATGACGCAACTGCAAACAGACACTGATTACCACTTATATAAAACCCCGCCGCTACTTTAGGACCTGTATCCACTATTGGGGCAACCTTCTCCCTGAGCTCCATCTTTCACTCAACTGTGGGGCTTGGCAGGTGCGACCAGTGGTGCTACTTAATTCATAGCTGGGAGAGGGGGGGGGGGGATTTCAGTGTCTGATACAAAATTACTATTCTGGGGGCCCACTGCTGCCTGCTACTGCTAACTGGATTTGGATTTGTTATTAAACATAGTGACTATCGGCGATAACTGCTTCACACACAACCCGAGCAGGGCAGATTAAAGTTAAGATAGTAAGTCATGTTTTAAAAGTACTTTAAACGGGCCGTTTGCCATGGTAGCTCAGAGAGCGGACACCTGGATCCTAGTGAAATATTACGCAAAGATAACAGATCAACCGGGGTATGCTTTTCCCCAAAACACATGTGGCGATGCAGTTCTCCTGTTTTCCCGGTCCAAGTTAACCATCAGACAAGTTGAAAAAGAAAATGCTGTGTTTGAGGTGACTTTACTGCAAAACAACTCCATACGATGGCCAATTTCTCGATGAATTCTGTCAGCCAGCACCGTTCAATTTTTATTGGGAAAGGTCATACTTCTGCCTGTTCTGGTACATGCAAGTTTGCTTGTGGAAAAGACACACACTAACATCGACTACACAGATGCCGTTCATTTGCATGCAGTAACTGATACGTTAACAAACAAAAGCTGACGTCCCTGCCACCAACCTTTCGGTTAACAGCCGAACGCGCTAACCGATTGCGCCACAGAGACTCTTTCTCTCCAGTGTCACTGTATGTGCACGTGCATGTAATGTATGTCCCCGTGCATTATTGCATGTATCTCTCTGTATATATATATATATATATACATTCGTGATGACGTGTCATGAAGTGAATCTAAAATAGCGATTGCATGTGATGGCGAATTGTGGAAATAAAATAACTAAAGTATCTTCATTCAGATCAAGTTTCAACACACCTATTTTTCAGGCCCAACATTACTGATGCGGTGATAATAGAAGTCAATATCCTGTAATTCATAGCTATCATCAATGCGTAAAACGCTTCTGAGTTTCAGTGGCAGTGGTTCCAAACTGGACCAGAAGGTGGCAGCATGTCTCCAATCGTACTGCCCTGCCCCTAACTGGCGAGGTGGCCGAGAGGTTAAGGCGATGGACTGCTAATCCATTGGGCTCTGCCCGCGTGGGTTCGAATCCCATCCTCGTCGCGTCCATGGGGGATGTAGCTCAGTGGTAGAGCATTCGCTTTGCATGTGAAAGGCCCGGGGTTCAATCCCCCGCATCTCCACACTATTTTAACTTTTGACACAAATTGTTTTCCGCAGAAGGCTATCATTTCATGGCCATGGAATGCCATTTGAGCCTTGGGGACAGAGCCTTTGCACTTTTGAAAAATATGAATGACTTGGGTATAAACATATTCGTCAACAAGGGTTTAGGAAGAATTATTTTAGAATTTCGTATGTGTCTCAGGGTATATAGCCAGGTCGTCCAGCATTTGCTTGGCATTTGGGTTCAATTTCTGGCACAAGCAAACAAGCTGGAAAAAAGTGAATGGCTGGGACACGTTCATTTTTGCCCAAAGAAGATGAGAACGGAGTGTTATAATGCATAATAGCGTCTCAGGGAAAGCGTTCGCTTTGCACATGAAAGGCCCCGGGTCATCCTACGCATCACCGAGATTTTTGAAAACTTGAAGAAGTGTTTGTTCTTTCTTTGACACATGTATTTTTGTCCACCCACCGAGGATAAGAATGAAGTATGACAGTGTTACCTGAGGCGTAGGGCATTTAACTTAGTGGTAGAGCGTAATTCACTTCGCCTGTGAAAGGCCCTGAGTTCAATCCCCCGCATCTCCAAATCCATTTTGATTTTGAAAAAAAAACAAAACAAAAAAACCCTTTGGTTCACAGATAATTTGGAGTAAAATAATGGTTTTCTTGGGGACAATAAAGCACCCCAATTCGTCAATAGAGGCACAAGTCCTATTCTGACATGCAAATGCCAGAGTGCTTCACAGACCAGCTAACACTGCCTTGGCGATGAAATACATTAAAGGTTAACAAAATGATATGCATGTGAACTTTGTCCCGGTTTCCGAGCTTCTCTGGCCAGGAAAATACTGGATACAGCTTTTTCTAAATCAAAAACAAGTTTTGATTAACAGAAAATCTGCCTGTGTGCTTGGAAAGTAGTCTACAGAGATGTGGGTGCAACTTGAAATGTGCTTTCATTGTCGAATGGCGCATCTGCAAACAGACACTGACTACCACTAATATAAAACCCCGCCGGTACTTTAGGACCTGTATCCACTATTGGGGCAACGTTCTCCCCTAAGCTCCATCTTTCACTCAACGGGGGGCTTGGCAGGTGCGACTAGCGGTGCTATTTAATTCATACCTGGGGGGGTGGGGGTGGGACGACGTCAGTGTCTGATACCAAAATCGCTATTATGGGGCGCACTGCTGCTTACTACTGCTAACTGGATTTGGATTTGTTATTAACGATGTTACTTACGACGCTAACTGCTTCAGACACAACCGAGCAGGCTGATTAATGTTAAGGTAGTAAGACATGTTTAAAAGTACTTTAACGGCCGTTTGCCATGGTAACTCAGAGAACGGACACCTGGAACCTAGTGAAATATTACGCAAAAGATTATAGAACAACCAGGGTATGCTTTTCCCCAAACACATGTGGTGATGCAGCTCTCCTGTTTTCCCCATCCAGGTTAACCATCAGACAAGTTGAAAAGAAAAATGCTGTGTTTGAGGTGACTTCACTGCAAAATAACTCCACACGATGGCCAATTTCTCGATGAATTCTGTCAGCCAGGACCGTTCAATTTTTTATTGGAAAGGTCAATACTTCTGCCTGTTCTGGTACATGCAAATTTACTTCTGGCAAAAACACAACATTGGCTCCACAGATGCCGTTAATTTGCATGCAGTAACTGATACGTTAATGTTAATAAACAAAAGCTGACGTCCCTGGGTGGGCTTGAACCACCAACCTTTCGGTTAACAGCCGAACGCGCTAACCGATTGCGCCACAGAGACTCTTTCTCTCCAGTGTCACTGTATGTGCACGTGCATGTAATGTATGTCCCCGTGCATTATTGTATGTATATCTCTGTGTTTATATATATATATATATATATATATATATATATATATATATATATATATATATATATATATGTATATATATACATATACGTGATGACGTGTCATGAAGTGAATCTAAAATAGCGATTGCATGTGATGGAGAATTGTGGAAATAAAATAACTAAAGTATCTTCATTCAGATCAGGTTTCAACACACCTATTTTTCAGGCCCAACATTACTGATGCGATGATAATAGAAGTCAATATCCTGTAATTCATAGCTATCATCAATGCGTAAAACGTTTCTGAGCTCCAGTGGCAGTGGTTCCAAACTGGACCAGAAGGTGGCAGCATGTCACCAATCGTACTGCCCTGTTGCCACTAACGGACGAGGTGGCCGAGAGGTTAAGGCGATGGACTGCTAATCCATTGGGCTCTGCCCGCGTGGGTTCGAATCCCATCCTCGTCGCGTCCATGGGGGATGTAGCTCAGTGGTAGAGCGTTCGCTTTGCATGTGAAAGGCCCGGGTTCAATCCCCCGCATCTCCACACTATTTTAACTTTTGACACAAATTGTTTTCCGCAGAAGGCTATCATTTCATGGCCATGGAATGCCATTTGAGCCTTGGGGACAGAGCCTTTGCACTATTGAAAAATATGAATGACTTGGGTATAAACATATTCGTCAACAAGGGTTTAGGAAGAATTATTTTAGAATTTCGTATGTGTCTCAGGGTATATAGCCAGGTCGTCCAGCATTTGCTTGGCATTTGGGTTCAATTTCTGGCACAAGCAAACAAGCTGGAAAAAAGTGAATGGCTGGGACACGTTCATTTTTGCCCAAAGAAGATGAGAACGGAGTGTTATAATACATAATAGCGTCTCAGGGAAAGCGTTCGCTTTGCACATGAAAGGCCCCGGGTCATCCTGCACATCACCGAGATTTTTGAAGACTTGCAGAAGTGTTTGTTCTTTCTTTGACACATGTATTTTTGTCCACCCACCGAGGATAAGAATGAAGTATGACAGCGTTACCTGAGGCGTAGGGCATTTAACTCAGTGGTAGAGCGTAATTCGCTTCTCATGGGAAAGGCCCGGAGTTCAATCCCCGCATCTCCAAATCCATTTTGATTTTGAAAAAAAAAAAAAAGAAAAAAAAAGCCCTTTGATTCACAGATAATTTGGAGTAAAATAAATGTTTCTTGGGGACAAAAAAAGCACCCCAATTCGTCAATAGAGACACAAGTCCTATTCTGACATGCAAATGCCAGAGTGCTTCACAGACCTGCGAACACTGACTTCGCGATGAAATACATTAAAGGTTAACAAAATGATATGCATGTGAACTTTATCCCGGTTTCCGAGCTTCTCTGGCCGGGAAAATACTGGATACAGCTTTTTCTAACTCGAAAACAAGTTTTGATTAACAGAAAATCTGCCTGTGTGCTTGGAAAGTAGTCGACAGAGATGTGGGTGCAAGTTGAAATGTGCTTTCATTGTTGAATGGTGCATCTGCAAACAGACACTGACTACCACTAATATAAAACCCCGCCAGTACTTTGGGACCTGTATCCACTATTGGGGCAATGTTCTCCCCTAAGCTCCATCTTTCACTCAACGGGGGGCTTGGCAGGTGCGACTAGCGGTGCTATTTAATTCATACCTGGGGGGGGGGGCACTTCAGTGTCTGATACAAAATCCCTATTCTGGGGCCCACCACAGTCTACTACTGCTAACTGGATTTGGATTTGTTACTGACGTTAATTACGATGATAACTGCTTCAGACACAACCGAGCAGGCTGATTAATGTTAAGGTAGCAAGTCATGTATTAAAAGTACTTTAACGGCCGTTTGCCATGGTAACTCAGAGAACGGACTACTGGAACCTAGTGAAATATTACGCAAAAGATAATAGAACAACCGGGGTATGCTTTTCCCCAAACACATGTGGCGATGCAGTTCTCCTGTTTTCCTGGTCCAAGTTAACCATCAGACAAGTTGAAAAGAAAATGCTGTGTTTGAGGTGACTTCACTGCAAAATAACTCCACACGATGGCCAATTTCTCGATGAATTCTGTCAGCCAGGACCGTTCAATTTTTTATTGGGAAAGGTCAATACTTCTGCCTGTTCTGGTACATGCAAATTTACTTCTGGCAAAAACACACACTAACATTGGCTCCACAGATGCCGTTAATTTGCATGCAGTAACTGATACGTTAATGTTAATAAACAAAAGCTGACGTCCCTGGGTGGGCTTGAACCACCAACCTTTCAGTTAACAGCCGAACGCGCTAACTGATTGCGCCACAGAGACTCTTTCGCTCCAGTGTCACTGTATGTTCACGTGGATGTAATGTATGTCCCCATGCGTTATTGCATGTATCTCTCTGTGTTTATATATATATCAGGCGCGGATTTTAGGGGGGGGGGAGCGCCTGGAGCGCGCGCTCCCCCCCCCCCCATAAAAAAAATTAAAAAAAAAAATTAAAAGAGAAAAAAATTCTGGCGCCTCCAAAAATTGTTGGCCATCTCCGGTCACAGGAGAAAGTATGGGGGGGGGGGGGGGGGGTTACCCATTACATTTTTGGTCCGAGCTTTCCGAATCACCAAATTTCAAATACACAGAGTCGATAAATCACCGTGGTGTCAAAGATCCTCAGGCTGACAGGCACAAAAACAACAACAAATACTGCAGCGCCCTACGTCGGGTGCACGAAGACTGGTTCCCAACGTGAATGCACAAGCCAGAGCAGCGAATCGCAAGGAGCCAGGCTATTTTACTTCCCGCCATGCATTGTAAACCTCACTTTAGTTTCCTCTAATAAGCAAGGTGATAGATAAATGATTTCATGAACTAAGTATTACTTTTGCTGCTGACTGAAGATTTATACTTTTTACACATTTGTGAATTCAAAAAGCACATATGTTTTTCTAAAACTTGTGATATTGGAGACACTCCTCAGAGAGGAATTAGTTTAATTTGTTCATGGTTAATCATATCCTGTATTGTGGATTTGTAGCATAGTAATATATTTTGACTTCCTTAGAACAATTGAAGTAATTTTTCACAGGCTTAGTTTTATAGTTAATTAATGATTAGAAGTATTTAGATGTATCTTCAGTGGTGCTGACTGTATGTGATAAGTGATTTGTAAATCCTCATCCACATTGTGGATTTATGTCTTACTCAGTGCAACTCGGACTATTCTGATTTCAGATAGATCATTTTAGTTATTAAGTGATCAGATGGTGCTGATTGACAATTTGTACTGAGATTATGTTTTATATTTACTTTAGCTGATTTGTGAAATCAAGCTCTAAACATATATTGTGGCATTATGAATATAGTTCAAAACATTCCTCTAATTTTGTAGTTTTATTAGTTATTTGATTTATTGCTTTTTTGTCATTCAAGTAGTTGTGTGGTGCTGCCTAAATTGTGATCTAATTGTAAAATTATTCCAGTGTACAGCTGCAGGCTTGAATGTTTTATAGTTACACATGTTCATAAATGTTGGTCACTTCATGTGTCCTCCTTGTTTTTTATGGACTCAAATTCATTTGACAAGTGTCACATAACATTCAAATATATTACCATGGTAACTACACATAGTTTCCTGTTCTGGAGAATTTGTGAATTCCAATGACAATTGAACAGCAGATGGAAGCTTTGGAAAATAAAACCCTTTGTAATGGTTATCAAAGTTTTATTATGGGACACTGACATCCCAAATGAAGATAAACCAGACATCATATCTCTTACAGTGGTCCCCTGTATAAAGCCCCTATCACCAGAGGCCACTCCTCTTGAAAAGTCACCATTCTTATGCAGAAAGTGTAACATTTTATTATATATATTCTCCCTCTAGAAGGGGCCACCCCTCTTACAAGGCCACTTTTAGGCTGCATTTTGGGTGCCTTGTAAGAGGGGAGCCACTGTATTTTATTGACAGAAAAAAGCAGTTTATGCCCCTTTAAATGCATTAAAACTCTGGAGCTTCGGGGGGCTCCGCCCCCCTTCCTTAACCCCCCGTCAGGGCTCTGCCCTAGACCCGCCGGGGGCCTAGGCAGCCCCCGGACCCCCGGCCTTACTTGCAATGTTAAGCTCCCCCCATTGACAAATCCTGGATCCGCACCTGTATAAATGTATATATATATATATATATGTATATATATATATATATATATATATATATATATATATATATATATATATATATATATATATATATATATATATATATACGTGATGACGTGTCATGAAGTGAATCTAAAATAGCGATTGCATGTGATGGAGAATTGTGGAAATAAAATAACTAAAGTATCTTCATTCAGATCAGGTTTCAACACACCTATTTTTCAGGCCCAACATTACTGATGCGGTGATAATAGAAGTCAATATCCTGTAATTCATAGCTATCATCAATGCGTAAAACGTTTCTGAGCTCCAGTGGCAGTGGTTCCAAACTGGACCAGAAGGTGGCAGCATGTCACCAATCGTACTGCCTTGTTGCCACTAACGGACGAGGTGGCCGAGAGGTTAAGGCGATGGACTGCTAATCCATTGGGCTCTGCCCGCGTGGGTTCGAATCCCATCCTCGTCGCGTCCATGGGGGATGTAGCTCAGTGGTAGAGCGTTCGCTTTGCATGTGAAAGGCCCGGGGTTCAATCCCCCGCATCTCCACACTATTTTAACTTTTGACACAAATTGTTTTCTGCAGAAGGCTATCATTTCATGGCCATGGAATGCCATTTGAGCCTTGGGGACAGAGCCTTTGCACTATTGAAAAATATGAATGACTTGGGTATAAACATATTCGTCAACAAGGGTTTAGGAAGAATTATTTTAGAATTTCGTATGTGTCTCAGGGTATATAGCCAGGTCGTCCAGCATTTGCTTGGCATTTGGGTTCAATTTCTGGCACAAGCAAACAAGCTGGAAAAAAGTGAATGGCTGGGACACGTTCATTTTTGCCCAAAGAAGATGAGAACGGAGTGTTATAATACATAATAGCGTCTCAGGGAAAGCGTTCGCTTTGCACATGAAAGGCCCCGGGTCATCCTGCGCATCACCGAGATTTTTGAAGACTTGCAGAAGTGTTTGTTCTTTCTTTGACACATGTATTTTTGTCCACCCACCGAGGATAAGAATGAAGTATGACAGCGTTACCTGAGGCGTAGGGCATTTAACTTAGTGGTAGAGCGTAATTCACTTCGCCTGTGAAAGGCCCTGAGTTCAATCCCCCCGCATCTCCAAATCCATTTTGATTTTGAAAAAAAAAAAAAACAACAAAAAAAAAAAACCTTTGGTTCACAGATAATTTGGAGTGAAATAATGGTTTCTTGGGGACAAAAAAAGCACCCTTATTCGTCAATAGAGGCACAAGTCCTATTCTGACATGCAAATGCCTTAGTGCTTCACAGACCAGCGAACACTGACTTCACGATGAAATACATTAAAGGTTAACAAAATGATATGCATGTGAACTTTATCCCGGTTTCCGAGCTTCTCTGGCCGGGAAAATACTGGATACAGCTTTTTCTAAATCAAAAACAAGTTTTGATTAACAGAAAATCTGCCTGTGTGCTTGGAAAGTAGTCTACAGAGATGTGGGTGCAAGTTGAAATGTGCTTTCATTGTCGAATGGCGCATCTGCAAACAAACACTGACTACCACTAATATAAAACCCCGCCGGTACTTTAGGACCTGTATTCACTATTGGGGCAACGTTCTCCCCTAAGCTGCATCTTTCACTCAACGGGGGGCTCGGCAGGTGCGACTAGGGGTGCTATTAATTCATACCTGGGGGGGGGGGCGACTTCAGTGTGTGATACAAAATCCCTATTCTGGGGCCCACCACTGTATAGTACTGCTAACTGGATTTGGATTTGTTACTAACGTTAATTACGACGATAACTGCTTCAGACACAACCGAGCAGGCTGATTAATGTTAAAGTAGTAAGTCATGTTTTAAAAGTAATTTAACGGCCGTTTACCATGGTAACTCAGAGAACGGACTACTGGAACCTAGTGAAATATTACGCAAAAGATAATAGAACAACCGGGGTAAGCTTTTCCCCAAACATATGTGGCGATGCAGCTCTCCTGTTTTCCCGGTCCAAGTTAAACATCAGACAAGTTGAAAAGAAAATGCTGTGTTTGAGGTGACTTCACTGCAAAATAACTCCACATGATGGCCAATTTCTCGATGAATTTGGCAGCCAGCACCGTTCAATTTTTTATTGGGAAAGGTCAATACTTCTGGCTGTTCTGGTACATGCAAATTTACTTCTGGCAAAAACACACACTAACATTGGCTCCAGAGATGCCGTTAATTTGCATGCAGTAACTGATACGTTAATGTTAATAAACAAAAGCTGACGTCCCTGGGTGGGCTTGAACCACCAACCTTTCGGTTAACAGCCGAACGCGCTAACCGATTGCGCCACAGAGACTCTTTCTCTCCAGTGTCACTGTATGTGCACGTGCATGTAATGTATGTCCCCTTGCATTATTGCATGTATCTCTCTGTGTTTATATATATATATATATATATATATATATATATATATATATATATATATATATATATATAATATATATATATATTCGTGATGACGTGTCATGAAGTGAATCTAAAATAGCGATTGCATGTGATGGAGAATTGTGGAAATAAAATAACTAAAGTATCTTCATTCAGATCAGGTTTCAACACACCCTCTTTCTCAGGCCAAACATTACTGATGCGGTGATAATAGAAGTCAATATCCTGTAATTCATAGCTATCATCAATGCGTAAAACGCTTCTGAGCTCCAGTGGCAGTGGTTCCAAACTGGACCAGAAGGTGGCAGCATGTCACCAATCGTACTGCTCTGTTGTCACTAACTGACGAGGTGGCCGAGAGGTTAAGGCGATGGACTGCTAATCCATTGGGCTCTGCCCGCGTGGGTTCGAGTCCCATCCTCGTCGCGTCCATGGGGGATGTAGCTCAGTGGTAGAGCGTTCGCTTTGCATGTGAAAGGCCCGGGGTTCAATCCCCCGCATCTCCACAATATTTTAACTTTTGACGCAAATTTTTTTCCGCTGAAGGCTATCATTTCATGGCCATGGAATGCCATTTGAGCCTTGGGGACAGAGCCTTCGCACTATTGAAAAATATGAATGACTTGAGAATAACCATATTCGCCAACACGGGATTAAGAAGAAGTATTTTAAAATATTATATGTGTCTCAGGGTATATAGCTAGGTTGTCCAGCCTTTGCTTGGCATTTGGGTTCAATTTCTTGCATAAGCAAACCAGTTGGAAAAAAGTGAATGGCATGGACACATTCATTTTTGCCCAAAGAAGATGAGAACGGAGTGTTATAATACATCATAGCGTCTCAGGGAAAGCGTTCGCTTTGCACATGAAAGGCCCCAGGTCATCCTGCGCATCACCGAAATTTTTGAAGACTTGCAGAAGTGTTTGTTCTTTCTTTGACACATGTATTTTTGTCCACCCACCGAGGATAAGAATGAAGTATTACAGCGTTACCTGAGGCGTCGGGCATTTAGCTCAGTGGTAGAGCGTAATTCGCTTCGCATGGGAAAGGCCCGGAGTTCAATCCCCCGCATCTCCAAATCCATTTTGATCAAAAAAAAACAAAAAACAAAAAAACAAAAGAAAAAACAAAAAAAAAAAAAACAAAAGAAAAAAAAGACAAAAAAAAAAAGACCAAAAAACCCCCCTTTGGTTCCCAGTTAATTTGGAGTATAATAATGGTTTCTTGGGGACAATAAAGCACCCCAATTCGTCAAGAGAGGCACAAGTCCTATTCTGACATGCAAATGCCAGAGTGCTTCACAGACCAGCGAACACTGACTTCGCAATGAAATACATTAAAGGTTAACAAAATGATATGCATTTAAACTTTGTCCCGGTTTCCGAGCTTCTCTGGCCGGGAAAATACTGGATACAGCTTTTTCTAAATCGAAAACAAGTTTTGATTAACAGAAAATCTGCCTGTGTGCTTGGAAAGTAGTCTACACAGATGTGGGTGTAAGTTGAAATGTGCTTTCATTGTCGAATGGCGCAACTACAAACAGACACTGATTACCACTAATATAAAACCCCGCCAGTACTTTAGGACCTGTATCCACTATTGGGGCAACGTTCTCCCCTAAGCTCCATCTTTCACTCAAGAGGGGGGCCTGGCAGGTGCGACTAGGGGTGCTATTAATTCATACCTGGGGGGGGGGGGCGACTTCAGTGTCTGATACAAAATCCCTATTCTGGGGGGGGCCCATTTCTCCCTACTACTGCTAACTGGATTTGGATTTGTTACAAACGACGTTACTTACGACGATAACTGCTTCAGACACAACCGAGCAGGCAGATTAATGTTAAGGTAGTAAGCCATGTTTTAAAAGTACTTTAACGGCCGTTTGCCATGGTAACTCAGAGAACAGACACCTGGAACCTAGTGACATATTACGCAAAAGATAATAGAACAACCGGGGTATGCTTTTCCCCAAACACATGTGGCGATGCACCTCTCCTGTTTTCCCGGTCCAAGTTAAACATCAGACAAGTTGAAAAGAAAATGCTGTGTTTGAGGTGACTTTACAGCAAAATAACTCGACACAATGGCCAATTTCTCGATGAATTCTGTCAGCCAGGACCGTTCAATTTTTATTGGGAAAGGTCAATACTTCTGGCTGTTCTGGTACATGCAAATTTACTTGTGGCAGAAACACACACTAACATTGGCTCCAGAGATGCCGTTAATTTGCATGCAGTAACTGATACGTTAATAAACAAAAGCTGACGTCCCTGGGTGGGCTTGAACCACCAACCTTTCAGTTAACAGCCGAACGCGCTAACCGATTGCGCCACAGAGACTCTTTCTTCAGGGCAACTATATGTGCACGTGCATGTAATGTATGTCCCCGTACATTATTGCATGTATCTCTCTGTGTTTTTATATCTATATCAATATCTCTATCTCTATCTATCTATCTATCTATCTATCTATATATATATATAAATATATATATTTGTGATGATGTTGTCATGAAGTGAATCTAAAATAGCGATGGCATGTGATGGAGAATTGTGGAAATAAAATAACTGAAGTATCTTCATTCAGATCAGGTTTCAACACACCTATTTTTCAGGCCCAACATTACTGATGCGGTGATAGAAGAAGTCAATATCCTGTAATTCATAGCTATCATCAACGCGTAAAACGCTTCTGAGCTCAAGTGGTAGTGGTTCCAAACTGGACCAGAAGGTGGCAGCATGTTACCAATCGTACTGCCTTTTGCGACTAACTGACGAGGTGGCCGAGAGGTTAAGGCGATGGACTGCTAATCTATTGGGCTCTGCCCGCGTGGGTTCGAATCCCATCCTCGTCGCGTCCATGGGGGATGTAGCTCAGTGGTAGAGCGTTCGCTTTGCATGTGAAAGGCCCGGGGTTCAATCCCCCGCATCTCCATAATATTTTAACTTTTGACACAAATTTTTTTCCGCAGAGGGCTATCATTTCATGGCCATGGAATGCCATTTGAGCCTTGGGGGACAGAGCCAAGAAGAATAACACATGGTCATTAAAAAACAATTAATTCTTATAGTTTTATTTCTAAAAATGTTTGTTTTTAATTGTGTATATTTGTTTGTCATTCCGAACAATACATAATTGAACTGTACCTCACACAATTTTGCAAGTTTCACATTACAAACAAGAGGTCATGGGCCTAATGCTCATGCAAACTCTCAGTAATTGTGACAAGTGCAGCTCTTTAAAGATCTTTTTCAGCCTGACCATCCACATATTTGGTCTCCGTCGTCAAAACCATGATCAAGACCATGTCTACTTCATGCAAATTTGTTCAAACCAAAGCATTTTGCTCAATTTAAAAGGAAATGAAAAAGCCTTTCCGGTATAACCAGTGTACAATAATCAGTTTCTGCATTAGCACATTGAAGGGACCATTCAACGTTGCATTGTGCATATTGGTCATTCGTTTATAAATACCCTGCCGAAAGTTGACTTTGGCATCTCTTTTTCTGTTTTGCACCTGTTTATCCAAAATGATGTTCACCCTACGTTGTATGCAAGTTACGTATTTTGAACTTCACAAGACAATAAATGACATTAGAACATACAAAAACTTGTGAATATAATAGAGACACATAAAAAATAAAGTTCAAGCCGCCCTCCCATACATGGCCTAATAAAAATTGATTGACGCTGAAAGATGTTATCGAGAAAGTGGCCTTCTTGTGCTGTTATTTTGCAGTAAAGTCAACTCAAACACAGCATTTTATTACATCTTGTCTGGAGAGTTAACTTGGGCCGGGGAAGAATCATACCTGCATGGCCACGGTTCATGAAACATCATAGCTGCCGAGTCATTGTTGTTCGGTGATCGTTATTGTAATATTTCGCTAGGTTCCAGGTGTCCATTGTCCGAGTTACCAGGGCAAGCGGTCATTAAAGTATTTTTAAAACATGACGCACTATCTTACCTTTAATCTGCCTGCTCATTTCTGTCTGAAGCAGTTATTATCATCAGTTAGAAATTTAATACGACACGATAGCGTTTCAAATCATGCACGTATTGGTGAGTGCCATTTTGAACATGGCTCAATGCATTTTGGGAGAGTTGCACAAAAACACATTTGACTTGGATATCATAGTGATGTGCGGCGTGACACAATACCCTGGCAAATCATGCACGTATTGGCAAACGCCATTTTGAACATGGTGCAATGTATTGTGGGACTATTGCACAAAAGAATATTTTACTTGGATATCAAAGTGAATCATGGCCAGATGTTTTCAGCACTATTTGCAATGTGCATGGGTGAATATGAACAAGGTAGATTTAACATATTCAAATGTACCCAAGTTTGCACACTATCATATTTGATTTCAAAATGCTTGGCACGTGGTCTTACACTGTTTGTTGACGATCATTGTTTATTCATGGTCCGGCTTGAGAAAAATTTCCTCGCTAGGGTTGGCAGATAATAAGCCCAATAAATAATATGCACCATAAAACAGCATCTATCATATCATCATTGATGCTCTGAAATATTCACAAAATATATACCTTCAGTTTCATATATTATAAACCCCCCCCCCCCGACTGTCCCATTAGTTACTATCTTTATTTCCAAACCAGTGGGTGTGGAATCCACAATTTTCAAAGTAGCAGCCAAGATCGTGGGTTAGCCCCACTTGGATAATTTGAAGGGGTAGTATCCAAAATGTATGCATGATTAATGCTAAGGGAAGGTTAATTTGTCGAGTAAATGTAATGTACAATATATATTGGGACTTTTCCAGTGTGAGCATCACCTAAAAATGAAAATACAATGCCGTGAAGTTACCAGTTGTGGACGGCGGTGGACCCCAGAATAGGAAAATTGTATCTGACAATGAAGTGCTGGTTAGTAGCCGCAGAAAACTGTTTTATTCAGGTTGGACACAAAATAGAATGAGGAATCTCTGACGGAACGGAACTGCGTGTGCACGAGCAACAGACAGGTGCTGCATAATGAAATGCTGCATAGCATTGAGAATATGACAGCAAGTCTATAACAGGCTAATGTATCATTGTATTTTGTACGCCTGTACCGAAATTAAATGCAATTCGTACAATTTATTACTAATTAGACACCTTTGATGTTGCCAATTGAAGAAATCCCGATAAAAGGGACCGATAAAATGCATTCAACTCCAGATGTAATTTTAATATAATACCCGCGTAAAAAGTTTCTTTTTCTTCCTTTTTGCCCGATGTAGCACTGGGGTTAGTGAGCACCGGTCATCAGCTGCCTCTCTGTGTGATCAAAGTTGTGGGTAGCAGACGGGAACTGCGGAATATTTTCACTGTTAGCCAAGATGTGACCCGTGATTATTACGCTTAAGTAAACCAAATCAAAAGGCTCCTACAAGAGCTTCTTCAGAATCCAAGCCAGATTCTATTTAGGACAATAGTGGTAAATTATAATGTACAATTTTTTATAAATATATGAGCTATTGGCATATGTAGGCTTAACCACAAAGCCAGTGCAGTTGACTCAAGATATGAGACTGTGCAGTATCCCTGATGCTGTCTTATGAGCTTATGAGGTACACTTCAGATGATCATGATGATGATGATGATGATAAAATAGATTGTGCATTACCCCTCATCAGGTATATAGATTCCTTATATCGTAGCTGTGAAACAATACAAAAGATTGTGCAGTGATAAAACTGATGATTTTATGGGGCACAGTTCAGGCTGTTCATATTGTTTCTGTGTAATAAAAATTAGTATCGGATTCATTTTCCCCATGATCAGAATAATTA
Organism: Hermodice carunculata; assembly: GCA_964020975.1. Classification (NCBI taxonomy): domain Eukaryota; kingdom Metazoa; phylum Annelida; class Polychaeta; order Eunicida; family Amphinomidae; genus Hermodice; species Hermodice carunculata. The sequence goes on along the minus strand of CAXHWN010001991.1, from coordinate 2,302,235 downwards.
GCAGTAAAAGTGTTTCCGGAATCACTCAGTTTTGATATTAATTCTTCAGATACATTCTGCGACAGAACAATGAAATCATGTTTCATAAAATTCATCACTACAAAAGACACGTCTTTCTCTCCAAAACAATGTGTTGTGTCTTAGCCTGTTGAAAGTGTAAAGTGTTGTTGTTGCGCTGTACATACACTTGATCCAGTGCCTGCCCTCTAGAGTTATTTACCTGGTATATTTCCAGTCTACCTTGACCAACCTAAGCTTCTTGCTTTCTTCGCAAGCAAAAAGAATTACTGGCCTAGAGATAGCATCCCTTTCGTCATTTTCACTAGTTCTGCGTTTTTTAGCACTGATACTCTCTTGTATTGCTTCATCTGTGACGTGGATATGCAGTGGTGTTGGTCTGCACGCTGTGAAGGCCAAGGGTCTTGGTTTTGGGGCCTTTAACACATGTTAATGAGTTATGTGTCTGACTTATCTTTAGTAGTTAGATGTCTGATACTCAGTTGTCTGACACTTTGGCCATGTTCATTCCTCCACTTTCTAGTCTCAGAAAACTGTTCTTCGGTCATTTTTTTGGTGGATCTGTCAATGGGAGAGTATCAATCTGAATGAACCTGGTAGGCATAGGGTAGTACGATGAGGGGACACTGAAATAGTTTTAAGGTATATACTGTCAGCCTTTTGAGCATCTCCTTCTTTTTATTTCTTCGTTTTTCTTTCTTCCTTGTTTGTTTTTGTTAAATCAATGACTGTTTCCAGTTGTGCTATTCGACGTTGAAAGCACATTTCAACTTACACCCACAGCTCTGGAGACTTATTTGTAGCACAGAGACAGAATTTCTGTGAACCAAACTTGTTTTCTAGTTAGGGAAAATTGTTTCCGTTTTTTTTTTTTACCGGGGGAAGTGCGGAAACCTGCACAAACCTCACATGCATGTCATTATGTTGACCTCTAATGTATTTCAATGCAAAGTCAGTGTTTGCTGGTGTCTGTGAAGCACTCTGGTCGGGAAGGGGGAGGGGCACATACCTAACATCAGGGTGTGTGTGTGCCGTGGACATTTTTATACAATACCCTATCTTTATCCTACGCCAGATGTAAAAAGGTACCCTTTCTTAATCCTGCATTGAAAGGAGTGCCGCATTGGTGCATTCTGTAGACCAACATTCCACTTTTAAACAAGTTTTAGCATATTCTTACTTGCCACAAAAATTCCTCCCAAAGAACTTACTAATTATATCCTATATTTCCAGTTCACTCAAATAATTGTTACCCCTATCCCAATCCAGCTATGTACGGAGCCTTTCCTGCGGCACATACCCAGTATAATCCTATATGGGAGAACACCCCCCCCCCCGACTCTGGTACATGCAGGTCAGAATAGGACTTGTGCCTCGTTTGACGAATTATACATGTAATTAATTTGATCAATCAGCTCTTCATCCCTCAGAAAACCAGAGTCAACCAAGCAGCGGGCTTCTTTGTCACCTAAAATGACAGAAGTCCTCATATTCTTCCGATAAGACAGTAGAAACCCAAATAAAAATGAAACTGGACTAGAAAGTGACACTTGTGCCCTCAAGATCGATACATTCAGGGACGTACATGTATCTGTATACACCTCCCTGATACATTTGATAAAAGGCTTTTCTGTTTGATTGAAGTGCCCGCTGTGGTCTAGTTCTTTTGAATATGGTGTGACGTGGTTGGTTTTGATTAAGGTGTGCGTGGATTTGGTTTGGTGATATACTGCATTTAATGTGTGGCGCCAATAGAATAGATTATGCAATCAATGTGGCGAGTAATACCTGTCTATACAGACAATCGAGATGTGCGGAGGCTTCACCTGCGCAACTGTCCAGGCCATCAGACTGTTTTGGAGAGCCGGTATACAATGGACATCTTTGGGACCATAGCAAGGCAGATTTTAATTTATTTCGGACCTATCTCAATACTTTAAATTGGGACCTATGTTTATCTTCTGATGATATTAAGGATTGCTACGATTTATTCTCGGAAATGTTTTTTGACGCTGCCAAACACCGCATCCCAAACCGAGCTATCCATATTCGTCATTTTGACGTCCCTTGGTAAAATTCACAGTTGAGATCCTTACGTCGGAAAGTGCACCGGGCATATGAGGTCAAAGCTAACGGTCCTAGTCATGAAACTGACATGTGGTCCTCGAATTGGAGATTAAGGAATTATTACCAAGAGCAACTTAGAGCTGCGGAACATAATCATCATGATAAACTCCGTATTTCTTTAAACAATCATAAATAAATAAATAAATAAATAAAAGAAAAGTTGGTGGCGCACAGTCAAATATTTTCTAAACTATAACCTCATAACCTGCGCTATTAATAAATGATGATCATATAACTGACAATCTGTCTAAGGCTGAGCTTTTCAATTAATATTTTCTCAAACAATGCACACTTGACTCTACACCTACCTCTCTTCCTGGGCAGATTTTACATTACAATAATACAATTCGCTCAATTTCAATTTCAGATAAGGAAGCTATAGATATTCTACATGGCTTAGATTGTTTTAAGGCCACCGGACCCGATGGCTTTAGTGCCAAACTTTTAAAGAAAGGCGTGCTTTCCATTTATAAATCATTAACTACAATTTTTTAATGTATCTTTGAATAATATTACGTTTCCTACTAAATTCAAATGTAACACCTTTACATAAGAAAGGCGCTGAAAATTATCGACTGGATTCTTTGTTAAGTTGCGTTGGTAAGGTATTCAAAAAAGTCATTTCAAGCGTGTTTTCATCTTCTTTAGGGACAACCTACTAATCTCAGCTAACCTTTCTGATTTTACACCGGGCAGCTCTACTGTTAATCAGTTACTTGTTATATATCACACGTTATGTTTTGCTGTTGATCAGCAAAAAGAGGTACGCCTTGTTTTCAAGGCTTTTGATAAGGTCTCGGCACACTGGCTTACTTTCCAAACTAGAGAAAAATGGAATTTGTGGGGACTGAGATGGTTTTGTGGTTATCTTTCAAATCGTCAGCAACGCCACACACTGCAAAATGTCAATACCCACAAACATCTTGGTATTACAAAACGCACTGACCTGAGATGGTCTGACCACGTTAACAACCTACCTGCTAAAACTGGAAAGCTTCGTAACATTATGAAAAGCCTCCAGTTTCGCCTGGACTGCCAAACTTTACAAACCATTTATTTTTCTTTTAAAAGACCCATTTTAGAATATGGAAGTCCAGTTTATGATGGCTGCACATCAACTGATGCTAATAAACTTCAGTTGCCTGCTGTAAAAATAGTTACTGGTGCGATGCATGGCTTATCGAATGCTAAACTGTACCAAGAGCTTGGATGGCAAACCCTGGTCACTCGTAGGAAAGAAGCCAAATTATCAGTAATGTATAAAATTCTTCATGAATTAATACCTAACTATTTGCAATCTATTATTCGAGATAATGTGAATCAATTTCCTGCACATTATAATACTCGACAAAGATATGATCTGCCTCATTTCAGAGCCCGCACTGATTTAACCATCAGTTCTTTCTTTCCGTCAACTGTACGCCTCTGGAATGAATTACCTTTGGGAAATTCGAAATTTGCCATCTTCCCCTATATTTGAATTTAGATTACGTGATCACTTTGGGTTGTCGAATAAGCGTCCAGAGTTTTATAATTTTGGTGAGAGATATAGTTCTGTTTGTATACTCGCCTCCGCTTGGGTAGCAGTCAGTATACGTTTAAACCAAAGCAAGGCTGAGGTTAGGTGAACCTGAACGTGAACGTGTAGAGGGAGTCAAATTTTTGCTAATTAATCCCCTATGATATGTTTACATATCCCAAATTCTTGTTCACATGATCACCATGAGAAAGTTTGATGTAAATTTATCATAGGGAATCGTTAAGAAAAAATGGAGCCCTTCCACACGTTCACGTTCAAGTTCACACAGCCTATGTTAACCTCCCTAATCTTCATCTGTTCTGGAGCATAATGTTCTCTCATTCATTGTGTGAAAAACGCTCTGCATAGTTACAATATTTTGTATACAATAAATTCAGTGTTTTTTTTTCGCGAAACTGGAAAAACATTCCACACATGAGATTATAGTCTTACATAAATGTCGTATTATGCATTTGTTCTACCTCTCATCAAAGCTTGAGAACGTAATACCACGAAAGGTAATTCGGGCTTTGTGTACTTAGAGATTATGTGTCTCAGACCTGTTAGGCCTATGACAGTGCTTCTGGGCTGAGCGTAAGAAATAGACAATTGTTATTATACTTGAATGACCTGAGTTTATGGCACTCGTAACAACACAAATTTCTTTTACAGCCAATAGGCCTATCCAAAAATTCAAATGTTAGGAAACTTTTGGTATTGTGCTCAAGTGCTAGACCTATCAAAATTGGTTCAACAGATTATCGTGAATAAACAGCATCTGCAAGATAAAAATGTTACGTATGGGCGGCCAACAAGGCAAAAATTAATTAAAGTAACACGTTACTTTGACTAAAGTAATGTGTTACTATTTGACATAAACTTACACGTTACTTTGACAGAAAGTTTTTTGTCGAACTGTGAGATATCACTTTTCTATTTTGTCGATTGGTGGGAAATATTTTTGATATACCAAAGTAACGTGTTAAATTTGTCCAAAGTTACGCGCTACTTTGACAGAAAGTAACGTGTTACTTTTGCCCAAAGTTAAGCGTTACTCACAGTGGTCATAACAAAGTACAAAGTTGACCCCTACACTTGTGCGGTATTTTTGTCAAACTGTGAGATATTACTTTTCTATTGTGAGTCGATTGATGGTAAATATTTTTGATATACCAATTATAATAAATATTATCTACAATTTTATAACTTAGAGTAGTTAAACTATTCGCCAGATTAAATTTTAATTAGTGACAATGAGGTAACCACATTTCAAGATGCTATATTGCACAACCTGGTCTATTTTTGTCAAACTGTTAGATATCACTTTTCCATTGTTAGTCGATTGATGGTAAATATTTTTGGTATATCAAATATAACAAAGACCATCTATAATTTTTGAATTGAGAGTAGTTAAACTATTTGCCCTAAATTAAATTTGAATTAGCGGCAATAAGGTAATCACTTTTCAATGTGCTATATTACACTACTTGGTCTATTTTTGTCAAACTGTGAGATATCACGTTTCTATTGACAATCAATTGAAGGTAAACATTTTTGATATATTAATTATAATAGATAATCCATCACTTAAGAATTTAGAGTAGTTAAACTATTTGTCCAGATTAAATTTGAATTAGTGACAATAAGGTAATCACTTTTCAATGCACTATATTACACAAGTTGGTCTATTTTTGTCAAACTGCGAGTTACCACTTTTTCATTGTTAGTTGATTGATAGTGAATATTTTTAAGACATCAATTATGATAGAGATCATCTATGATTTTAGACTTTAGAGCAGTTAAACTATTTGCCCCCTGATAACATAGGGTGTCTTTCTTCCTAGTGGCTTGTTTCAAAAGAATTCAACCCAATCATGATGTGACAGAAAGAATACAATTCTATATTAATTGCACCATCAGTGATTTTTTGCAGCTTTGATATTTTGTTCTTACTATATATATATATATATATATATATATATATATATATATATATATATATATATATATCACGGTCATTTATTTATTTTGACAAGCGGCCCTTTATAATGATTCTTGTCTGTTCTCATCTGTCCCCTAGTCAAGTCAACAGTAGGGGTGCCACTGCGGAACTGGCAACCAGTTCTTTCCATCCCTCTGGTTTCTCTGCTTTCCTTAAACACTCGCTGAGTTTCAAGCCAGTCCATTCTCCGATGTTATCTTCCAATCTTTTCTTTTGTCTCCTTCTCTTTCTTCCCTTTTGTCACCCTTTCTTTCTGGCTGATCCTATTGAGAAAGTTGACTGGCCAATATATTTTGGAGTTCCAGCACATGTCTTACACGGACACCATTTGCAGAGTGCTATAGTAGTATATGTCCCACATGTGTGTTCAGTCCTTTAGACTGTGTGCTTCCCTATTTGTTGAGGTAGGCACCACCTGTCCTGTTGTCGTACATAACGAGTATGTGCTTGTGCCTTGCTAGGTGGCAGAATTAGAAGACCAATAAATGTATTGCCCCCATGCCAACTGGTGTATGTGGTGTGAACTTTCCTGTGTCAGCTAAGTGTTAAATGTGGTGATGTCTCAGGTGATATTTTGTTCACGAGCATTTACACTGTGACCTTAGAAATTCGGTCAAGATCACAAGATCCAATTTGCTCAAGGAATGACCCCGAATAATAATAGTAATACAACATTAAGCTACATATGAACAAAGGCAAAGGAGATATCTTGTTTTTGTGATGTAGGGCAGATGGATAGAGAGAGACACACTCACTCACACACAGAGACATGGACACAGATAGAGAAGCACGTCAAAAACAGTTACAAAAATGATTTCCGATGAGAAATTAGCTAGTTTGCAATTCTAGGCCAACTGGTTAAAAAGTTATGATTGTTTTGGGCACCAACTGACATCTTGGTAGCCATATTGAATTTCTCAGCATTTTCAAGCATGTCAAGGATATCCACTTGATATCTGTCTGATTTTGAAAAAAAACTATGACAATAAAAAGCAAAAGTATTTTGATCATTCATATTCATTGAACATATATCTTAGTGTAGTAGAATTTGCATCAGCATCCCATTGAAACCATTTTTAATTTATGCAAAATATAAACTTTGCACCCATTGATTTTTCTAGTCTTTTTATACAAGCTACAGGTGGGCATGTTAAACACAAAATGAACAAAACATTACTGTTGCAATTTGAGGCTGGTCATCACATGTATCGACTGTACTAAACGAGTACAAAGAGGTTTCAATATCATGATAAAATGCACAGGCTATTGATTAAAAATGTACACAATATCTTTCAGAAATTGTGGAAGGAACGTACCTTATCCATAATTTGGTTTGTATTTAAAAAAATCAGGCATCATATAAACTAGCAGAAAGGTACCAATTCAGTTGTAGCTGGAAATGAATTCTTAGGCTGGTGACCACTGTACACCACTGACAGTTCCTTCAGTTCTGAAGATCATGCTGGGGTATTTATAAATAGCTAGTTCCAACCATTGTGCACAGGCAAGCGATTTTTCCCTTCTGTAGGGGTCTACATTATAAAGTAGCCTTTTAACAGTCAATGCTGCCAACATCAAACATGTCTCTTGTATCCCTACACAGGGCTGCATCTCCGACAAAATAGCACATGTCTGTGATTACTGGTGAGCAACTGATCACCAACTTTGTCTTGCCTGTACCCTAGAAGCCACCCTGTGCTTGTTGTGCAGGGGTGCTTTCCTGGCGAAACAGAAGCTCCCAACCTTCATTTTCTGGCTTGCCCACACTGGCTCTCTCTTCTTGCCAACTTTGTTAAGCAGTGAGACAGCTAAAGCAGTCAATTGCCTGCAGCAGCATTGAGCCCATTTGGAGTCCCTGTGCCGAGATAAAGCACTAGGTGACTCGACCAAATCACTTCAGTCTCAGGCTGTAGTGACTCATAAGGCTCGAAAATTTGGATATTCGAAGGCCTTCCAAGACCACACTTGCCCCTCAGAGGTCCAATAAATTCCACAAGAGCTCTATCACGGGTCCTGAATCTACTGTGCCTAACACAGAACTTCTCTCAGAGTTGCCTTGCTCCACAGACTCTCCCATCTCTGAGCACCTAGTGAGCAGGTACCTTTCTGCTTATCTCTCTTGGTACGGGTCTATCACAGACAATACATTCTTCAAAAGTAATCTAAGACACAGGTACCTCCTGCCTTTAGGCCAATACAGGCCTACCTAGCTGCAGAACCCACAGAGGTTATCTCACAGCCTGCCCATGCCTGTGGGTTCTTGGAATTGGTCACAGGTAGGATTGCAAATGGAGGTCTTTGAGAATAATTGTCTATTTAGTCTGCTGGAATGTCTTCACACGCTGGTGTGCAGACTGAGACATCAATCCATAGTCACCTCAGGATACCCACATCATAGACTTCCTGATTCATTGGGAGGTCCTTGGGAAGAACCCAAGGACAGTTGAAGGGTCCCATACTGCTATCTCCTCCACCTCTGTTGTCCTGGAAGGTCAGATTTGGGAAGCCCCTTACCTGGCAGCGCTCATTGTCTCCATCTACATAGACAGACCAACAGCTAGGCAGGTTCTCTCAAAGTGGGACCACCTGCTGATTTTGACCATGCTTAAGAGGTGGCCCTACATGGAGACACTTTCATTATGGTTGTTGATAATTTATACAATGTAGGATTGGTATGTCTACCTTGGAATCTCTGGATTCTGACCTTGCTGGTGGGCTAATAAATTGAATATGCATGGTTCTTGTTTGCTCAGAATTTTGGAACAGTTTCTCTGGCATCATTGAAAACTGTTGTTGACTTCTATTTTTCATGACAGTTATTGAATTATGTCATTGTGACGTCATGGTGCATTTGGATGTTGGTTGACAATGTATTGCTTGATAAATATTCAATTCTTGCTATAAATCTTGTTATATTCACGTTGATAGCTTGTGAATGTTTGGACGTTTTTTTTTACTTGGACTGGTTTTTTGACAATGATGTTGACATGTAACGGTCTCATACTATTTGACCACATTGCGGACCCTAGTAAGGTGGACCTCAGGCTCTGGATGTGGACAACTTTTTTCTCATAAACACTGGCGTCCGGGGCTAGATGGAGTGAGATCCATGCCTAAGTGCATGACCAAATCCAATGGTTACCTTACCACTCCTTTAAAGGATTCACCTTTCATGCTATAGATATATCTTTCCCCCTAGAAGAAAGAACTTTGTGCCCTTTGAGAGCCCTAGACTGGTATATTCAGTGCACTGAGGGGTTTTGTGGAAAGAGAACACTTTATTCGTCCCCATTGATGAGTCCAAATGAGAACATACAGCCAGCAGAATTATTTCATTGTGGATCAAACAGGCCATGCTCAAAGCCTAGAAGACAGTGCAGAACCACTTGGTAGTTCTCAAGGAACTTACTCCCAGAGCTCACGAGGTATGAGCCTTCAATGCCCCTTAGCAGGCCCTTCAGAATGTCACAGTAGTTCACATTCTCGGGGCATGTCACTGGAGGTTTCCAATCACCTTTGCTGAGTATTACCTGTAGGACATGCTCATCTTGGATGAAGGCATTTATGGCTTTGCTGGCATGGAATGCTCCTTTGCTTAGATTCTGGCCTTTTAGTGTCGCCCTTTTACCAACGTCTCTCACTGGGCAGCCTCTGTCTGCTGTTTTAGCGCCTACAGACCTGTGAAAGTCCATTGAACCCATGTTTCTTAACAGGTTTTAGATTGCAAACGACCAGAACATTATTGCTATTGAGCTTACTTGACCATACCCCACTATTATTGCCATTTTGTCTGAGAGCCAAACAGCTTCTGCCTATGCCTGGTGTTACGATGCCAACCTTCTGAATATAAGCAGAACTAAATAAAGAATGACAACAATGATATAACGCTAACAATAACAATATATTAAAAACCAAAATCAGTACAAAGTAGGTAAACTCATCTCCACTGGTATTTCAATAATTTAACAGTCTTAAGTTAATCCTAATCCTTGGTGATCATACATGTTTAGTAAACATTCAATTTTCCCATGTTATTTTTTAAAGAAAGAAAAAGAAAAAAAAAGGTTCACTAGGTTGGCTGCTCTAACTCTCTATGCTATGGTGTGATATAGGCATGCACATGCCAGTCTATCCATTGTTATACCAAACTAAAAGCTGTGAACCAATTGTGAGATTAAAATCTCTTTTCCCTCTTTGCTGGGGGTTCAATAAAATTATCAAATAAAAGCTTTTGATGAGGTTATGTTACCTAAGAGGTCACTGATTGTTCACCAAGCATCAAGAGTATGTGTTGTGTCATTTGGGCACCTTTTTCTGTTTTCGTATATAATATTTAGCCATCAGATTTGATGGATATGATCAAAAGAGAGTATCAATGCACAAGCAAATAGGATAAACAGAACACAATTTGAGTTTTAGTTGTTGAAATAATTAAATTTGTACTAATGTCACTCATTTAAGGTTGTTCCATTTACCTTTTGTTTATTTGCTTATATTTATACTTGTATGCTTAGATTTTGTTATCGCCTAGTGTCTAACATCTATGTATGGATAATAATAATAATAATAATAATAATAATAATAATAATAATAATAATAATAATAATAATAATAATAATAATAATAATAATAATAATAATAATAATAATAAATCTATTAAAATCCCCAGCCTTGGGGACAGTACCAGGCCTGCAGAGGTATTCTGCTTACTCTGACTTTAAGCTGTATTCCACTTTCAATGCATTCATTTATCTGTACTTTATTTTCTAATCTCGATGTATTTGTATGTGATTATTTCCCCGACATCGACGTAAACAAAATTATAAGTAGTAGTAGTAGAAGTAAAAGTAGAAGTAGTAGTAGTAGTAGTAGTAGTAGTAGTAGTAGTAGAAGTAGTAGTAGTAGATGCACCAGGCCATCAGAAGTATTCTGCTTACTTGAATTTGGCTTTACTCAATATTGATCTTTTAGTTATTTCATTTATTTCTACTTTATTTTCTAATCTTGATGTATTTGTAAGTGATTATTTCCCCGATATGGGGGTAAATAAACTTATCATCATCATCATCATCATCATCATCATCATCATCATCATCATCATCATCATCATCATCATCACCATCATAGACAGACTCTGTAAAACTAAAAAATAAGTTTGTTCTTGTATGAGCAAAATCGATAAATTTAATATCAGATAAAGGTGGAAGATCTGAAGCCAGCACCTTTGGATAACCTCTAATCACTTTTTCGTATTTTTAGATAGTCTGATACTTAAACTACATGCTCCCAAAAACTCAAATGTGTGAACATAAAATTTATATGAGATAATTGATCTCAAAACTTTTGTTTACACTGAAAAGTTTAAGCAGTGCTGGGCACATGGGTTTGTTTGCATGGGCATGATAGTGAACCATGTCATTGTTTGCACAGTCATTAGTCCACAACCCATGGAAACCAATTGAGCCATTGACAAGGGTCACTCACAGGAAACCATTAGCTGTGGAGAGAAGAATGGGCCACTTCAGACTAATCACTACCATTGTTCTGTTTACTTTGAAATTCTCTATTGATGTAAAAACAAATTAGCACAATCCACTACCTGGTGCCCAAATATGGAAAGCTGCATGTGAACCCACACGCAAAGAAGCCAAGTGTGGTGTTCTCAAGTTTTAAAAAAAGTCGAGATTTAAGCCACAAAATATACTTTTGTTTCATGACAACATCACACAGGTAAAGCTACAAGTTTATTTCACACAGCAATTAAAACACAGGACAGAAGAAATGAGTATGTGTCATATTACAGCCATAAATGTGTAAGAACTTTTTCTTTCAATGCGATTTTCTTGGAACTGTTTTTTGCTCAACCTCTACAATTTGTATCTGGCCTCACAAACGTACGAATTGCCCTATCACATTAAAACCAACAGACATTAAAAGAAAATATATCATATCCAGGAATGGTTTCCAGGATTTTTTTTCTCACCACCCCTTCCCTGGCTTTTGGAGCAATTTATAAAAGGAAAATGAACAACCTGTCAGGACTAAATTAACAATTTTATAAATTTTTATCTATGCTATTTCAGGACTAACCATTGAATTCGATCCTGGACATGGATATATATTTTGATTTCTTCTGATTTCAACAGAAAAAAAGTGTGTGACTTCTGCGCAAAAAATGTGAAAATCCTACCAAGTCAGAAAAAATGCTATAAAATCTCAAAAAACCCAATCCTGCACAAAAAGACTCTATGGATGAAAATTTATGGATATGTTGTAATCAGAAAATATATAGGTTTAACGTACTTGTGAAAAATTAAATAGGTAACTGCGATCCAAAGTTGCGAGTCTCATATCGCACTAGCTTCACAGCTTCCACCTTAAGCAGGAAATAGCCTTTGAATGATCAAGAACTCCTGAGCTTCTTGGGGCCTGGCCTGGCCTGCTCCTGGACCCCCTAACTAATATCCCCATTTTCTTCACAAACAAAAAATATTTTTAAACAGTCCAAATACAAGTAAATGGTGACAATTAGTAATGAGGTAGAAAAGTTGACATGTTGCTTTTTTTCTTTTTTTTTGTGTGTGTTAGTGAGGGCTAATTATGTGTAAACTATCTAAAGGCTATCTCAAGAAATTTGGAGAAAAACTGGTATACAAAAGTGTTGGTATGATTTACATTACTCAGACCCCTCCTCCTCCGATCACTTTTGTATGCCTATGGGGATATAATAAATGTGTAACAGATATGCATGGTGAACATGCACATGTAATAATCATATATATATATATATATATATATATATATATATATATATATGTAGGTTATTTATCTATTTACGTTTAAGGGTACAATGTCCACCTACCCAAAAATTATTATGTATCTGATATATATATATATATATATATATATATATATATATATATATATATATATATATATATATATATATATATATATATAATAACCGTTGATTCCATAGGTAATAGCTGTCGATTCGGGTACTGGGATACCTGACAGAGGCCTACTGTTGAGCCAGTCTGAAGCCTCGATACGAGACTCTTAACAGGTATGAAGTCATTACGTTTAATGTACATTTACATTTAGGGGTCCAGTGTCCACCTACCCAAATGATTACATTTAGTGGTGTGTTTGCAGTAAGGGGTTGAAGCACCCTCTTTTCGTCAAATTTGCATTTACATTTACGGGTACTGTTGACAGTTAGCGGTCTGACACCTGACCCTAAATGTAAATTTACAATTAGGGGGGTGTTTACATTTAGGGGTCTAACACCTTTCTCCCACAATCACAAGCAGAACAGATTGTGGGAAGAGAAGAGGAGAATGGAGAAAATCTTTCAGGTGATTGTCTTTTAAACATGGACAAGGAGTTTTCAGATGATTTCAATGTGCAAGCTGAAAAAGGATGGATATCAGACAAAAAAATATTGGTTAACAGTGGGTTCTCTAAAGGAATATACAAGCATAATTTCATTGGACAAGCCCATCTTTGAAGCGAATATACTGTGCGGCACGCAAAAATGTCTGGTAGTTATCTTTGACGGGAACCTGCTTCCCAAAATGCTAGATTCCTGGTTTCTTATAACTGCAAAACCTTTGTGTTCATGGGATCAAGAACTAGATAAACAATTTGAAAAATGTGAAACCAAACTGTGGGATCCCTTTCTAGAAAACTACAAAAGACTGAATGGTCTTCCAATGAAAGCAATAGAATATTTGGCACAAACTTGTTCAGATGAAATTTCTATTTTTATTCGGAAATCTGTGTGTAAAATGAGCAAGGAAGAGAGGCAATTTTCCCAAATTGTGGAGAACATTCAATAGAATTGGGAGCATGATGAAGCTTATGATCTGTTGTTGCCAGAAATTCCCACTGAAGTGTCATCAAGCACAGAACAAAATAATTATCATGATGTGCAGTCTGCAGCCAAAATACAGGATAGGAAAATAGGATGGATGATGCAACAACAGTGTCATGCCTCGACCAGACAGATGAAAGGGATTATCTTTTTCAAACACTTGTGGCGCAGCTTTCCACCTTAAGTTAAGATGTCAGTGGAGGAAATTTTGAACGAAAGGGACAACCAATTAACCAAGGCCCCGAGGAGGAAACATCTGCAATTAAGGACTTCATATGCCTGCCCACAGAACTTCGGGTAATATTAGCTAACATTGATCATGTTGCCCCAGGTATGATATAAAACAACCAGTTATGCACCTTTACAAGAGGACAGTAAACTAAGCATGACCTGCAAGCAACATCTTCCTCACAAAAGAAAAAGGGGGGAAAAAGGAAACGGCAGAAACAACCTAGTCAGAATATAGACCGATACAGTACCAACCACTAGCAGTTTTAAAGAGAATGGTGAATATAAACATTGTGGCCTGTCCTCTGATTCATTGTTTTGTGAAGTGAGCAGAAACGACTGTGATTACCATTTTAAGAGGGGTACTACATGGTCACCTGTCTGGATGAGAAATGACGAGCAATCAAAATGTGCATGGTGTGGATCAGGAAGTGAAACCCTTCACTCACTGGTGTGCATGGTGCACAGGTGCTCTGTCAACAGACTGGTCACATGCCCCCTTCTGACACAGATGCTATGGAGAATGAATCAAATCATAGACAAAGTGCATCAGGACCAATGTCTCAACCTAAGCAGTCACAGTGGTACTCGGAGTTACTTGAAACCTTACTACAAGGTGTATATGGCTGTTGATAAGCTAGGACATGGGCCGTTATTCCGCCCTCTGCTTTCTCCGGCCAAATTATTATCAGCAAGCGGGGGAAGCAAAGGATGTAAACATGACATAGGTCACCAGCTGTCAATCAACCTCTACTGACTATCAAAACCTCTATGGATTACTTGGATATAAATGCAGTTTCGTATTCATTGAAGGCCAAACCACAGGGTAAGATTGGTAATTTATGCAGCCCTAATCCTGTTCTCTGTCACTGTATTTATAACAGTCGCATTGATGTGCCTTTGCCTGGTTGATCTGCTAAATTGTCTCAAATTGCTTCTGGGCTCCTAACCAGATTTAAATTGCCCTCCATGTAACAATATCTCGTGGGGTTTCGCTTTCATACGAGAGCTGGGCTTTGAAGTTTTCTACTGTGGTTTTTATGTTCCATGATTCGTGGGGTCCAGTACCATGACAGTGAAACCAAAAGTAAATACAGTGTACACATAAAATTTAGGAAAGTGGAATGTGGAGTCGGAAGGAAAATATACACGGAATCCTGGGAACCTAACACGGTTTCTTTCCAAGGCCTAAAACATACACTATGACTGTCCTGGTTGTAATAAGGTAAACACTATTTCATTACTTAAAAGAGAATGCATTTTTAGCGAATTACTTTAGCTTTTAGGTTTCAACTTGAAATCAAAGTCCCTAAACCTATCATGTAACAAATGCAGATCACTTGCTTGAATTGTTCATAATATTTTTACTTTTCGTAATGGTTATACAGGGGTTTTTATATATTTGGAACCATAATTTCTTCGTTATATCGTTATATCTAATTGCTCCAGAAACAATTCACTTAAAATATATTTAACTCGGATAATAAAGAATAACAAAGTGTGACACATGAATCGACTTCAAATTTACAGATAATGTTTCAGAAAAATCGGATCTTTTCCAGACTTACTGGATAGTATTTTCACTGTGTTTTAACGGTAAACAACGTTGGTGTATTCTTAGAACATTTACAGAGTCCCGTGTAATTTACTTTTGATTTTTATGGCGGCTCAATATATATATATATATATATATATATATATATATATATATATATATATATATATATATATATATATATATATATATATATATCATCAAACTACTACAGGATGAAACCTATTAATAGAGTAGTACATGTTACGTCATGATTTATCTGCTGACACAAAAATTGGGTGCAATCGTGTTTTTTGGATTGAAGCATTTGGAAAAATTCCCGATTTACTTTTATAGTTTGGGGGCACACTGTCATGTTTTCCACATTCTCCATGGTGTATATATCAAACTTTGTCCCAGGTTTCAGAGAGTGTTCACTTCAAAAATCGTAAATACGTATCCAAATATTAAGCATGTCAATAAAAACTTTGGTCCTACCGCGACATTCTAGTGAGAATTTATGACAGCAAAATTTATAATCCGTGTTGTTGCGCTACCTTGGGAGTGTCTATATCCTCAGAATCAGGTTCAAGAGGTAAATTGAACTTGTCCCTCTGTCTGTCTATCTGTCGTCTATCCATTATTGTCCATCAAGAGGTCACACTTTCTTCAAGACTGCAAGCCAAATTCACTATAAATTTGCTGACAATTTCCCACTGACACATTTCCACTTTTTTACAATAATTATTCGTCATACTTCAATGTTTTTTTTTTATACCCCCGCAAAATATGGGGTTTACTTTTTCAGCTTGTCTATAGACCTATCCTTTCATTCATATATACATGTGCTCCTCCAAAGCTTGTGAACAAGGTGTCTCCTTAACCGGTTGTCATAGGTACTTCAAATTTTGGACACTTCTAATCTGGTATCATTTCTTGACCTGCTTAGATTTTGGTAACCTCACTGTCAAGGCTATATTTAGTTCTAAGTCTTGTGAACACAACATCTCCTGAACCACTGATCACAGTTCATTTAAATATGCATTACTTCTAACTGGGTACCATTTCTGGAAATGACCATGTCCTGGTGACATCGACTTCATCTTCAAGGTCACAACAACCCATATTTACATGGGTGAAAGCTTTGAAACAGAAATCTCTTTTCAGCAATATTTTTTTGCAAAAGTTATTTCAATCATGATATGATCTAAAACATGCATATTCCGCAAAAAACAAGGGCTAAAAATGTAAAAGGGGCGTTATCTGTTTTCCTTTCACCTTAAACATACAGGGGTAGACGGATATTCAAGTCCCTCTACAACGATTGTTCTAGTTTGCCTAGGTCAACCCACTTATTAGTATTGCTAGCTAGCTAGTCAATAAATTTTCCTTTGTTGTCTTTATTCCCATCCAAAATTGCAGTTTCAGTTTCTTCGGCAAAATTGTTTGGAAGATTTACTTCAAATTTAGTACTCCTGTGTTCGTCGTGAGGATCTTTACCACACCTTTTGTTTCTAAAGAAGAAAATGGTTATGTTTGAACATGAGTAATCTAAGTTTAGACCCTGGCCTTGGCTCAGTTTATCTTGAGTATACATTGCCTTACATCAGTAGTTTAGTTTTCCATGGCGTATTCTATTCTCATCCTAGTCTAAGCTTAACTTCATCGTACTTCCGTTTAGGCTTAATTCAGTTTGGCGGGGCTAAGCTTCGTGTTAACTTTTCAGTGTTTGGTTTAGGAGCTTAGCTTTGCGTAGCTTTGGCCAGTTTCCGTAGCTTAGATCCTTTTTATTCATTTATCCTGGGTAATACATGATTAGCGAACACCCGCTTGTTCTCATCATCGCCCAACCATGAGAAAATATACAAGAGATACAAATATTTACAAAGTACAGTAAAAACACGAAATAAATTAATACAAAAACTGTCCCATCAGCATCCAGCAACTAACTGTTTCCATTATGCCAATGACAACAAGCATAATTTATCAAACCACATTTTGATTCAAAGTTCTGCAGGTACCTCTCACAGTATATAGATTTGAATGTTTCAACAGATTATGCTGAGCGAACATCAGTGGGAAGGACATTTCAAAGCCGTTCACCATCATATCTAAGACTGCGAGTGTAGTTTGTGAGCCTTGCTCTGGTGGTATTTAAATTGCGACAAGCACTTCTTGTGCCATGAGTGTGTTGCTGTGATAGTGACATAAAGTTACACAGATATGTCGGCACCAAACCATTTATACACTTGTACATTAGTACACTTCTTTTAAATCTCACTCTCTCATAGAAAGGCATCCATTTAAATTTTTTAAAAAGCTCCTGGCTGGAAAATCTAAAATGCTGCACTGGAGAATTATACGTGCCGCCCGCTTCTGTAATTTGGTAATACGTTCTGTATAAACTGAATTGGAAGGACGACCCCAAACAGTACAACAAAAGTCCATGTGTAGTTGGACTGCAACATCTTTTGGAATCAAATGCCAAATTCTTTTAAGAACATCTATCCTTTGAGATAACTTCTTGCATACTGTCTCATGCTGGTGGGGGGGGGGGGGCAAATGAGATTGGGGTAAATTTGAACCATTAGCAGTCTTGTTGTTTGCACCTGTTCAATTTCTTTGCCCCCAACATCAATGTTTAATTTAGTGGTGGAAGAAACTTTTTTTATGGTACCGATCATTTGGGGATTTTGTTTTTTCAATATTCAATGTCAGTTTGTTCCTGTACATCCAATTCTGTACATTAATAAAACTTGCCGCCAACTTAGCTTTAATATCTTGAGCTGAAAGTCCAGATACTTCTGCAGTGCTGTCGTCTGCATACATATACAGTGTAGAGTGTTCAAGACATGATGGCAGGCCATAAATAAAAAGTATAAACAGCAGAGGTTCCAAAATTGAACCCTGTGGGACACTAAGAGTCACGTAACCGAACTCAGACAAAACCCCTTGCCAACAGGTAGCCTGCTGTCTATTAGGAAGATAGTTTTGAAACCAAGTCCATTCGACACTGTCGACCCCATAAGCCTTTAGCTTATCTAAGAGAATAGTATGGTCAACAGTGTCGAATGCCTTTCTCAAGTCGATATGTAACAAGCCATTCACTTTCCCAGAATCCATAGTTTCCATCCAGCTTTCAACCATGATGCTAGCGCGGCCTCACAGGAGTGACGAATAAATTTCAAAAATTATAATTGGTCATAAACATGCTTTCTTTTGTGATTCTGCTAAGAATGGTCAACATGCATTTGACTATGATTAGTTTATAAAACTGTTTGAATATTTGATAGATAATATTTACATACGTTTTGGTGATAGTGTCTTAAGAAATGCATAGGAATTCCCATGGGTACAAATTGTGCGCCACTTTTGGCTAATCTTTATTTATTTTATCACGCGTATAATTTTCTAATGAAAATGGCAAAAGATGAAAATTACCATGTTAGATCATTTAATTTAACTTTCAGATATATAGATGATTTATCAAGTGTCAACAAAAAACATTTAAAAGATTACATTGCATCGATTTATCCTAGTGACCTGGAACTAAAAGAAACCACTGAATCGAACATAACATGCTCATTTTTAGATCTACTCCTGTTCAATGATGGTGGCATATTAAAATCAAAAGTGTATGATGAAAGAGATGATTTCAATTTTGATATAGTAAATTATCCACATATAAGTAGTAATATTCCTATCAATCCTGCTTATGGTGTCTATGTCTCAAGACTAATTGCTTTCGCAAGAAACTGTACTGATTTTAAAGATTTTGCTGATAGACATAAATCACTTTTTTGGAAGACTTATTAAACAGGGGTTTTCTAAAATAAGATTAAAAAAGGTTTTTCTTCACTTTAAAGATAAATATCAATATGTTCTACAGAAATATCATGTTGATTTATATGAACATATTAATAAGGTATTTTCTGAGTGTCAGTAAAACACATAGAAATATGTTTATGTATTTTAATGTTCTGGCTGAGATTGTTTTACCTTGAGCTTGATCAAACTTTCAATACTGGAACATAATTGTAATTACAACAAATATAAAATGAAATAAGGACCATATAAGTTCTCAGGCATCATGTTGAACAATATAGGCCTTCTTTTCTCATCCTTTTGGATATACTGACAAAATGTAAGGGATACTTACTCAGCTGATGTGAGTCATATTTTCATAACGAATTTTAGGCCTATTGTGCTGTTTTTTCTAGTGAGAATGGAACATGGAAGAACTTAAGCATGTTTAATAATAAATGTATTATAAGTATCAAATTTAGTTTTCCTGTGTTCACGTGGACACTTTTTTTGGTGCTAAATTCAAATTTTGACATGTTACACAATTCTAATGTAAATATAGTAGTCTGACTTTAAATTCCTAATTGTCCTGTCATTGTTTGGATGATGTCTGTGAACTATGGTCAGGTAATTACCTTGTATAACTGTCCATTAACATTAAGGGCTAAATTTGTGTTAGGCCTACTTTAAATGAATGTGAGTGTTTTCCAAAGTGGGAGGATTGGGATCCCGTAAAACTGGTTTAACCCACTGCCAATATGCTGGTAACCTGTTCCAAGTCAGGTAGAAGATACTCTCATTCGTTTAAATCTCATTACTGTTGGTCATGGATCCTTTTGACGATGAACACTAGCATGTCTTACTATTTCGTAAATGATCCTGGATCTGACAAGGTTAAACTGGTATTCGGTTTGGTCCCATCACTATCATTAAAAACTGTTGTCCGGTTCTCTTTTCATGGAACTTTTATATATTTGGTAACAATTTGAACATTCAGGCATTTTCTGCAAATATTGCAGTGCAGTAAGTGTTCCAAATGTAGTGAAACTGATGTTTTTTATAATTGTCTGATGAATATAGTTTGTTATTGTTGGCTCAAAGTGTTTAATGTACTCTCTCTCTCTCTCTCTCTCTCTCTCTCTCTCTCTCTCTCTCTCTCTCTCTCTCTCTCTCTCTCTCTCTTGTATAAATAATAAGCATCTAAATCAGCTGACTGACAAGTTGAACTACGTCTGATTATAAATGAAAAAAATTAATACTGTTACAGGAAAACAGTTATACTTACAGTTACCTTTAGGAATTTCAAGATGACCCCCCTCTCTCTCGCTTTCTTTCTTTTCACAAAACCTAATTCTTTCTCTGATAAAGGTAGTAGAATTTTACAATAATTAGGACTGTTTTACATTTTGACCTTTTGAACTTTATAGAACCACGAGTTAGATGTACATTATGCTTGGCTGACTTACAGATGACTTACAATGGCATACTACATTTTTGGAATTCTAAATTATTACCCTAATAATTGACTTTTTTAGATGACTTGTGGGATTCTAGGCTTTATTGAACATTTAAATTTCCTTTCAAAAATACTTCTGGAAACCAACTTGAAATGTGACTGCTATCCTTACAAATTTTGGTTATTGTAATGCATTTTTGACTACGTTTTAATGGTTTGAGGCCTAATGTCACTTGCTTCTGGCTGATGTTTAACATTCGAACCAATGTACTTACTATATTTGCAAATTCAAACATTTTTCTTTTTGAAATACTCTTAGTTTATCTCCTTTAAAACAACATCATGTCTTTAACTACATTCCTAAAACACATCAAATTATATAATGTTGTTTGGATTCTTGTTGATGGTCATTTTAGGCCTAGGGGGCTTTTCTGATGGATTGATGTTGGTGTTAGTGTCACTTTATGGACTTATATGGATGATAACCATTGTTGAGATGGTGGTTGGAAGTAGTACCCTTTTAAATACTGAATTTTATTGACATTTTCAACAAATTAAGAACCTCCGCTTACAAATTATCTGATGGGCTGCAAATTTTGGTCCCTTTTCATAAATTGTATGGTCCTGTATGCACATGAATGATGCACCTGTTCAAGCCAATTTACTGAAATTGGCCTATGATTTCAAACAAAACTTTTTGCAGTCTGTCATGTTAAAACTAGATATGGCTTTTACGACACTATGGACCTTTACACTTACGTTTTGGTCTCTTTTGGGTAAATACGAACTATAAATTTATGTGTTTCAGCTATGCATACCAAGGAACATTGCCTTTGGTCGGAATTGACTTGGATTTGTTTCATTACGACTACGGTTTGGATATGGTAATGAGACTGTCTAATCTAAATCCTGACTGATAGTGGTACAAAAAGTGATGGGTATTGAGGTATGCAAAAAGGGAATCATGTACACGACGCTCAATTATTTTGCTTAGGATGGGAAAAATAGACACTGCTCGATAATTGTTGACCTCACTAACATCACCAGATTTGTAGATGAGCATGACCCTTGCCCTTTTCCATTCATTTATAAATACACCTGAGGTCAATGAAATGGTCATAATTGATGTTAGAGAAGAAGCTTACTCAATATTTGCTACTTTGAGAGGCCGCGACCCAATACCGTCTATCCCAGTTGTCTTGGTAAAGCTCACTTTTGATAATTCGTTTTGCACAAAAGTAGATGGAATGGTAGGCATGTGGTATTTTTTAGCTTTAGTTCAATTCCATCTTAGCTAAGTTTACGCTTAGCTCAGTTTGGCTTGGTATAGATCAACTTTGCTTTTATTTTAACTCAGCTTGAGCTCATCAATCTTCTATTTAGCAGAAATCAAGAGAGCTCCAAGATGAGTCTATACTACAAAAACAGCAGGGAATTGGTGATGAATGGGTAGATATGATTGCTGGAGACTTCAGGTACTACAGAGCATGTATAACTTCCTACATGCTGGGAAGAGCACCTTCAGAGCCATCAGTAAAAAATCCATTTCATGTAATTTTCCAGTTTGGAAATACACGTGAAGGTTACTTTCGCAAACACCGTTGAACACATGGGGTTAAAGATGTCTCCTTGTACCGCATTCAATCCGTTGTGACTAAATTGCAAAACAACTTCACACATGGAGATGTCAGTTGAATGATGATTGTCCCGCAAAGAGGAACATTAAGCTGATCTGTATGTTCAAGCTTAGTGTATGTTAACTATTTGAAGAAATAAACAAATTAAAACAAATTGAGGACGAGTCTGAATTTGCAGAGGCAGCTGAGAAGGAGCTGTCATCGAATGAGCCTTTCAGTTCACATTTTCTGTTGACAATACTTATCTTGTTATTTTGTGGAATATAGGTTGCATTTTTGCACTGACAAAGGATCAAAATGATGCACCACCCCCCCCCCCCCAACACGAGCAATTCTTGTATATGCCACCAATATCAGTAAAAATATTAACTGTGAATGACTACTGAAAATGATACTGGTATGTATTTTCAATACTTCCAGAACTGGGTCCCAACAACTGTTTATTTGGGAGTTTGGTTTAAGTATGCTTTGTTAAAATAACACGATTCAGTGATTAAGTGCCAGATACTCTGCCACATTCAACAAAGAATATAGAAAGTAAACTCCTCGGCAGTAGATTTGCCTGCGTAAACAGACTCAGTATCGCTATTCGGAAAGTGATGTTGGCGCTGTATCAAATGGAGCCATAGTCTATCTAAGAAGGCAAGCAGCAGATTTGTTGTGACACCATTTGCGCATGGTGTTTTTTGTAAAGCTCAAAGCTCTGTGCATCAAATTAATTAAGCTACTGGGAGAAAGTGTTTTGTTCCAGCTTTTTCTCCATATTGTATGCTTGTAGTTGTATTCCATGATGGGTTTGTGTAATGTCTACCGTGGTCACACTGCATTTTGACATTATTTGTGTCATGGCAGATGATTCTTGCTCATAGGTTGACCTTGTCTACACAAGACTCTCTCTGATATCATGAAAACTGTTATCTGCCAGCTTCTATTTTTCATGAGAGAGTCATTACTTTATTTTATGTTGTTTTTTTTTAATTTATATTTTATTTCATTTTTTTAATCATTAAAATTTTGCAACCACTGGCCTCCTAGTGGCTAGTGTTTTGATGAGGAAATTTTCAGTTTGCTTCATAGTGAATAAACTAACTGACAAGAAATGGTTGTACACGGGTCTATATGTGTCCTCTTACATAGAAGATTGTCCCATTAAGTTTATTACCAGCAACGGTACCATAATATACCATAACGAATTTTATATGCTTGAAACATTGACTGGGCTCCAACCCGTTAGTTGAGTGAAACTCCAGGGCTGAGTATAATCTAGATGTATTCCTAAGTGTTTGTTTATGCTAATTTATCTGATAAACCGAGTAACCCCGGACCCGGGGCGTGCTTGCTGGTACTTTAATTTTATCTGAAGAGAAAGTAGTTTCCTTTGTTGTCACTATGGGAGGGACTTGCCCTATAATTTAGCTGTTAATATCCAAAGATTATTAGATGGTTTGGATACAATAATTTACAGTTTTTAGACTTGTCTGTTTTGCTACTTAACTTTATCGTTTGGCATCATTCTGTTTTAATGTTCACCTTTCAGACTTTTAGGCTAGCTTGTTTTCTCTTAGGTCAAACCCCCAGGCACTATAGGTAGCAAGCAGCTACTGACGACAGTTACAAGCTTGCCTAATTGTACTTAAAATCCTGTTAATAAAAATTGTTTTGATACCATGTTTTTTACATAAATGCTAATGACTTTCATTCTTTTCTGACATGCCTAAATGCACATTTACTCAAAATTGACAGTATTTTCTCAAATGTCACAAACCTGACACATTACGTTGATACATTGACTCAGGGTTGGCAGTTAAATAGAGCTTAATTGTTTGAGGGGTAGGTGTCATCATAGAGTTTGCTTTACATTTCTGGTGCAGGATGTCCATTGTTGCAGTCATTGCTAGGATTTCCCTTGGTTTGTATAGGTGGTCTAGTTGCAACTGTTTATTTTACTATCACTGGGACTGAATATAATGTCCCTGCTTGTTTCCACTTTAGTTATACTCTGGCGTGTGGTTTAACTATGATAAGCTGTCCAACTAGAAAGGGTACATATTGGTTCAGGGGTACGTCAAATTGTTCTTATCTGAACCTGTACTATACAAATTTAGTAATTATGGTTTATTTGACAGGTATTCTTCTTTCATAATGGAGCTCTGCATTTATAAGGAAAACTTGACGTATTTAGCTAATTCATCATTTGCCACGTTCATATTTATTCTTTATTATGTGTGTTTTCTTCGCTGAATATTTAGCTTAGACAAGGAGCCGCTACTCAGAGGGACATGTACGGGTAAAAGGCTCCGAAACATGTTGAGTAGTTACCCGCTGAAGACCCTTTAATTTATTTGGACTGATACGGCCTATGTCAAAATTTAACAGAGGAACGTGTGCAATATGGACAAAAGTAATTCCATATGTATATAGGTTAGCCAGGGACAGGTTAGCTTATGGAGAGTAAAGAGTTCGGACTGCGAAATAGGGTATTAACTGCTAGGAAGTGGTTCTGGGCAAAAACACACAAATACAATTAATCAATCAGTGTTTACAATTACCATTAGTATGAGATAACAGGTTTACAAAAGGAACCTTCACTTACTGGACAGTGCTTCAATGTAGCTGTTTTCAGCATGACTGGCATTTTTATTGTCCTTAAAAATCTTAAGCCTGCCAAGAAATGTTCTTTAATGAAGAATGCATCTCCAAATCCATTTTGATCAACAAAAAAAAACAAAAAACAAAAAAACAAAAGAAAAAACAAAACAAAAAAACAAAAAAAAAAAAAAGAAAAAAAAAAAAGACCAAAAACCCCCCCTTTGGTTCCCAGTTAATTTGGAGTATAATAATGGTTTCTTGGGGACAATAAAGCACCCCAATTCGTCAAGAGAGGCACAAGTCCTATTCTGACATGCAAATGCCAGAGTGCTTCACAGACCAGCGAACACTGACTTCGCAATGAAATACATTAAAGGTTAACAAAATGATATGCATTTAAACTTTGTCCCGGTTTCCGAGCTTCTCTGGCCCGGAAAATACTGGATACAGCTTTTTCTAAATCGAAAACAAGTTTTGATTAACAGAAAATCTGCCTGTGTGCTTGGAAAGTAGTCTACACAGATGTGGGTGTAAGTTGAAATGTGCTTTCATTGTCGAATGGCGCAACTACAAACAGACACTGATTACCACTAATATAAAACCCCGCCAGTACTTTAGGACCTGTATCCACTATTGGGGCAACGTTCTCCCCTAAGCTCCATCTTTCACTCAAGAGGGGGGCCTGGCAGGTGCGACTAGGGGTGCTATTAATTCATACCTGGGGGGGGGGCGACTTCAGTGTCTGATACAAAATCCCTATTCTGGGGCCCATTTCTCCCTACTACTGCTAACTGGATTTGGATTTGTTACAAACGACGTTACTTACGACGATAACTGCTTCAGACACAACCGAGCAGGCAGATTAATGTTAAGGTAGTAAGCCATGTTTTAAAAGTACTTTAACGGCCGTTTGCCATGGTAACTCAGAGAACAGACACCTGGAACCTAGTGACATATTACGCAAAAGATAATAGAACAACCGGGGTATGCTTTTCCCCAAACACATGTGGCGATGCACCTCTCCTGTTTTCCCGGTCCAAGTTAAACATCAGACAAGTTGAAAAGAAAATGCTGTGTTTGAGGTGACTTTACAGCAAAATAACTCGACACAATGGCCAATTTCTCGATGAATTCTGTCAGCCAGGACCGTTCAATTTTTATTGGGAAAGGTCAATACTTCTGGCTGTTCTGGTACATGCAAATTTACTTGTGGCAGAAACACACACTAACATTGGCTCCAGAGATGCCGTTAATTTGCATGCAGTAACTGATACGTTAATAAACAAAAGCTGACGTCCCTGGGTGGGCTTGAACCACCAACCTTTCAGTTAACAGCCGAACGCGCTAACCGATTGCGCCACAGAGACTCTTTCTTCAGGGCAACTATATGTGCACGTGCATGTAATGTATGTCCCCGTACATTTTTGCATGTATCTCTCTGTGTTTATATATCTATATCTATATCTCTATCTCTATCTATCTATCTATCTATATATATATATAAATATATATATTTGTGATGATGTTGTCATGACGTGAATCTAAAATAGCGATGGCATGTGATGGAGAATTGTGGAAATAAAATAACTGAAGTATCTTCATTCAGATCAGGTTTCAACACACCTATTTTTCAGGCCCAACATTACTGATGCGGTGATAGAAGAAGTCAATATCCTGTAATTCATAGCTATCATCAACGCGTAAAACGCTTCTGAGCTCAAGTGGTAGTGGTTCCAAACTGGACCAGAAGGTGGCAGCATGTTACCAATCGTACTGCCTTTTGCCACTAACTGACGAGGTGGCCGAGAGGTTAAGGCGATGGACTGCTAATCCATTGGGCTCTGCCCGCGTGGGTTCGAATCCCATCCTCGTCGCGTCCATGGGGGATGTAGCTCAGTGGTAGAGCGTTCGCTTTGCATGTGAAAGGCCCGGGGTTCAATCCCCCGCATCTCCATAATATTTTAACTTTTGACACAAATTTTTTTCTGCAGAGGGCTATCATTTCATGGCCATGGAATGCCATTTGAGCCTTGGGGGACAGAGCCAAGAAGAATAACACATGGTCATTAAAAAACAATTAATTCTTATAGTTTTATTTCTAAAAATGTTTGTTTTTAATTGTGTATATTTGTTTGTCATTCCGAACAATACATAATTGAACTGTACCTCACACAATTTTGCAAGTTTCACATTACAAACAAGAGGTCATGGGCCTAATGCTCATGCAAACTCTCAGTAATTGTGACAAGTGCAGCTCTTTAAAGATCTTTTTCAGCCTGACCATCCACATATTTGGTCTCCGTCGTCAAAACCATGATCAAGACCATGTCTACTTCATGCAAATTTGTTCAAACCAAAGCATTTTGCTCAATTTAAAAGGAAATGAAAAAGCCTTTCCGGTATAACCAGTGTACAATAATCAGTTTCTGCATTAGCACATTGAAGGGACCATTCAACGTTGCATTGTGCATATTGGTCATTCGTTTATAAATACCCTGCCGAAAGTTGACTTTGGCATCTCTTTTTCTGTTTTGCACCTGTTTATCCAAAATGATGTTCACCCTACGTTGTATGCAAGTTACGTATTTTGAACTTCACAAGACAATAAATGACATTAGAACATACAAAAACTTGTGAATATAATAGAGACACATAAAAAATAAAGTTCAAGCCGCCCTCCCATACATGGCCTAATAAAAATTGATTGACGCTGAAAGATGTTATCGAGAAAGTGGCCTTCTTGTGCTGTTATTTTGCAGTAAAGTCAACTCAAACACAGCATTTTATTACATCTTGTCTGGAGAGTTAACTTGGGCCGGGGAAGAATCATACCTGCATGGCCACGGTTCATGAAACATCATAGCTGCCGAGTCATTGTTGTTCGGTGATCGTTATCGTAATATTTCGCTAGGTTCCAGGTGTCCATTGTCCGAGTTACCAGGGCAAGCGGTCATTAAAGTATTTTTAAAACATGACGCACTATCTTACCTTTAATCTGCCTGCTCATTTCTGTCTGAAGCAGTTATTATCATCAGTTAGAAATTTAATACGACACGATAGCGTTTCAAATCATGCACGTATTGGTGAGTGCCATTTTGAACATGGCTCAATGCATTTTGGGAGAGTTGCACAAAAACACATTTGACTTGGATATCATAGTGATGTGCGGCGTGACACGATACCCTGGCAAATCATGCACGTATTGGCAAACTTCATTTTGAACATGGTGCAATGTATTGTGGGACTATTGCACAAAAGAATATTTTACTTGGATATCAAAGTGAATCATGGCCAGATGTTTTCAGCACTATTTGCAATGTGCATGGGTGAATATGAACAAGGTAGATTTAACATATTCAAATGTACCCAAGTTTGCACACTATCATATTTGATTTCAAAATGCTTGGCACGTGGTCTTACACTGTTTGTTGACGATCATTGTTTATTCATGGTCCGGCTTGAGAAAAATTTCCTCGCTAGGGTTGGCAGATAATAAGAAGCCCAATAAATAATATGCACCATAAAACAGCATCTATCATATCATCATTGATGCTCTGAAATATTCACAAAATATATACCTTCAGTTTCATATATTATAACCCCCCCCCCCGACTGTCCCATTAGTTACTATCTTTATTTCCAAACCAGTGGGTGTGGAATCCACAATTTTCAAAGTAGCAGCCAAGATCGTGGGTTAGCCCCACTTGGATAATTTGAAGGGGTAGTATCCAAAATGTATGCATGATTAATGCTAAGGGAAGGTTAATTTGTCGAGTAAATGTAATGTACAATATATATTGGGACTTTTCCAGTGTGAGCATCACCTAAAAATGAAAATACAATGCCGTGAAGTTACCAGTTGTGGACGGCGGTGGACCCCAGAATAGGAAAATTGTATCTGACAATGAAGTGCTGGTTAGTAGCCGCAGAAAACTGTTTTATTCAGGTTGGACACAAAATAGAATGAGGAATCTCTGACGGAACGGAACTGCGTGTGCACGAGCAACAGACAGGTGCTTGCATAATGAAATGCTGCATAGCATTGAGAATATGACAGCAAGTCTATAACAGGCTAATGTATCATTGTATTTTGTACGCCTGTACCGAAATTAAATGCAATTCGTACAATTTATTACTAATTAGACACCTTTGATGTTGCCAATTGAAGAAATCCCGATAAAAGGGACCGATAAAATGCATTCAACTCCAGATGTAATTTTAATATAATACCCGCGTAAAAAGTTTCTTTTTCTTCCTTTTTGCCCGATGTAGCACTGGGGTTAGTGAGCACCGGTCATCAGCTGCCTCTCTGTGTGATCAAAGTTGTGGGTAGCAGACGGGAACTGCGGAATATTTTCACTGTTAGCCAAGATGTGACCCGTGATTATTACGCTTAAGTAAACCAAATCAAAAGGCTCCTACAAGAGCTTCTTCAGAATCCAAGCCAGATTCTATTTAGGACAATAGTGGTAAATTATAATGTACAATTTTTTATAAATATATGAGCTATTGGCATATGTAGGCTTAACCACAAAGCCAGTGCAGTTGACTCAAGATATGAGACTGTGCAGTATCCCTGATGCTGTCTTATGAGCTTATGAGGTACACTTCAGATGATCATGATGATGATGATGATGATAAAATAGATTGTGCATTACCCCTCATCAGGTATATAGATTCCTTATATCGTAGCTGTGAAACAATACAAAAGATTGTGCAGTGATAAAACTGATGATTTTATGGGGCACAGTTCAGGCTGTTCATATTGTTTCTGTGTAATAAAAATTAGTATCGGATTCATTTTCCCCATGATCAGAATAATTAGCAGTAAAAGTGTTTCCGGAATCACTCAGTTTTGATATTAATTCTTCAGATACATTCTGCGACAGAACAATGAAATCATGTTTCATAAAATTCATCACTACAAAAGACACGTCTTTCTCTCCAAAACAATGTGTTGTGTCTTAGCCTGTTGAAAGTGTAAAGTGTTGTTGTTGCGCTGTACATACACTTGATCCAGTGCCTGCCCTCTAGAGTTATTTACCTGGTATATTTCCAGTCTACCTTGACCAACCTAAGCTTCTTGCTTTCTTTGCAAGCAAAAAGAATTACTGGCCTAGAGATAGCATCCCTTTCGTCATTTTCACTAGTTCTGCGTTTTTTAGCACTGATACTCTCTTGTATTGCTTCATCTGTGACGTGGATATGCAGTGGTGTTGGTCTGCACGCTGTGAAGGCCAAGGGTCTTGGTTTTGGGGCCTTTAACACATGTTAATGAGTTATGTGTCTGACTTATCTTTAGTAGTTAGATGTCTGATACTCAGTTGTCTGACACTTTGGCCATGTTCATTCCTCCACTTTCTAGTCTCAGAAAACTGTTCTTCGGTCATTTTTTTGGTGGATCTGTCAATGGGAGAGTATCAATCTGAATGAACCCGGTAGGCATAGGGTAGTACGATGAGGGGACACTGAAATAGTTTTAAGGTATATACTGTCAGCCTTTTGAGCATCTCCTTCTTTTTATTTCTTCGTTTTTCTTTCTTCCTTGTTTGTTTTTGTTAAATCAGCGACTGTTTCCAGTTGTGCTATTCGACGTTGAAAGCACATTTCAACTTACACCCACAGCTCTGGAGACTTATTTGTAGCACAGAGACAGAATTTCTGTGAACCAAACTTGTTTTCTAGTTAGGGAAAATTGTTTCCGTTTTTTTTTTTACCGGGGGAAGTGCGGAAACCTGCACAAACCTCACATGCATGTCATTATGTTGACCTCTAATGTATTTCAATGCAAAGTCAGTGTTTGCTGGTGTCTGTGAAGCACTCTGGTCGGGAAGGGGGAGGGGCACATACCTAACATCAGGGTGTGTGTGTGCCGTGGACATTTTTATACAATACCCTATCTTTATCCTACGCCAGATGTAAAAAGGTACCCTTTCTTAATCCTGCATTGAAAGGAGTGCCGCATTGGTGCATTCTGTAGACCAACATTCCACTTTTAAACAAGTTTTAGCATATTCTTACTTGCCACAAAAATTCCTCCCAAAGAACTTACTAATTATATCCTATATTTCCAGTTCACTCAAATAATTGTTACCCCTATCCCAATCCAGCTATGTACGGAGCCTTTCCTGCGGCACATACCCAGTATAATCCTACATGGGAGAACACCCCCCCCCCCGACTCTGGTACATGCAGGTCAGAATAGGACTTGTGCCTCGTTTGACGAATTATACATGTAATTAATTTGATCAATCAGCTCTTCATCCCTCAGAAAACCAGAGTCAACCAAGCAGCGGGCTTCTTTGTCACCTAAAATGACAGAAGTCCTCATATTCTTCCGATAAGACAGTAGAAACCCAAATAAAAATGAAACTGGACTAGAAAGTGACACTTGTGCCCTCAAGATCGATACATTCAGGGACGTACATGTATCTGTATACACCTCCCTGATACATTTGATAAAAGGCTTTTCTGTTTGATTGAAGTGCCCGCTGTGGTCTAGTTCTTTTGAATATGGTGTGACGTGGTTGGTTTTGATTAAGGTGTGCGTGGATTTGGTTTGGTGATAAATATACTGCATTTAATGTGTGGCGCCAATAGAATAGATTATGCAATCAATGTGGCGAGTAATACCTGTCTATACAGACAATCGAGATGTGCGGAGGCTTCACCTGCGCAACTGTCCAGGCCATCAGACTGTTTTGGAGAGCCGGTATACAATGGACATCTTTGGGACCATAGCAAGGCAGATTTTAATTTATTTCGGACCTATCTCAATACTTTAAATTGGGACCTATGTTTATCTTCTGATGATATTAAGGATTGCTACGATTTATTCTCGGAAATGTTTTTTGACGCTGCCAAACACCGCATCCCAAACCGAGCTATCCATATTCGTCATTTTGACGTCCCTTGGTAAAATTCACAGTTGAGATCCTTACGTCGGAAAGTGCACCGGGCATATGAGGTCAAAGCTAACGGTCCTAGTCATGAAACTGACATGTGGTCCTCGAATTGGAGATTAAGGAATTATTACCAAGAGCAACTTAGAGCTGCGGAACATAATCATCATGATAAACTCCGTATTTCTTTAAACAATCATAAATAAATAAATAAATAAATAAATAAAAGAAAAGTTGGTGGCGCACAGTCAAATATTTTCTAAACTATAGCCTCATAACCTGCGCTATTAATAAATGATGATCATATAACTGACAATCTGTCTAAGGCTGAGCTTTTCAATTAATATTTTCTCAAACAATGCACACTTGACTCTACACCTACCTCTCTTCCTGGGCAGATTTTACATTACAATAATACAATTCGCTCAATTTCAATTTCAGATAAGGAAGCTATAGATATTCTACATGGCTTAGATTGTTTTAAGGCCACCGGACCCGATGGCTTTAGTGCCAAACTTTTAAAGAAAGGCGTGCTTTCCATTTATAAATCATTAACTACAATTTTTTAATGTATCTTTGAATAATATTACATTTCCTACTAAATTCAAATGTAACACCTTTACATAAGAAAGGCGCTGAAAATTATCGACTGGATTCTTTGTTAAGTTGCGTTGGTAAGGTATTCAAAAAAGTCATTTCAAGCGTGTTTTCATCTTCTTTAGGGACAACCTACTAATCTCAGCTAACCATTCTGATTTTACACCGGGCAGCTCTACTGTTAATCAGTTACTTGTTATATATCACACGTTATGTTTTGCTGTTGATCAGCAAAAAGAGGTACGCTTTGTTTTCAAGGCTTTTGATAAGGTCTCGGCACACTGGCTTACTTTCCAAACTAGAGAAAAATGGAATTTGTGGGGACTGAGATGGTTTTGTGGTTATCTTTCAAATCGTCAGCAACGCCACACACTGCAAAATGTCAATACCCACAAACATCTTGGTATTACAAAACGCACTGACCTGAGATTGTCTGACCACGTTAACAACCTACCTGCTAAAACTGGAAAGCTTCGTAACATTATGAAAAGCCTCCAGTTTCGCCTGGACTGCCAAACTTTACAAACCATTTATTTTTCTTTTAAAAGACCCATTTTAGAATATGGAAGTCCAGTTTATGATGGCTGCACATCAACTGATGCTAATAAACTTCAGTTGCCTGCTGTAAAAATAGTTACTGGTGCGATGCATGGCTTATCGAATGCTAAACTGTACCAAGAGCTTGGATGGCAAACCCTGGTCACTCGTAGGAAAGAAGCCAAATTATCAGTAATGTATAAAATTCTTCATGAATTAATACCTAACTATTTGCAATCTATTATTCGAGATAATGTGAATCAATTTCCTGCACATTATAATACTCGACAAAGATATGATCTGCCTCATTTCAGAGCCCGCACTGATTTAACCATCAGTTCTTTCTTTCCGTCAACTGTACGCCTCTGGAATGAATTACCTTTGGGAAATTCGAAATTTGCCATCTTCCCCTATATTTGAATTTATATTACGTGATCACTTTGGGTTGTCGAATAAGCGTCCAGAGTTTTATAATTTTGGTGAGAGATATAGTTCTGTTTGTATACTCGCCTCCGCTTGGGTAGCAGTCAGTATACGTTTAAACCAAAGCAAGGCTGAGGTTAGGTGAACCTGAACGTGAACGTGTAGAGGGAGTCAAATTTTTGCTAATTAATCCCCTATGATATGTTTACATATCCCAAATTCTTGTTCACATGATCACCATGAGAAAGTTTGATGTAAATTTATCATAGGGAATCGTTAAGAAAAAATGGAGCCCTTCCACACGTTCACGTTCAAGTTCACACAGCCTATGTTAACCTCCCTAATCTTCATCTGTTCTGGAGCATAATGTTCTCTCATTCATTGTGTGAAAAACGCTCTGCATAGTTACAATATTTTGTATACAATAAATTCAGTGTTTTTTTTTCGCGAAACTGGAAAAACATTCCACACATGAGATTATAGTCTTACATAAATGTCGTATTATGCATTTGTTCTACCTCTCATCAAAGCTTGAGAACGTAATACCACGAAAGGTAATTCGGGCTTTGTGTACTTAGAGATTATGTGTCTCAGACCTGTTAGGCCTATGACAGTGCTTCTGGGCTGAGCGTAAGAAATAGACAATTGTTATTATACTTGAATGACCTGAGTTTATGGCACTCGTAACAACACAAATTTCTTTCACAGCCAATAGGCCTATCCAAAAATTCAAATGTTAGGAAACTTTTGGTATTGTGCTCAAGTGCTAGACCTATCAAAATTGGTTCAACAGATTATCGTGAATAAACAGCATCTGCAAGATAAAAATGTTACGTATGGGCGGCCAACAAGGCAAAAATTAATTAAAGTAACACGTTACTTTGACCAAAGTAATGTGTTACTATTTGACATAAACTTACACGTTACTTTGACAGAAAGTTTTTTGTCGAACTGTGAGATATCACTTTTCTATTTTGTCGATTGGTGGGAAATATTTTTGATATACCAAAGTAACGTGTTAAATTTGTCCAAAGTTACGCGCTACTTTGACAGAAAGTAACGTGTTACTTTTGCCCAAAGTTAAGCGTTACTCACAGTGGTCATAACAAAGTACAAAGTTGACCCCTACACTTGTGCGGTATTTTTGTCAAACTGTGAGATATTACTTTTCTATTGTGAGTCGATTGATGGTAAATATTTTTGATATACCAATTATAATAAATATTATCTACAATTTTATAACTTAGAGTAGTTAAACTATTCGCCAGATTAAATTTTAATTAGTGACAATGAGGTAACCACATTTCAAGATGCTATATTGCACAACCTGGTCTATTTTTGTCAAACTGTTAGATATCACTTTTCCATTGTTAGTCGATTGATGGTAAATATTTTTGGTATATCAAATATAACAAAGACCATCTACAATTTTTGAATTGAGAGTAGTTAAACTATTTGCCCTAAATTAAATTTGAATTAGCGGCAATAAGGTAATCACTTTTCAATGTGCTATATTACACTACTTGGTCTATTTTTGTCAAACTGTGAGATATCACGTTTCTATTGACAATCAATTGAAGGTAAACATTTTTGATATATTAATTATAATAGATAATCCATCACTTAAGAATTTAGAGTAGTTAAACTATTTGTCCAGATTAAATTTGAATTAGTGACAATAAGGTAATCACTTTTCAATGCACTATATTACACAAGTTGGTCTATTTTTGTCAAACTGCGAGTTACCACTTTTTCATTGTTAGTTGATTGATAGTGAATATTTTTAAGACATCAATTATGATAGAGATCATCTATGATTTTAGACTTTAGAGCAGTTAAACTATTTGCCCCCTGATAACATAGGGTGTCTTTCTTCCTAGTGGCTTGTTTCAAAAGAATTCAACCCAATCATGATGTGACAGAAAGAATACAATTCTACATTAATTGCACCATCAGTGATTTTTTGCAGCTTTGATATTTTGTTCTTACTATATAAATATATATATATATATATATATATATATATATATATATATATATATATATATATATATATATATATATATATATATCACGGTCATTTATTTATTTTGACAAGCGGCCCTTTATAATGATTCTTGTCTGTTCTCATCTGTCCCCTAGTCAAGTCAACAGTAGGGGTGCCACTGCGGAACTGGCAACCAGTTCTTTCCATCCCTCTGGTTTCTCTGCTTTCCTTAAACACTCGCTGAGTTTCAAGCCAGTCCATTCTCCGATGTTATCTTCCAATCTTTTCTTTTGTCTCCTTCTCTTTCTTCCCTTTTGTCACCCTTTCTTTCTGGCTGATCCTATTGAGAAAGTTGACTGGCCAATATATTTTGGAGTTCCAGCACATGTCTTACACGGACACCATTTGCAGAGTGCTATAGTAGTATATGTCCCACATGTGTGTTCAGTCCTTTGGACTGTGTGCTTCCCTATTTGTTGAGGTAGGCACCACCTGTCCTGTTGTCGTACATAACGAGTATGTGCTTGTGCCTTGCTAGGTGGCAGAATTAGAAGACCAATAAATGTATTGCCCCCATGCCAACTGGTGTATGTGGTGTGAACTTTCCTGTGTCAGCTAAGTGTTAAATGTGGTGATGTCTCAGGTGATATTTTGTTCACGAGCATTTACACTGTGACCTTAGAAATTCGGTCAAGATCACAAGATCCAATTTGCTCAAGGAATGACCCCGAATAATAATAGTAATACAACATTAAGCTACATATGAACAAAGGCAAAGGAGATATCTTGTTTTTGTGATGTAGGGCAGATGGATAGAGAGAGACACACTCACTCACACACAGAGACATGGACACAGATAGAGAAGCACGTCAAAAACAGTTACAAAAATGATTTCCGATGAGAAATTAGCTAGTTTGCAATTCTAGGCCAACTGGTTAAAAAGTTATGATTGTTTTGGGCACCAACTGACATCTTGGTAGCCATATTGAATTTCTCAGCATTTTCAAGCATGTCAAGGATATCCACTTGATATCTGTCTGATTTTGAAAAAAAACTATGACAATAAAAAGCAAAAGTATTTTGATCATTCATATTCATTGAACATATATCTTAGTGTAGTAGAATTTGCATCAGCATCCCATTGAAACCATTTTTAATTTATGCAAAATATAAACTTTGCACCCATTGATTTTTCTAGTCTTTTTATACAAGCTACAGGTGGGCATGTTAAACACAAAATGAACAAAACATTACTGTTGCAATTTGAGGCTGGTCATCACATGTATCGACTGTACTAAACGAGTACAAAGAGGTTTCAATATCATGATAAAATGCACAGGCTATTGATTAAAAATGTACACAATATCTTTCAGAAATTGTGGAAGGAACGTACCTTATCCATAATTTGGTTTGTATTTAAAAAAATCAGGCATCATATAAACTAGCAGAAAGGTACCAATTCAGTTGTAGCTGGAAATGAATTCTTAGGCTGGTGACCACTGTACACCACTGACAGTTCCTTCAGTTCTGAAGATCATGCTGGGGTATTTATAAATAGCTAGTTCCAACCATTGTGCACAGGCAAGCAATTTTTCCCTTCTGTAGGGGTCTACATTATAAAGTAGCCTTTTAACAGTCAATGCTGCCAACATCAAACATGTCTCTTGTATCCCTACACAGGGCTGCATCTCCGACAAAATAGCACATGTCTGTGATTACTGGTGAGCAACTGATCACCAACTTTGTCTTGCCTGTACCCTAGAAGCCACCCTGTGCTTGTTGTGCAGGGGTGCTTTCCTGGCGAAACAGAAGCTCCCAACCTTCATTTTCTGGCTTGCCCACACTGGCTCTCTCTTCTTGCCAACTTTGTTAAGCAGTGAGACAGCTAAAGCAGTCAATTGCCTGCAGCAGCATTGAGCCCATTTGGAGTCCCTGTGCCGAGATAAAGCACTAGGTGACTCGACCAAATCACTTCAGTCTCAGGCTGTAGTGACTCATAAGGCTCGAAAATTTGGATATTCGAAGGCCTTCCAAGACCACACTTGCCCCTCAGAGGTCCAATAAATTCCACAAGAGCTCTATCACGGGTCCTGAATCTACTGTGCCTAACACAGAACTTCTCTCAGAGTTGCCTTGCTCCACAGACTCTCCCATCTCTGAGCACCTAGTGAGCAGGTACCTTTCTGCTTATCTCTCTTGGTACGGGTCTATCACAGACAATACATTCTTCAAAAGTAATCTAAGACACAGGTACCTCCTGCCTTTAGGCCAATACAGGCCTACCTAGCTGCAGAACCGACAGAGGTTATCTCACAGCCTGCCCATGCCTGTGGGTTCTTGGAATTGGTCACAGGTAGGATTGCAAATGGAGGTCTTTGAGAATAATTGTCTATTTAGTCTGCTGGAATGTCTTCACACGCTGGTGTGCAGACTGAGACATCAATCCATGGTCACCTCAGGATACCCACATCATAGACTTCCTGATTCATTGGGAGGTCCTTGGGAAGAACCCAAGGACAGTTGAAGGGTCCCATACTGCTATCTCCTCCACCTCCGTTGTCCTGGAAGGTCAGATTCGGGAAGCCCCTTACCTGGCAGCGCTCATTGTCTCCATCTACATAGACAGACCAACAGCTAGGCAGGTTCTCTCAAAGTGGGACCACCTGCTGATTTTGACCATGCTTAAGAGGTGGCCCTACATGGAGACACTTTCATTATGGTTGTTGATAATTTATACAATGTAGGATTGGTATGTCTACCTTGGAATCTCTGGATTCTGACCTTGCTGGTGGGCTAATAAATTGAATATGCATGGTTCTTGTTTGCTCAGAATTTTGGAACAGTTTCTCTGGCATCATTGAAAACTGTTGTTGACTTCTATTTTTCATGACAGTTATTGAATTATGTCATTGTGACGTCATGGTGCATTTGGATGTTGGTTGACAATGTATTGCTTGATAAATATTCAATTCTTGCTATAAATCTTGTTATATTCACGTTGATAGCTTGTGAATGTTTGGACGTTTTTTTTTACTTGGACTGGTTTTTTGACAATGATGTTGACATGTAACGGTCTCATACTATTTGACCACATTGCGGACCCTAGTAAGGTGGACCTCAGGCTCTGGATGTGGACAACTTTTTTCTCATAAACACTGGCGTCCGGGGCTAGATGGAGTGAGATCCATGCCTAAGTGCATGACCAAATCCAATGGTTACCTTACCACTCCTTTAAAGGATTCACCTTTCATGCTATAGATATATCTTTCCCCCTAGAAGAAAGAACTTTGTGCCCTTTGAGAGCCCTAGACTGGTATATTCAGTGCACTGAGGGGTTTTGTGGAAAGAGAACACTTTATTCGTCCCCATTGATGAGTCCAAATGAGAACATACAGCCAGCAGAATTATTTCATTGTGGATCAAACAGGCCATGCTCAAAGCCTAGAAGACAGTGCAGAACCACTTGGTAGTTCTCAAGGAACTTACTCCCAGAGCTCACGAGGTATGAGCCTTCAATGCCCCTTAGCAGGCCCTTCAGAATGTCACAGTAGTTCACATTTTCGGGGCATGTCACTGGAGGTTTCCAATCACCTTTGCTGAGTATTACCTGTAGGACATGCTCATCTTGGATGAAGGCATTTATGGCTTTGCTGGCATGGAATGCTC
Source organism: Hermodice carunculata (assembly GCA_964020975.1). Lineage (NCBI taxonomy): Eukaryota > Metazoa > Annelida > Polychaeta > Eunicida > Amphinomidae > Hermodice > Hermodice carunculata. Next base: position 2,263,333 of record CAXHWN010001991.1, on the reverse strand, counting down.
CTTTGCTTAGATTCTGGCCTTTTAGTGTCGCCCTTTTACCAACGTCTCTCACTGGGCAGCCTCTGTCTGCTGTTTTAGCGCCTACAGACCTGTGAAAGTCCATTGAACCCATGTTTCTTAACAGGTTTTAGATTGCAAACGACCAGAACATTATTGCTATTGAGCTTACTTGACCATACCCCACTATTATTGCCATTTTGTCTGAGAGCCAAACAGCTTCTGCCTATGCCTGGTGTTACGATGCCAACCTTCTGAATATAAGCAGAACTAAATAAAGAATGACAACAATGATATAACGCTAACAATAACAATATATTAAAAACCAAAATCAGTACAAAGTAGGTAAACTCATCTCCACTGGTATTTCAATAATTTAACAGTCTTAAGTTAATCCTAATCCTTGGTGATCATACATGTTTAGTATACATTCAATTTTCCCATGTTATTTTTTAAAGAAAGAAAAAGAAAAAAAAAGTTCACTAGGTTGGCTGCTCTAACTCTCTATGCTATGGTGTGATATAGGCATGCACATGCCAGTCTATCCATTGTTATACCAAACAAAAAGCTGTGAACCAATTGTGAGATTAAAATCTCTTTTCCCTCTTTGCTGGGGGTTCAATAAAATTATCAAATAAAAGCTTTTGATGAGGTTATGTTACCTAAGAGGTCACTGATTGTTCACCAAGCATCAAGAGTATGTGTTGTGTCATTTGGGCACCTTTTTCTGTTTTCGTATATAATATTTAGCCATCAGATTTGATGGATATGATCAAAAGAGAGTATCAATGCACAGGCAAATAGGATAAACAGAACACAATTTGAGTTTTAGTTGTTGAAATAATTAAATTTGTACTAATGTCACTCATTTAAGGTTGTTCCATTTACCTTTTGTTTATTTGCTTATATTTATACTTGTATGCTTAGATTTTGTTATCGCCTAGTGTCTAACATCTATGTATGGATAATAATAATAATAATAATAATAATAATAATAATAATAATAATAATAATAATAATAATAATAATAATAATAATAATAATAATAATAATAATAATAATAATAATAATAAAATCCCCAGCCTTGGGGACAGTACCAGGCCTGCAGAGGTATTCTGCTTACTCTGACTTTAAGCTGTATTCCACTTTCAATGCATTCATTTATCTGTACTTTATTTTCTAATCTCGATGTATTTGTATGTGATTATTTCCCCGACATCGACGTAAACAAAATTATAAGTAGTAGTAGTAGAAGTAAAAGTAGAAGTAGTAGTAGTAGTAGTAGTAGTAGTAGTAGTAGAAGTAGTAGTAGTAGATGCACCAGGCCATCAGAAGTATTCTGCTTACTTGAATTTGGCTTTACTCAATATTGATCTTTTAGTTATTTCATTTATTTCTACTTTATTTTCTAATCTTGATGTATTTGTAAGTGATTATTTCCCCGATATGGGGGTAAATAAACTTATCATCATCATCATCATCATCATCATCATCATCATCATCATCATCATAGACAGACTCTGTAAAACTAAAAAATAAGTTTGTTCTTGTATGAGCAAAATCGATAAATTTAATATCAGATAAAGGTGGAAGATCTGAAGCCAGCACCTTTGGATAACCTCTAATCACTTTTTCGTATTTTTAGATAGTCTGATACTTAAACTACATGCTCCCAAAAACTCAAATGTGTGAACATAAAATTTATATGAGATAATTGATCTCAAAACTTTTGTTTACACTGAAAAGTTTAAGCAGTGCTGGGCACATGGGTTTGTTTGCATGGGCATGATAGTGAACCATGTCATTGTTTGCACAGTCATTAGTCCATAACCCATGGAAACCAATTGAGCCATTGACAAGGGTCACTCACAGGAAACCATTAGCTGTGGAGAGAAGAATGGGCCACTTCAGACTAATCACTACCATTGTTCTGTTTACTTTGAAATTCTCTATTGATGTAAAAACAAATTAGCACAATCCACTACCTGGTGCCCAAATATGGAAAGCTGCATGTGAACCCACACGCAAAGAAGCCAAGTGTGGTGTTCTCAAGTTTTAAAAAAAGTCGAGATTTAAGCCACAAAATATACTTTTGTTTCATGACAACATCACACAGGTAAAGCTACAAGTTTATTTCACACAGCAATTAAAACACAGGACAGAAGAAATGAGTATGTGTCATATTACAGCCATAAATGTGTAAGAACTTTTTCTTTCAATGCGATTTTCTTGGAACTGTTTTTTGCTCAACCTCTACAATTTGTATCTGGCCTCACAAACGTACGAATTGCCCTATCACATTAAAACCAACAGACATTAAAAGAAAATATATCATATCCAGGAATGGTTTCCAGGATTTTTTTTCTCACCACCCCTTCCCTGGCTTTTGGAGCAATTTATAAAAGGAAAATGAACAACCTGTCAGGACTAAATTAACAATTTTATAAATTTTTATCTATGCTATTTCAGGACTAACCATTGAATTCGATCCTGGACATGGATATATATTTTGATTTCTTCTGATTTCAACAGAAAAAAAGTGTGTGACTTCTGCGCAAAAAATGTGAAAATCCTACCAAGTCAGAAAAAATGCTATAAAATCTCAAAAAACCCAATCCTGCACAAAAAGACTCTATGGATGAAAATTTATGGATATGTTGTAATCAGAAAATATATAGGTTTAACGTACTTGTGAAAAATTAAATAGGTAACTGCGATCCAAAGTTGCGAGTCTCATATCGCATTAGCTTCACAGCTTCCACCTTAAGCAGGAAATAGCCTTTGAATGATCAAGAACTCCTGAGCTTCTTGGGGCCTGGCCTGGCCTGCCCCTGGACCCCCTAACTAATATCCCCATTTTCTTCACAAACAAAAAATATTTTTAAACAGTCCAAATACAAGTAAATGGTGACAATTAGTAATGAGGTAGAAAAGTTGACATGTTGCTTTTTTTTCTTTTTTTTTTTGTGTGTGTTAGTGAGGGCTAATTATGTGTAAACTATCTAAAGGCTATCTAAAGAAATTTGGAGAAAAACTGGTATACAAAAGTGTTGGTATGATTTACATTACTCAGACCCCTCCTCCTCCGATCACTTTTGTATGCCTATGGGGATATAATAAATGTGTAACAGATATGCATGGTGAACATGCACATGTAATAATCATATATATATATATATATATATATGTAGGTTATTTATCTATTTACGTTTAAGGGTACAATGTCCACCTACCCAAAAATTATTATGTATCTGATATATATATATATATATATATATATATATATATATATATATATATATATATATATATATATATATATATATATATATATATATATATATAATACCCGTTGATTCCATAGGTAATAGCTGTCGATTCGGGTACTGGGATACCTGACAGAGGCCTACTGTTGAGCCAGTCTGAAGCCTCGATACGAGACTCTTTACAGGTATGAAGTCATTACGTTTTATGTACATTTACATTTAGGGGTCCAGTGTCCACCTACCCAAATGATTACATTTAGTGGTGTGTTTGCAGTAAGGGGTTGAAGCACCCTCTTTTCGTCAAATTTGCATTTACATTTACGGGTACTGTTGACAGTTAGCGGTCTGACACCTGACCCTAAATGTAAATTTACATTTAGGGGGGTGTTTACATTTAGGGGTCTAACACCTTTCTCCCACAATCACAAGCAGAACAGATTGTGGGAAGAGAAGAGGAGAATGGAGAAAATCTTTCAGGTGATTGTCTTTTAAACATGGACAAGGAGTTTTCAGATGATTTCAATGTGCAAGCTGAAAAAGGATGGATATCAGACAAAAAAATATTGGTTAACAGTGGGTTCTCTAAAGGAATATACAAGCATAATTTCATTGGACAAGCCCATCTTTGAAGCGAATATACTGTGCGGCACGCAAAAATGTCTGGCAGTTATCTTTGACGGGAACCTGCTTCCCAAAATGCTAGATTCCTGGTTTCTTATAACTGCAAAACCTTTGTGTTCATGGGATCAAGAACTAGATAAACAATTTGAAAAATGTGAAACCAAACTGTGGGATCCCTTTCTAGAAAACTACAAAAGACTGAATGGTCTTCCAATGAAAGCAATAGAATATTTGGCACAAACTTGTTCAGATGAAATTTCTATTTTTATTCGGAAATCTGTGTGTAAAATGAGCAAGGAAGAGAGGCAATTTTCCCAAATTGTGGAGAACATTCAATAGAATTGGGAGCATGATGAAGCTTATGATCTGTTGTTGCCAGAAATTCCCACTGAAGTGTCATCAAGCACAGAACAAAATAATTATCATGATGTGCAGTCTGCAGCCAAAATACAGGATAGGAAAATAGGATGGATGATGCAACAACAGTGTCATGCCTCGACCAGACAGATGAAAGGGATTATCTTTTTCAAACACTTGTGGCGCAGCTTTCCACCTTAAGTTAAGATGTCAGTGGAGGAAATTTTGAACGAAAGGGACAACCAATTAACCAAGGCCCCGAGGAGGAAACATCTGCAATTAAGGACTTCATATGCCTGCCCACAGAACTTCGGGTAATATTAGCTAACATTGATCATGTTGCCCCAGGTATGATATAAAACAACCAGTTATGCACCTTTACAAGAGGACAGTAAACTAAGCATGACCTGCAAGCAACATCTTCCTCACGAAAGAAAAAGGGGGGAAAAAGGAAACGGCAGAAACAACCTAGTCAGAATATAGACCGATACAGTACCAACCACTAGCAGTTTTAAAGAGAATGGTGAATATAAACATTGTGGCCTGTCCTCTGATTCATTGTTTTGTGAAGTGAGCAGAAACGACTGTGATTACCATTTTAAGAGGGGTACTACATGGTCACCTCTCTGGATGAGAAATGACGAGCAATCAAAATGTGCATGGTGTGGATCAGGAAGTGAAACCCTTCACTCACTGGTGTGCATGGTGCACAGGTGCTCTGTCAACAGACTGGTCACACGCCCCCTTCTGACACAGATGCTATGGAGGCTGAATCAAATCATAGACAAAGTGTATCAGGACCAATGTCTCAACTTAAGCAGTCACAGTAGTACTCGGAGTTACTTGAAACCTTACTACAAGGTGTATATGGCTGTTGATAAGCTAGGACATAGGCCGTTATTCCGCCCTCTGCTTTCTCCGGCCAAATTATTATCAGCAAGCAGGGAAGCAAAGGATGTAAACATGACCTAGGTCACCAGCTGCCAAACAACCTCTACTGACTATCAAAACCTCTATGGATTACTTGGATATAAATGCAGTTTCGTATTCATTGAAGGCCAAACCACACGGTAAGATTGGTAATTTATGCAGCCCTTATTCTGTTCTCTATCACTGTATTTATAACAGTCGCATTGATGTGCCTTTGCCTGGTTGATCTGCTAAATTGTCTCAAATTGTTTCTGGGCTCCTAACCAGATTTAAATTGCCCTCCATGTAACAATATCTCGTGGGGTTTCGCTTTCATCCGAGAGCTGGGCCTTGAAGTTTTCTACTGTGGTTTTTATGTTCCATGATTCGTGGGGTCCAGTACCATGACAGTGAAACCAAAAGTAAATACAGTGTACACATAAAAGTTAGGAAACTGGAATGTGGAGTTGGAAGGAAAACTACACGGAGCCCTGGGAACCTAACACGGTTTCTTTCCAAGGCCTAAAACATACACTATGACTCTCCTGGTTGTAATAAGGTAAACACTATTTCATTACTTAAAAGAGAATGCATTTTTAGCGAATTACTTTAGCTTTTAGGTTTCAACTTGAAATCAAAGTCCCTAAACCTATCATGTAACAAATGCGGATTACTTGCTTGAATTGTTCATAATATGTTTACTTTTCTTAATGGTTATACAGGTTTTATATATTTGGAACCATAATTTCTTCGTTATATCGTTATGTCTAATTGCTCCAGAAACAATTCACTTAAAATATATTTGACTCCGATAATAAAGAACAACATAGTGTGACACATGAATCGACTTCAAATTTACAGATAATGTTTCAGAAAATCGGATCTTTTCCAAACTTACTGGATAGTATTCAGTATAGTACACATTTTCACTGTGTTTTAACGGTAAATAACGTTGGTGTATTCTTAGAACATTAACAGAGTCCCATGTAATTTACTTTTGATTTTTATGGCGGCTATATATATATATATATATATATATATATATATATATATATATATATATATATATATATATACATATATATATATATATATATATATACATACATATATATACATATATATATATATATATATATATATATATATATATATATATATATATATATATCATCAAACTACTACAAGATGAAACCTATTAATAGAGTAGTACATGTTACGTCATGATTTATCTGCTGACACTTGGGTGCAATCGTGTTTTTTTGGATTGAAGCATTTGGAAAAATTCCCGATTTACTTTTATAGTTTGGGGGCACACTGTAATGTATTCCACATTCTCCATGGTGTATATATCAAACTTTGTCCCAGGTTTCAGAGAGCGTTCACTTCAAAAATCGTAAATATTTATCCAAAATTAAGCATGTCAATAAAAACTTTGGTACCACCGCGACATTCTAGTGAGAATTTCATTTTATGACAGCAAAATTTATAATCCGTGTTGTTGCGCTACCTTGGGAGTGTCTATATCCTCAGAATCAGGTTCAGGAGGTAAATTGAACTTGTTCCTCTGTCTGTCTATCTGTCGTCTATCCATTGTTGTCCATCAAGAGGCAGATTTTCTTCAAGACTGCAAGCCAAATTCACTATAAATTTGCTGACAATTTCCCACTGACACATTTCCACTTTTTTACAATTCGTCATACTTCAATGTTTTTATTATACCCCCGCAAAAAAATGGGGTTTACTTTTTCAGCTTGTCTATAGACCTATCCTTTCATTCATATATGCATGTGCTCCTCTGGTCACTTCCAAAGCTTGTGAACATGGTGTCTCCTTAACTGGTTGTCATAGGTAGCTCAAATTTTGGACACTTCTAATCTGGTATCATTTCTTGACCTGCTTAGATTTTAGTAACCTTACTGTCAAGGTTATATTTAGTTCTAAGTCTTGTGAACACAACATCTCCTGAACCACTGATCACAGTTCATTTAAATATGCATTACTTCTAACTGGGTACCATTTCTGGAAATGACCATGTCCTGGTGACATCGACTTCATCTTCAAGGTCACAACAACCCATATTTACAAGGGTGAAAGCTTTGAAGCAGAAATCTCTTTTCAGCAATATTTTTGCAAAAGTTATTTCAATCATGATATGATCTAAAACATGCATATTCCGCAAAAAACAAGGGCTAAAAATTTAAAAGGGGCGTTATCTGTTTTCCTTTCACCTTAAACATACACGGGCAGAGGGATATTAAAGTCCCTCTACAACGATTGTTCTAGTTTGCCCAGGTCAACCCACTTATTAGTAGTGCTAGCTAACTAGTCAATAAATTTTCCTTTGTTGTCTTTATGCCCATCCAAAATTGCAGTTTCAGTTTCTTCCGCAAAATTGTTTGGAAGATTTACTTCAAATTTAGTACTCCTGTGTTGGTCGTGAGGATCTTTACCACACTTTTTGTTTCTAAAGAAGAAAATGGTTATGTTTGAACATGAGTAATCTAAGTTTAGACCCTGGCCTTGGCTCAGTTTATCTTGAGTATACATCGGCTTACATCAGTAGTTTAGTTTTCCATGGCGTATTCTAGTCTCATCCTAGTCTAAGCTTAACTTCATCGTACTTCCGTTTAGGCTTAATTCAGTTTGGCGGGGCTAGGCTTCGTGTTAACTTTTCAGTGTTTGGTTTAGGAGCTTAGCTTTGCGTAGCTTTGTGTAGCTTTGCGTAGCTTTGCGTAGCTTTGCCCAGTTTCCGTAGCTTAGATCCTTTTATTCATTTATCCTGGGTAATACATGATTAGCGGATACCCGCTAGTTCTCATCATCGCCCAACCATGAGAAAATATACAAGAGATATAGCAATATTTACAAAGTACAGTAAAAACACGAAATAAATTAATACAAAAACTGTCCCATCAGCATCCAGCAACTAACTGTTTCCATTATGCCAATGACAACAAGCATAATTTATCAAACCACATTTTGATTCAAAGTTCTGCAGGTACCTCTCACAGTTTATAGATTTGAATGTTTCAACAGATTATGCTGAGCGAACATCAGTGGGAAGGACATTTGAAAGCCGTTCACCATCATATCTAAGACTGCAAGTGTAGTTTGTGAGCCTTGCTTTGGTGGTATCTAAATTGCGACAAGCACTTCTTGTGCCATAAGTGTGTTGCTGTGAGAGTGACATAAAGTTACATAGATATGTCGGCACCAAACCATTTATACACTTGTACATTAGTACACTTCTTTTAAATCTCACTCTCTCATAGAAAGGCATCCATTTTAATTTTTTAAAAAGCTCCTGGCTGGAAAATCTAAAATGCTGCACTGGAGAATTATACGTGCCGCCCGCTTCTGTAATTTGGTAATACGTTCTGTATAAACTGAATTGGAAGGACGACCCCTAACAGTACAACAAAAGTCCATGTGTAGTTGGACTGCAACATCTTTTGGAATCAAATGCCAAATTCTTTTAAGAACACCTATCCTTTCAGATAACTTCTTGCGTACTGTCTCATGCTGGTGGGGGGGGGGGGGGCAAATGAGATTGGGGTAAATTTGAAGCATTAGCAATCTTGTTGTTTGCACCTGTTCAATTTCTTTGCCCCCAACATCAATGCTTAATTTAGTGGTGGAAGAAACTTTTTTTTATAGTACCGATCATTTTGGAATTTTGTTTTTTCAATATTCAATGTCAGTTTGTTCCTGTACATCCAATTCTGTACATTAATAAAACCTGCCGCCAACTTAGCTTTAATATCTTAAGCTGAAAGTCCAGATACTTCTGCAGTGCTGTCGTCTGCATACATATACAGTGTAGAGTGTTCAAGACATGATGGCAGGCCATTAATAAAAAGTATAAACAGCAGAGGTTCCAAAATTGAACCCTGTGGGACACTAAGAGTCACGTAACCGAACTCAGACAAAACCCCTTGCCAACAGGTAGCCTGCTGTCTATTAGAAAGATAGTTTTGAAACCAAGTCCATTCGACACTATCGACCCCATAAGCCTTTAGCTTATCTAAGAGAATAGTATGGTCAACAGTGTCGAATGCCTTTCTCAAGTCAATATGTAACAAGCCAGTCACTTTCCCAGAATCCATAGTTTCCATCCAGCTTTCAACCATGGATGCTAGCGCGGCCTCACAGGAGTGACGAATAAATTTCAGAAAATTATAATTGGTCATAAACATGCTTTCTTTGGTGATTCTGCTAAGAATGGTCAACATGCATTTGACTATGATTAGTTTATAAAACTGTTTGAATATTTGATAGATAACATTTCCATACGTTTTGGTGATAGTGTCTTAAGACAATGCATAGGAATTCCCATGGGTACAAATTGTGCGCCACTTTTGGCTAATCTTTATTTATTTTATCACGCGTATAATTTTCTAATGAAAATGGCAAAAGATAAAAATTACCATGCTAAATCATTTAATTTAACTTTCAGATACATAGATGATTTATTAAGTGTCAACAACAAACATTTAAAAGATTACATTGCATCGATTTATCCTAGTGACCCGGAACTAAAAGAAACCACTGAATCGAACATAACATGCTCATTTTTAGATCTACTCCTGTTCAATGATGGTGGTATATTAAAATCAAAATTGTATGATAAAAGAGATGATTTAAATTTTGATATAGTAAATTATCCATATATAAGTAGTAATATTCCTATCAATCCTGCATATTGTGTCTATGTCTCAAGACTAATTGCTTTCGCAAGAAACTGTACTGATTTTAAAGATTTTGCTGATAGACATAAATCACTTTTTTGGAAGACTTATTAAAAAGGGGTTTTCTAAAATAAGATGAAAAAAGGTTTTTCTTCACTTTAAAGATAAATATGAATATGTTCTACAGAAATATCATGTTGATTTATATGAACATATTAATAAGGTATTTTCTGAGTGTCAGTAAAACACATAAAAATATGTTTATGTATTTTAATGTTCTGGCTGAGATTGTTTTACCTTGAGCTTGATCAAACTTTCAATACTGGAACATAAAATTTATTGTAATTACAATAAATATAAAATGAAATAAGGACCATATAAGTTCTCAGGCATCATGTTGAACAATACTGGTCTTCTTTTCTCATCCTTTCGGATATACTGACAAAATGTAAGGAATACTTACTTAGCTGATGTGAGTCATACTTTTATAACGAATTTTAGGCCTATTGTGCTGTTTTTTCTAATGAGAATGGAACATGGAAGAACTTAAGCATGTTTAATAATAAATGTATTATTAGTATCAAATTTAGTTTTCCTGTGTTCACGTGGAAACTTTTTTGGTGCTAAATTCAAATTTTGACATGTTACACAATTCTAATGTAAATACAGTAGTCTGACTTAAAATTCCTAATTGTCCTGTCATTGTTTGGATGATGTCTGTGAACTATGGTCAGGTAATTACCTTGTATAACTGTCCATTAACATTTAGGGCTAAATTTGTTTTAGGCCTACTTTAAATGAATGTGAGTGTTTTCCAAAGTGGGAGGATTGGGATCCCGTAAAACTGGTTTAACCCACTGCCAATACGTTGGTAACCTGTTCCAAGTCAGGTAGAAGATACTCTCATTCGTTTAAATCTCATTACTGTTGGTCATGGATCCTTCTGACGATGAACACTAGCATGCCTTACTATTTCGTAAATGATCCTGGATCTGACAAGGTTAAACTGGTATTCGGTTTGGTCCTATCACTATCATTGAAAACTGTTGTCCGGTTCTCTTTTCATGCAACTTTTAGATATTTGGTAACAATTTGAACATTCAGGCATTTTCTGCAAATATTGCAGTGCAGTAAGTGTTCCAAATGTAGTGAAACTGATGTTTTTTATAATTGTCTGATGAATATAGTTTGTTATTGTTAAGGTCATGTCAGGTTGGCTCAAAGTGTTTAATGTACTCTCTCTCTCTCTCTCTCTCTCTCTCTCTCTCTCTCTCTCTCTCTCTCTCTCTCTAATAAATAATAAGCATCTAAATCAGCTGACTGACAAGTTGAACTACGTCTGATTATAAATGCAAAAAAAAATTAAAACTGTTACAGGAAAACAGTTATACTTACAGTTACCCTTAGGGATTTCAACATGACCCCCCTCTCTCTTTCTTTCTTTTCACAAAACCTAAT
>CAXHWN010001991.1:2230834-2250834 GCA_964020975.1 Hermodice carunculata | reverse complement strand
TATCTATCTATATATGTATATATATATATATATATATATATATATATATATATATATATATATATATATATATATATATATGTAATATAATATAATATGCACTTGCCATTTACAATTAAATGGAAATATGGTGCATTTAATGCCGTGACATTTTAGTGTCGGTTGCAGCTCACCGATTTGACACAAGAAAATTGTAACAGATAAAGTACACCCTAGATAATGACATTTGTGAACTGATTAGCAGTGGGTGATATTATATAGTGGCCAAAGATGAGCGATGATTGTTATCCCCAATCTTTACATAAATAAGTTTAGATTAGTTTCTAAACATAGAATATATCCATACTAAACTGATCAATACCGACCATAGGTTTAATAAACCTTGCTTAACAATTGGCATAATTAAATCAATAGGGCAGAAACAACAAACTTTATTTAAATTATAACAATGCAAAATATAATATGGAGGCAATATTTGTGAAGTACAAGGCATACAGGAATAAATTAAACCACTTTCTCCGTATTCCTAACAAGCAATACTTTGCTAATTTTGTTAACAATAACAAAAAACTTTGTTCAAATTATTTAAAAAAAAGTATTGACCTACATGTTTTACATGGATTACGAAGCAGCCCAAGCCCATGATAATCACTCTCCGTGGCACAGATGGTGGCGTGTGCTTCCCTATCTGCTTCTTTGGTGGAGGAAACCGACGGACTCGGAGAAAACCACCGTGCACAGTCAGGGTGGAAGGAAAACTTCGACTTGCTTCCCCGGCCGTGAATCGAACCCGGGCCGCAGAGGTGAAAGGCGAGCGTGTTGCAGCTCCATCAACCGGGCACCCGAATCCAAATTATTAGAGTTATAAATAATGTTATTGGTAAAAGTAAAATTACTTTGATCGATACCAGATTCAAAGATTATAATTTTACACTGACCAGCAAGCAGGTCTTTTTATTATTGTGGGACCTTATTTAGCTGACAAAATTCCTGATACCCACGAAAAGTCATCATCATTTTTAAAAGGACAATATTTACACTCGTTTATTTTCACGCAATGGTTGAAGATGATGTACATATTATTATTGTGATTGTTTGATTCATCCCCAGATTGGGATGCAATCAACGCTAAAGTGGTCAAATATGCGTCTGATGGTATACTTCACCCTTTGACATTCATTCTTCCTTGCGGAATGGTATTTCCCAGATGTTCTTAAATTGGCAAAGGTACTTCAATTGTATAAAAAGGGGGACCCTGAATTATTTAATTATTATCGGCTAATTTTTGTGTTGTTGTTTTTTCTCGAAAATATTTGAAAAACGTTGCTTATAACCAACTTATGAATTATCTTGAAGTAAATCTTATATTGTATGTTTTTTAATTTGGTTTTCGGAAGGGGCAGAGTATCGAATTGGCAGTCATTGTATTGTCAATAAAGTGTCAGAAGCCTTGGACAATCAGGATTATGCAGTCAGCGTTTTCCTCGATCTGTCAAGGGCTGTTGAAACAGCAAGTCTTTTAATTCCGCTTTCAAAATTATATCATTATGGGATAAGATGAGTGGTTCATACATGGTTCAAAAGTTACATGACCAATAGACAGCAATGTATACTTTCCAGAATGCAGAAAGTTCATCTTTAAGAATAACCTTCGTTGCCCCGCAGGGATCTACCCTGATGCAATTATATTATACCCTTGTACAGCCACAGCTCATATATTGCAATATAGTATTACAACTTTAAACAGGATCATTCTGATGCAGAAGAAACTAGTTTGTATTATGAACCATTCCATTTTAATGCCCATTCAGATCCTAATAATTGAAATATATTATTGTTGCGATTTGAAAAGATTATTATTATTATTATTATTATTATTATTATTATTATTATTATTATTATTATTATTATTATTATTATTATTATTATTATTATTATTATTATTATTATTTGTGGTAGTAGTTTTAGTAGTAGTGGTGGTAGTAGTAGTAGTAGCAGTAGTAGTAGAAGAAGAGGTAGCAGAGGTAGTATATTTTTGTTCATAGTGCTTGTGGTTTTTTGTATTTTTTTTTGTTTTTGTTTTTTTAAAACTAATTTTGGCTGAAAAGAGATGATAAACACCTTTTTTTGCTATATCTATATAAATCAGATATACTACAGCATCAAACTGCACTTCTTACACTGTGTCATTATATTTCTTAAGATGAGTGAATGATGTCTCAGATAATTGGCAAAATTACACAGTTACCCAGTGAATTATTCTGGTTTTCTTTATTATGTGGGGTGGTTAGCTTTTCATGATGCAGGATAGACCTACCTCAAGAAAATCAACAGAGGAAACATATATGGTTTGACACCAATCACTTAAGATAAAAATATGCTATTGTCACGCACATATGATAATAAACACGTGAAGAAATGTCCCATCTTTCCTAGTGCTCCGACAAACCCCACTCAGTGTAATGGGAAGGCCATGGTCATACATTCGATGTGCACCGGTAGAATTAGCTCGAGGTCTGAGGTATTGATTCACGCCTGTCATAATATCATCATAATGATAATTGCCCTCTCACTTCTTCCTCTGCACTGACTTTACGTTATGTTTTTTTGTATTTATTTACAATGAGTATAAGTTTCTGGTTAAGTTGTCAAACGAGCAGAATTTTCATGATCAGTGTTTTAAGTTGACATTTCGGTATACTGATGACCTAAGAAGCTTTAAAAGTAAACACTCTCTAGAATATATTTCACAAATATACTCTGATGATTTGGAATAAAATGAAACTACTGATAATGACATGGACCGTTCATTTTTTGACATAATTCTGTACAATGATAATAGTGAATTTAAGTTTAAATCATATGACAGACGTGAAGATTTTGAGTTTAACATACTAAATTACCCTCACATGGAAACCAGTATTCGACTTGGGCCAGCAAGTGGTGCCTATTTGTCAACGTTAGTTGCCTTTGCTAGAGTTTGCATCGATTTTGACAACTTTGACTTCCACCAGTTACTTTTGTTTCAAAAACTCATGAAAGAGGGATATTCGAAAATAAAATTAAAGCAATCGTTGTTGACATTTCTGGGTAAATATAAAAATGTATTACATAGATATTGGGTGGATCTAAGATGTTATATAATGATGTAATAAATGCGAGATATTTGGATCAATATCAGTATGAGTAAGTACACTTACCTCTCAAACACCATTTGCCTAGACCTCTGTGTCTGGGTCAAACACCTATGAAATCGAGTTGAGTTTCACTCACTTGATTCTGAAAACCTGACGGTCCATTTGGCACCATTTCTCGGTTCCTGGGTAACTGGTGGTGACTCTCAGTGTGCATGCTCCCGAAATCATCCTTCCTCTTTTGGAGATTGGTCAGTTGACGTCAGCTATTAGAGGAAGCAGGGTTGGTCGGGTGGGCTTCTCTGATGGTCGAGAGGTGTGAGCACTTACTAAAACTGATATTACTCCAAATATCTTGTATTGCTTACGCCACGTTCCTTCTCAACCACCATTTGCCGATATACAAGCATATAGGTGGAGGATGTAACGTTGCTGGCACACTGAACGCATTGATCAACAAGACTGGCAGTCTGGGGATAACCATCTGTTCAAGTGAGGAGGCGACATCTGAAGGAAAACCTCAGATCTACGTGGAGTCGAGGCCATGCACAGCAGAATCCAGCCCAAATGGAAAACCCTCCTTACAGACCAGCATGGGACTGAACTAAACCCCCCCCCCCCGTGCTTGCCCGCCAACATGACAGCTGTTGGGGTAGAAGCTTTCAGTTTCACCTTCATCAGACCTGGAGATCTTAACATGACCTAGTTGCAAAATTGGCGGGGGTGGGGTGGGTAGGTGGTATATGGTTTCTTGGGTGGGGGAATTGTGTCTCAGCCTGGCATTTGGCAGCTACCACCTGCCACCTACACCTTACATGATCAGACTTTCTCTGTGCCTGCTCAAAAATCAGCCATTTGTCTTCTGCTCAATCCTGACAGTATTTGCAAGTTCGCTCATGAGTGCAAACTTCACCCAACTGCAGGCGACAATGATAGCAGTGTGTATGGTTGTCCCAAGCCACCATATAATGGATTAGTGATTTTATTTTCTGCCTGTGATACAACAAGGACAAGGATTCAGGTAGAGTGGTCACTGAATCAACACCAATAGTTTGACTCCAAAAGGAGGCAATAGCTTGGTGTGTACTGCTTTCCCTTTCTTTACGATGTGTTTGCCGAGACACCATCATGAAAATCTAGGTTTCAAGCCAATCGACCAGCTTTACTCCAAACTATTTCCGTGGTATCCAAACACAGAAATCAGCTCTCTAGGTTTTTTTCCCCATGACTACTGAGAAGAGATTTTTCACAGATTCGGGCCTGTGTTAAGCACTGTAGCAGTGAGTGTGAATAACGTTCACCGAGCTTCCAGTCGAAAAGGCAAGCCAATTATGGCACCCAAAAGAGGAAGGATGAGATGGGGAGCATGCACACCGGGACTCACCACCAGTTGCACGGGAACCGAGAGATGGCGCCACAGGACCAACACGTTTTCAGGAATCAAATGAGTGAACTGAACTCGATTTTCATGGGTATTCAGCATTGAGGTCTAGGCAAATGGTGACCCAGAAGTAATGTTACATTATTAGTACTTACAGTTCAGTCATGGGCCCTCTACATCTAGGTTTAATAATGAATACTTATAGCTGAGTGAAATGGTGGTCGAGAGGTAATGTTACGTATGGGTAAATAATATGTAAACCTAACAGTTGTAACTGACATTTTGTACAATTCGTGTATGAGGCGAGATATGTCTTGATGAGAACTGCCAGCACTTACTTGATTGAAACTACTAAAACGTTTGTTAGTACCTGTCTCAAGTCAGGAGACAGATGTTTTCCATCATACTGCATTTTTGTATTTGTTCACTGACATATAAAATATCATAATATTGTAGGTATGTCTACCTTGAACTTCGGGATTTCGAATTTGCTTGCTTGATGACTAACGGATTTAGAACATGGATGGGTTTTGTTTGCTCGGATTTTCAGTGCAGTTTCCTGAACTTTGTTGAAAACTGTTGTGCGCTTCTATTTTTCATGTGTCATTATTTTTATGTTTTGAGCATGACATTTTATTTTTAGATAATCAATGAATAATATATTGTTCTTTGGATAATCAAGTCTTGCTTTTATGTCTGATGATATTTATGTTGTTGGACTTGTAGAGATTTATACAGTTTTCAAGCTGGACTGATTTTAGTCAATGATGTTGATGCATAGTGTATCTGACTAGTGTTTGGCATCTTGAACTGTCGACTCTCAATAATGATAGTTGTGTTTTGAGCAGCAAGTCTTTTATGATAATTTGACCGGAAAAAAGCATCAGGGGCAGGAGGTTATGATTTACCAGTTGCACATGCGTGGGTCCCAAAATGTAAACCATTGTAAAGGCAGGCTTGTGCAAGTAGGGTGTAGTGGAAAAACCGCTCAGAAAGTGAAGCCACACCCTAAGATGCCGTCATGGATGAAAAGATCGTTCGAAATTTTGAATTAAGCCTGATAATGTTTTGTCTCAAATAAAGCTTTATTACAACCTGCAGCTAATTTGTGAAAATGTCAAAATGTAATATATTTTGCAAATTTACTGTGCTTATCTTATGACTTATGAACTGCTAAAGGCAGTTTGATGTTTATGTTGCCACTAAAATGTTGCGTTAGTTAAAGGAAGTTCATACAGAGGTTTTGAAACTATGAGAGCAAACTGGGTTTTTGATCTTGAAGGTCAAGGTTTCCTTTAAGGGATCTATACTTTCGGAGTATGACTGAAAATGCTGTCAATACAGAATCGGTTATGATGATTCCTATCAAGATCTGATTATCTGATTTGTATAGCTGTTATAGATAAACCACTATCTTAAACTATCAATTGTATAACATACCCTTGATGGAAGCCAAATCAAATATACATTTGGCAAAGCAAATCGTGTTTCAGTGGCACAACTGTTTCCTTTGCAAGGATAACTGTAACCATCCTTGTAGATTTCTTCTTAATTTTTCGCAACTTTTACTAAAACAGTAGCATTACAAGTTGCCAGTTTATAGACGCGGAAGTTTATTTGTCACTCCTACTCTAGCAGAAAATCTAATCTTGACATTAATTGAGCAGACATATATAAACATGTATAAATATATATATATATATATACATACATATATATATATACATTTATATACATATACATATATATATATATATATATATATATATATATATATATATATATATATATATATATATATATATATATATATATTCAAGCAGTACAATTTCTTGCATGAAAGTTGCAAAGAATTGGTCAAATAATTGTAAACCTAATCAAAGTTTAACCATAATCATATATGTGTAAACACAATGAATGTAATGTACATGCTCAGCACCATGACTGTCTGTCTGCAAAATGGTGCTGGAAATATGAACGAATTCTTGGTGTACTGACTTCAACCGACCATGACTTTGTAAAAATAGGAAATATTTTACTGTGAAAAAATGGTAAAACACCAAGCTGTAGCATTTAAACTTTTTGCAGCAGAAATATCACACCAAAAAGTAACTTTTAATCAATGCATGTATATATTGATTTGTCCAGGTGCGATTCATGTGACCACAAACCTTCCTTTCACTTCCGACACCAGCTGTTGTACCAACGTTTCACATGCAGGCAGGTAGTCAGGCCTTATGCTCCTTGAGAGCTGATTATACTGGGGCATTCCTCGCCAGGTAACTGTAAACAGTATGTCAGAGAAAGTCATATGGTTATTTGTATGGTTACTTTATGAAGAGTCACTGGACTAACGATCAGAATAAGGCCCATTAATCATGTATGTCATAAGCAATATTTAGAGTTAATTTTTTTTGTTTCTGAAAAAAATAGCACTTGCCTTTAGCCGATTGGGCATTAGCAATGCCAAGGGCCCCTAAAGTAGACTTGTTAAATTTAAAACAAAGTGCACATGAATTATAAGTTCTTGTAAAATGGGTAAAATACCAAAAACAAAATTACTTTCCTAATATCAAAATCATTATTGTGGCGAAATAACGGCTGCCTCTCACCAAAGTAACGCTAGTAAAATCCCAGGCGTTCCAGGATCCCACTAGAATGCTGTTGTGGAAGAAGACTGCACTTCTAAAGCAATGCAGAAAATAATGCCCCGAACCGGGTACAGCACATGTCTTTACACGTCGAAATCTGGGTCTTCTTCCCTGGTTCTCCCCACACCTTTTCACGTGCTACTGTTGGCAATTCCATTTCATTTCCGGTAACTTGCAGGGAGGGGGGGGGGAGGAGGGGGGACATCACTATGCATAGGTGGGGTACAGCCCAAATTTCAATTTTACTACATTATTAATAATCTTTCAGTTTAAAAACATTTTTTTATGAAAAATCATTTTCCTGTATCCAGTATGCAATGAAAAAAATCTTGTATTATTTGCCTGATAAGTTGAGTTAATTAACTTGTCAGTCATTCCAGTGCTCAATTGATGCATTCAATTTAATATGTCCGGTATTATTTTGCTACCTCTATCAATAACAAAAATGTGTGTCTTCACGGTACTGAGATCCAGACTAAATTAATAAAAAATGAATATTGTCATGTCAAACAACAGATAACGCTGGCAGGCCACAACATTATGTATTTTTATTGTTGTGTTGAATTTACTAGTTCTGAGTTTTGAGTGCTGTAAGAGTGTAGGATTTGTTTCACATTGTGTCCATAAAATTCCTAGCAGAATTTATAGATATCTTCTTGTCGATGCAACATGAATGTGTAAAGTGCTGTGATCTAATGTCTAATGGATGTCTGTTTTGTGTCTAATTTCCTTTTCAAGGAATATTGTTGCAAATATCGACTACTTTGAACATTTACCCTCCTTCTATATTGGGCTGATTGATAATTTTATTTTTCTTGGTAACACATCTAGTACATGACTATTTTCGGTGGCTGAGCATTCGCAAACCTCCCATATACAAATAAATGCAAACAATCGTAAGTATACATAGGTCAATAAATAAAGTATACAAACATTATGATAGACGATGTAAAAAAAACAAATGAAATAGAAAACATGTATATAGGTGATTGACCCTTTTGAGGTAACCGCTACCACGGCTACCTTGACAGGTCCAAATCTGGCATGACATAAATGTACATATTCCATAGGCATTAAATGTGATGATGGAACCAGGAGAGGCAGCTGCTACTGCTGCAACCTCAAAAGGTCTAAAATTAGGAGAACATAAAAACATACATATTCCGACAATCATTAATGCAGTAAATGTATCTTAAAAGTAGCCGCTACTGCTGC
The DNA here is from genome assembly GCA_964020975.1 of Hermodice carunculata. Taxonomy (NCBI): domain Eukaryota; kingdom Metazoa; phylum Annelida; class Polychaeta; order Eunicida; family Amphinomidae; genus Hermodice; species Hermodice carunculata. The sequence goes on along the minus strand of CAXHWN010001991.1, from coordinate 2,242,453 downwards.
AACCCCAAAGGTTCATGCTATTTATAAGGGAGGATGATGTGGAAATTAATAAAATGGTTCATCATTTCTTGTGTGAAATGATAAATAACTAAACCTTGTAAGGTAATAATGACGGATTGATCCATCCTGCATCAAAATAGTCACATTTAAAACGGTTTGAATTTAAAATTGTGGTTTTAAAAGATAGTTTAAAGAACTGTTTGATTTGAAGGTACTGTCCTGAATTTTCTCAAGGAGGCTATTCCATAACATTGTGTCAGAGACTGTAAAACTCTTATTGTAATCTTCAGGTTTTACCCTTCTTGGTTTCAGATTATTTGCATTTCTGGTGTCATAATAGTGAACCAGACCACATGGTTAACATTTGTTAGGTAGGTATTCTAGCATCAAGTGATTCATGCACTTGTATAACTTGTGAATTTTACGAAGATTATGGACTGATGGCCATCCAAGTTTGCTAAACGTTTCAGAACTGCTAGTTTTATAATTTGATCCTGTAATAAGACGAGCTGCTTTATTTTGTAGTTTTTGAAGCCCAGGCAGATCTGATTTGGATACAGTGTTATATACCATGTACAATAGTCACAGTAAGTACAGTTGAACTATTGCATTGTAACGAAGCTCTAATGTGTCAACTGGTAAAATTTTTCTAAGGGATCAGAAGATTTTGCTGAAATTTTCTTAACTGTAATTGTCTATATGTATATTTCAGTTGAGGTTTTCATCAACTATCATCCCCATGTATTTAGCTGAAGTAACCTGCTTCACATTTTGATTATCTAATGGGAGGTTCAGGTTGGTCATTTTACACAAGACCTGATAAATACTAATTACCATGAAATGGCATTTTTCCACATTTATTGTCAATCTATTTTTGTCAAAAAAAGGCTGTTAACCTGAACAAGTCTATTTATTGTTTGCATTAGTATTTCATGCTGCTTTGGTTTGCTTGCATATTCAATTTCTGTATCATCAGCATTAATGGATGAAAAACATCAATGGGACACTTTAGGCTAATCACTAAAGTATAGTAAAAACAGAAAGAGACCTGGTATAGAACCCTGTAGGACTACCATGGTTATGGGAACAGATGTAGAAGCCTGACTTACAACCACAACAAACTGCGTTGCCCTGTAAAAGAAGTTCAAACCATGTTTTTTTTTGCTAGATTCTATCCCAGTATGACAATTTACTCATTTAAAATACTCATGTTTATGGTGTTGAATGCCATACTCAGGTCAATAAAAACCACACTTGTCACTAAACCTTTGTCTATATTATCAAGCCATCTGCCTGTGACATTGAGAAAAGCAGTGAGTGTTGAATGCCAGCTACGGAATGCTGATTGTAAGTTAGTGATAGGATTGTGTTCTTTCAGGAAATCGAAGAAAAGGGATTGGTGTTCAAATCTTTCCATAGTGTTTGATAATATTGGTACAATGGAGATACGCCTGTAGTTATTTTGGTCAATGTATGAACCACTATTCTGCAAAGGGAGAACTTTTTTCAAAATTCCAATCACAGATAAATTTGCGACTTTTGAGTGACAAATTCATAATGTTTGTGAGTAAATGGGATATATCAGGCGCTGCTATTTGTAGAAGTTTTCCAGATATTTTTTCCAGACTCACAGAAACAAATGGGCAATATTTATCTGAAACAGTATTAAACATCTTTTTTCAATTTGACATGGGCTAAGTCTACATTATGTTCGTCTTCAATTGTTGACCAACAGCACTCTTGTAAATCTGACAGATAATCATCGAATATAAAGTTTTAAAAATTTCTTATTTGTATTGTTGTGTGTACATGAGTGGTTTTCTGGGTTCTAGATGATAAAACACAGTACGCCAAACAATGGTCTGCACTACCTACTGATTTGACATCACGCTCAACTGTCTGATAATGATTAGGTGTGAGTATTTTATCTGTGAGGGTCCTACTCTGTGGCGTAATTCGTGTATGTTTGTTTACCAGTTGAGTCAATTGATATGTTTCACATTGACTGAGCAAGTGTCTGTTATGATTATCTAGATGCTTTTGCAACAAGTTACAATTAAAATCAGCGGTAATGATAAAATCCAATTTTTGTATCATTTAAATTATCCAAAAGAATATTCATTTTCTCTAACTCGCTGATAGACATAATAGGTGGTTTATATACATAATCAATAATTATTTTGGTATTGTGAGAAAAGGTTATAATACCACATATGCCTTCTAGACCGTCAGGAATTAAATCGGGTTTCTCCTCAGAGGGTATATTAGATTGTATATAAAGTGCACAAACACATCTGACTTTTCAGATTTTCTATCAGCTCTTCTAAACCCATATCCATCAAGCTGGTAATAGAGATCTGGCATATCTGCTGTTAGTTGATTTCATTTATACCAATGATAGCGAATGTTTTTATGCTAAATACATATTTCACATGACATTTCCTCGACAGCTGGCCCATTAACATTTATGTGGGAAAAGGTTAAATCATGGAGGGAACAACACAGGTTCACTCTCAGCTGATACATCAGCAATATCATTTGAATCTAAATCGTGAAAACCGAATATATCAAGATCAACACCTAAAACCTAAGCGTTGTCCCTAAGAGGAGAAGTACAATTCAGTCACAATATTGTAGACTATCCTTTAAAGATTCTGTTATTTCTGCACGTACAGTATTATCTTGGAAAGTGTTCCTTTTTGGCTTTAGCGAAAGAGGAAACTTTAAACTGGTGTACTTTGGATTCGTTCTGGTGATATTTTATCTTTCGGTATATGTGGTTCCCACAAACAGTCTGCATGTTAAGTTTGGACCTTACTAAGCTGATATGCGCTTGCTCTCTCAAAGCTTTGGGGGTATTGTTTTAGTTGTACACGAGAAATGCTTCCCCTTTTAAATCAATAGACACGTGTACCCTTAGCTATGTCTTTTCCTTCAACATTGTCTCATACAGGGTGTAAAACCTCTCTGTTGGTCTTTTCTTGGATACTCCTAACACAAATGGTTCAGAACAGCTATCTTTTTGTCAGCATTCTTATATACCCAGTGACCATTCTGCACAATAAGAAATTAAGCACTTTAATTCTCGTGGCTTGTGTCAAGAGGACTCCATTTAGTGCCTTGTTCCCTAGCGGATTACTCTTGTTTTGACGATAACAAAACCATGCTAGTCGCATATATTTTGGAATTGGCGACGCACGCCACCACATGTGCTTTCCTTTTTGGCGTGTGCTTTTTGCACAAATTTGTTTGTATTCATGTGCCTGTATATTTGTATGTTGCTTGTTTTATGTTTTTGTACCCTTTAAACATTGGGGCCTTAGGTTTAACTCTTTTTGTGCCTGCTTGTCTGTACCATGCCGATATATTCATCACATCTCTTTACCATTTAATAGATACCCCATATAAATATTTCATTCAACTCTTTGTGACCATATATTCAATATTATCGTCAACGTCCAACCGACTTAAAAGCTCAATGCTCAACAACCTACAATACGCTGACGCTGTATTGCATTATATCTTTGTTTGATTTGTGTTCTATGTGCATTTTTTGTGTCACTTAATGTTGGGGCCTTCAAACATATTCACAGGTTGTCGAAGTATACCAGTTTATGTATGTTAGATTTGCGTAGCAATTGTACAGAGACCACTAAGTACGTCCTTAACATGTGTATGCTGTGTGAAAATCTTTTACGTTTGAGTTTATTATGTCAAGTGGTGTCTCATATTCTCACATGTGATTTGTATACTTCACATTTATTAGGAATATCTTATAATGCGTTGCAGTGCTATTATAAATGTCCTACATGCAAAATAGAGTATTGGTGTGCTAATGCTTTCACATGTAGTAATAACCCGAATCTTTTCTCAATGTTTGACGTACGAAACATATTGTACTTTCACTTCTTCTGTAAGCCTTTATGCAATATTTATTTAAATACGTTCTCCAAATGTCTACAAGTAATTGCATATGTTGTACAATTTTTGTTATCGAGTGTTTATTCTTTTGTTTGCTATTACCTGGTGTTGCGCTGTTACTTGTATTTTATGACATTTTGCTTTGGGGCTTGGTTTGCTTACATAGCCATTATATTCTACGTTTTCAATTTTAACCACATGGACGCAAATCATGCTTGGCTAACTACCGGCACACAAGGAAACTGTGTCACTCTTTACAGTAAGCTGACAAATTACCTTCAATTTCTACTGATTTATCACGTTTGCTTCAGCTCTTTGTGGTTAAATTATTCATTTTTTTTGCATCAACTACTTGGTACTTCTTTCGGCAAATTTAGGGTCTGCAAGCAAAACTCTGTTCCTCTCCTCATGTGTATTTGTATCACTTGTGTGTAGCCATCCCGGACTTCAGGTACAATTTCTGTCTTTCAAATTTTGAAATCTTCTTAATATACTCTTTATTTTATGTTTGGGTTGCAGCTTCCATAAGTAACATTTTCAGTCACGCCAGCCGACAAAGATTACTCGTATTATACCTTTATAATTCAATCCTTTATCGTAAATGTTCAAATATTGATGTGTATTTACTTGTCATCTCTCCATTTCTGATTTCATTGGCTGGAGACATTCACCTCAATCATGGACCAACTGATGAGTTTTGTGATACTACCATCTGTCACATTAATGTCCGTAGTCTGTCTCAAGATAAAATGAGGTGTATTCGCGCAGGCATTGCTAAATATTATGATCTCATAACTCTCTCGGAAACCTTTCTGACACCAAATACTCCAGACAATGATCTTATTTTATCTGGTTACCATAATATTATGCGAAAGGACCGCCCCAATGGTTTAGGCGGGGGCGTTGGACTATACGTATCCCAGCAGTTTATAGCTACTAGGTGTCAAGACTTGGAAAGTCCCGATCTGGAATTATTATGGGCTGAGATTAAATGACATAATAACAAATTTTGTTAAGAGTAGTACACAGGCCACCAGAGTCCCCTGTTTCATTCTGGGACAAGCTTCAAGCTTGTCTCCTCGACCAGGCAAAAACTACTGGTACCCATAATATCATCATAATAGGTGACCTTAATGCCGACTTTTCCACGGCACCAGGTAAAAAGCTTGACCATTTTTGTAATACCATTTTCTTTTTTCCGCATATTCATGAACTCACCCGCATAACTGAAAATACATCTCGTTGTTTAGATCAGGCCATTTCTAACATCCCAAATTTTTTTTCTGAATCAAAAGTTTTGCCACCAATTGCTAATTGTGACCATAGCGTGGTGTCTGTCAATATTAGTTTTCGACGCAAAATTGAGCCCGTGTATAAAAGATTTATATGGTTATATGAACAGGCAAACTTTAATCATTTTTCGAAAATATTTAAGTCAAATCGACAGGGACAACTTCTTTCCATCCAAAGGTATAAATGAATGCTGACTGTTATGGACTGAAGGCATTCTGAAAGCCGCCAAACAATGCATTCCTAATAAAGAAGTTACCATTCGTCCGGATGACTTACCATGGTACACATCTTCTCTGCGCTGTGAAAAGTGCAAAGTGATGCGCGCGTATTCCAAAGGCAAAAGTGGTAAACACGTACCTAATAGTCTTAGACTTTGGGCCATTAATAATCGGCTTTGTAACCTGTATCAGGAACATTTCCGTGAAGCCGAGGATCAACATCACAATAAATTCAGTAACTCCTTGAAAAATTCTAAAAACATACATAAAGCATGGTGGAAAACTGTTTAACATTTTTTTAATAGAAATCATCGTCAGAATATACCTTCTTTACTATCTGATGGCAAACAAGTCACGGATAACCCTTCCAAAGCAGAAATCCTCAACTCGTTTTTCTTGAGTCAAAGCACTCTTGACTCATCTTCAATTACAAATCCTCTACCGCCTGATCACCCCTTAAATACACTCGGAGGCTTAAACATTTCTGAAGGTGAAGTACTAGACATATTCAAAAGTCTTGATACTATTAAAGCAATGCTCCGGATGGGATTAGTACAAGACTTTTGAAAGAAGCAGCTCCCGTTAATTATAGACCTCTCACTAAACTATTCAATTTATCTGTGCATCAGAAGCAGTTCCCGTCTATTTGGAAAGAAGCTCACGTGACTCCTTTGCACAAAAAAAGAGACGAGAACCTGTGCAACAACTATCGTCCTATTTCCCTTTTAAGCTGTACAGGGAAAGTAATGGAAAAAGTAATTTTCAAACATGTGTTCTTTTTTTTTCGAGACAACATGTTCATTTCAGAAAACCAGTCAGGATTTATTCCTGGTGACTTAACAGTTAACCAGTTACTTTCCCTATACCATGAGCTATGTTTAGCCATTGATCAGCAAAAAGAGGTAAGAATTGTTTTCCTCGATATTAGCAAGGCTTTTGATAAAGTCTGACATAAAAGTCTAATTCATAAACTGAAAAAAAACCGGCATCGTTGACAATCTTCAGACATGGTTTGAAGATTACCTCTATAATCCGAAGCAACACGTCGTTTTAAATGGTCAGTCTTCTAGCTAGGGAACTATAAGCGCTGGTGTGCCTGAAGGATCTGTATTAGGTCCTTTACTCTTTTTGATTTATATTAATGACATAGTCAACGCTGTAAATTCAGAAGTCAAACCCTTTGCAGTTGATATGTCCGTTCATCTTACTATTGAAGAAAAGCTATACGAAGAAATTGGCTGGGAGACCCTATCCAAACGAAGAGAAAGATCCAAACAAATCATAATGAATATAATAGTTCATAAATTAACCCCTAGCTATTTGTACTTTCTTCTCCCCAATACTCGAACATTCCACTGCAATACTAGGGCACAACTCGATCAAAGCAGACGCTCAGACTTACCCTCTTTCAATTGTAGAACAATCTTATCTGAAAACTCCCTTTTTCCTTCTGCTGTCAAGTTGTGGAACCTTCTCCCGTGGGAAACTAGAAATCTTCCAACTTTGTCCCAATTTATGAAGAAAATTTCCAATCCCAGACAGTTTTCTTTTATATTTCCCGAACTTCATAATGTAGGCAAAAGGTATCTGTCTATTTTACATTCTCGTTTGCGTATGGGCCGCAGTCAATTGAGTGAACATCCTTTTCAGATTGGTGTAAAAGATTGAGCATCTTGTTCATGTGGCGCCACCACCTAGAGTATCTGGCACTACTTTCTCACCTGTCCAAAATACATTGTCACTCGGGATGCATTACATACAACCATCGGTCCGTTGGCTCCCTTTCCTATAAACACAAGTTTGTTTGGCAGTGCTTCTTGCAGTCTCGAGGACAATATTATTATATTTTTATCTGTTCAAGAGTTAATTGAAAAAAGTAAACGATTCCAAGGTGAAACTTAATCATTCATATTGATAATTCGAAACTGTAAATTTATAATATATACTGGTAATATTGATAACTTCATGAGCCCCGCTATCTGTGTTTGTTCAAGTGGCGTCTATCCTTCTGTTTGTTTTTCTCCACCACGCGGCTCATCAAGTGCCCTTGGACTTGATAAACGGTGGTTCACTGGAGCTGTGCTGTCAAGTCAGTCCTGGTCTTTTCTCCACAAGAGGGAATAATATAGGACTGTGCCATTCTTCCCAATTATTTTTTCCTTTGGAAATAAAATACGTTGAAACCAAACCAAATTGTTCAGAACAACCTGACCCACATTCACAAATGGTTCAGAACAACCTGACCCACATTCACAAATCTCATCCTAACAATGACCACCAAGATACAAACAGCAAAACATGAAGATCAAGAGTTACCAAATCATCACCATTCATATTCCAAAGCCAATATGAAGAAATAAGTCTCTTACTTGAGAGATATAATCACCCTTAAAAGGCAATTGGTGGTTTTAACTGGTATTCTCAACCATTAAATTATATTCGTTGACCACAGACTTTATTTCTTTTCAAAATACATAGGTCTAAACACTCAAAAACCAAAATTATCACTTGTGCAAGATACTTTTTGGCTCGCCTGACATAGCTTAAAGCAGATTCAAGAGCTACCAAAAGGATCAACATTTCACGAAAAAATATATTTCACTCCTGACTTAAGGCATGCAGTCACCCATAAAAGGAAACTGGTGGTTTTAAACCGGTCCTGTCATCCTTTGGAAGCTCTGTCTGACTGTCTGTCTCACTATATATATATACATACATATATATATATATATATATATATATATATATATATATATATATATATATATATATATATATATATATATATATATATATATATATATATATATATATATATATATATCACTTATCACTTCATGTCACCGAATTACAGCCCCCATCTGTTTGCACATGACTGTGGTTGGTTCAGATAAGATTTGAATTTTAGTTGCCCTGTGATATTATCTTATGGTACAACAGACAATTCTAAGTGAAGAGCAGGCAGGACTACTGAGTAAGTTATCGATAAATAGGAGAAACATTTAGGACCCTACCCAGCACCCTAAGGGGCACCAGATTCCACCTCAACTTCGTGACAGCATTCCAGTATTTACAAAGAAAAACTAGATGTCCGGGCCAGCAGCGTCGTAAGGCATGCTTTGGGCACCTTGTGCCCAATCTCCAACTTGTCACTAAAGGAATGATTTATAACTTGTGTTTTGTGCCGTATACGTTTTACATTATGTCGCATAATTTGTTTCTCTCATGGTGGCAGTCATATGGAATGAGTGACTGAGAAATGTTTCAACAAATGGGTGATGCACAATATTACCCATGCAGTGAAACTAAACACAAAAAGTCAAACCACAATATTCCTCAACAACAAAAACGAAACTTAGAATCGAACCTCTGTTTGGGGTTTAGGCAATTTCTGTGGTAACTTTGTTTTGTAGTTACTAAAAAAAGTGTGTTTTTTTAAAAAAAATTACTGTTAAATGCAGAGGTAAATTCCAAAAGGGGTTGTACTTGAATAGTGTAAGTTAAAGGTCCTTACACTTGACACTGAATACAAAAGTCACTTTGCTGATCATAATCTAACCACGTTTTGAAAAATAATTCGCTTTTACCAACTACAGTGAACTATGCAAAATATCATTAAGACCTTAGCCACTGACATAAAGAGACTTAGTAAATAGCCTTACCAGGATATGAAACCTACTCAAGTACCTTTCTTGGTAATGAGACTGATTCAATATCCTTCATCGATTACCAGACTGAATCAATATCCATCCTAAGCGCCCAGAGCTGAAGAGGCTTTTGACCAGATGGGAGGTGGTATTATCCATGTAGTTTTTTTTTCATACTAATACTTCTACATTTGCATTGAAAATGTTCAATGTAGGGGCAATACAATTAATAGGCATTTAAGAAGATAATAAAACAATAAAAAAGGAGACATAAAACATTTATGATTGTGGGTAGATGCTAGCTGGCTTGCCGGGGTAAATGTAAGTGATTCAATTAAAAAGCCACACGTTTACAGATTGCTTCAAATGCATTGTCTTCGTGAAATGTTTGTTGTTCAAACCGTGATCGTCATGAAGACGGGTTCACCAAATCCCGAAGTATGAAAATTAATCATGGCTTGATTACTTAAATGACACGATTAAGCAATGCTAAAGTTTTATGAGTATGTTTTTAGCTAGGTATCACATACCCCTGTTAGATTTGGTTTTGAGAGCTTGATGTGTTGTTTGTAAATACAAGTACCAATCGATAGTTTGATCATTTCACAATCATGGCCGGTATTTTATTGAATGCATGTTTGCAGTTGCAAAGACCCGTACGGACAGATGGTCCAGGTATTGTGCTGCATTCTGGGTCAGCAGTACCGAGTGATCCCCGCCATGTGGTGCATTTTAGGAGTAGATGTGGTCACCGTTAGCAAGGTAAAGGCACTTAAGATAAACAGTGAATGCTAATAATCCTCTGATGTACATGTTCTACAACGTCTCTTTGACAGGTAGCTACATTTTTCAAAGAAAAAGAGTACTTGAAACCAGAATCCCCTACATATTAAAGATGCCCTGATGCATTTTCAGGGACACTTTACATGTCTTGGTCCACGAAGCAAACAAAAACCAGGGTACCATTGGTAAATGCTGTTTACTGACATACATTCTATTGGTCGGAGCGCGAGTTTAGCCAATCAGATGTGCAAATTGCATGGCGAGAGCACCTGATTCCCGTTTCAGTGATGTTATATGAGTGATGAATCAAGCTGGCAATGTTTGTTCCGCGGGGAGCCCCACCAACAACAGTCGATTGCAGATGGAAAGTTACCCCAAGGAGCCTCCATTTCAGACTCCTTGGATAGCTGTAGAGCTACCCACAGAAATACGCTGGTCTATTCTATGTCCCAACCTTAGCATCAATGACAAAGTTAAATTGTGCTTATTTGGCCACGTAAATGTATCCTACACTCGTAACTGTGAGTTTTAAAAGACATCTTGATGTGCATTAAAGGAACAAAAGTTAGCTCACTTTCTCCCATGACGATGAAGGACATGTAACTGCCTGTTTGTAACACTTCTATATCGTAATGATTCAATGTTTATATGATTTTGTTTTATCCTGTGGACATAACATTGATATCTTTTTGCTTAATATACATTGATTGCTTTCAACATATTTTTATCACTTATGTACAGGGGTCCAAATTAAGGGGTGTCTAGTTGCGCCATACAACTAGAAGTTTATTGGGACAACTGTAGATGACTCCCTTGTTGCCCAGGGGGAGACTTTTTATTTTCAGCTAAATCCAATGTGGTGTTTTATAGAGCCAAATGAGCCAGAACAGGAATCATAAATGATCTCGTGGTATTTATATACATTTCACATATTAATATGTACTTAAGTACCTACAGAATACATTTTATAAACTTGAATAATAGCAGAGATCACAATTAACCATTGTGTGTATATTCATCTGGATGTGCAACGGAATACACAAACATCTTGACGGTCTCAAAAAGATGCTTAACTTTAAAGAACAAAATCAACAGGACCTTGTCAGTTATATCCATAGATTGCAGACATTTCATATGCCTATATATTAATCCTGATGAGGTATAAAAATACTAGTGTCAATTTCTGAACAAAAAACCAGACATTTTGAAATTTGTTTAGTCATTGTGTCTACATTCAATGATTTAATACAGTGTTTCATATTTGTAGCCAGTAGCTCATGTACTACTTTACTTTTAACTTCTTTTTTTTTTTTTATCTCACTTTGACGTGAATGCATACAATCAATATATCTATATCTATGTAAATGCAAAAAGGTAAATCACTGCCAGAGGAACTCTGCTCATTGCAATATTACCAACTGCAATATGACTCAGTATACAGTTATTTGATGAATTATATAATGGAGAAAATAAGGAAACTTCAGGGCTTTTGGGGCAACTTGGGAAAATGTCCTGGTCGCAATTAGCAACTTGCAAAAAAGTCCATTCATACTCATATATATATATATATATATATATATATATATATATATATATATATATATATATATATATATATATATATATACAGGAAGAAGCCTTAATTAGCATTTGGCTGTTTGTCTGATCTTTCTCAAAGCAATGAAGAGTACTGCTCCTAGCCTAATCTTTATGTTCAATTTTCGGACTAGCAGCACAAGCGATTGCTATACGAGCAG
>CAXHWN010001991.1:2217134-2230634 GCA_964020975.1 Hermodice carunculata | reverse complement strand
TACAAGTGATTGTCATGGGAACTGAAGCATAACAGAGACAGCGTATGATCTATGTAATACGTTTATATGCCTGGTAAGCAAACGGAAAGGTGGAAACCAGGGGTCGGAGATTGCAATCGTGGAATGAGATCCCTAACACAATGTGCCAGAACATGGTTATTTGTGAGGCAGAGCAAAGGCAGCCCGATTAATACACAATTATCATGTTCGTGTGCAAAGAGAGACATTTTTTCTTCCAAAAATTTTTATATCTGCATTTCTGTCCAAATTTTGTCCCAAGCTTTTCTTGGAGACCGTTATGGGTAGAAACCTTAACTTGTGCATAGTCATAATCCTAGGAGCCAAAGGTATCTTCTAGAGTGGACTAATTTTTGCAAAAGAAGGCCACAATTTTTGCATTAAAATTATTGCACGCTTGGTTCCGATTCAGGGTGAAACAATCACAGATTTCACTGCTAGGAGAGAAGAAAGAGAAATTTTTTGGCAGAAAGAACTCGGTACCATTTGGCCTTTTGGCCTAAATGATAGAATTAAAGGTGTTGGTAATGTATCAAAGAAATACTCAACAATTGGTAATTCATCCCAATTGATTAATACACATACCCGCCCCAATAGACGCCATGGACACCGTAAACATCACAATAAATCATTTCATGATTATGTTACTGTCGACCCCATTAAGGATACTTATGACAGAACTGATGGCCTTCATCTTTTACGCTCTCTACTCTATTCTATACCTCTTAATCTTCTCTCTAAATTACAATCTGATATTTTAGCTTTATTCATTAGAAAGGAGATTATAAAACCTATTTTTCTCATTGTGACTGATATATCTAATCATCGACTTTTTAAGCCAGTTTCCAATATTAATGATAGTAAGAAACGAACTTTCATTAAAATGCTATACAAAGACAGAGGAATTGACTTGATTAATCTTTCTAATATTCTCCACAACAAAAAGGTTCAATCACTTATCCCACCCTATTTGGATACAAGTGTTCCCACTATATCTTATAAATACACAAAAACAATTTCTTCTTCTATTTGTAATCACGTGAAGACAGTGTCAGAATTTGAGGTTGATAGGTTTCGTCATAATGAATATCCCTGTGAATGTGGTCACTCCCAATTTTTATCAACTCATCATGGTCATGTCATTACAGGCAATCTCTCCATTATTTCCAATGAAACACTTAGAGATTTAATTTCAAAAGGTCCTAAATTTAGAGAGCAGAACAAAATATCATGGAAAAGGGATAAACAAATAGTAATGGAAGCTATAGAGAATTATACTTAAACATGGGCTAAAAAAAGAAAATTGTGATGTTTCAGTTTTATCTGAGTGGTTTAACGAGATTGGTAGTATAGTGGATAGAAAAATTGATAAACTGTAGAAAAAAACTTAACAACCACCTGATCCTGTCCTTCATAAGCCTGATGTTAAAGCATGTCTACATCATTTACATGAAAAGTATGTTTTTGCACCAGCTGACAATGCTGCCAATAATATTATTATCATTTGTAAACGGTTCTATCTTGATGTAATTGTCAAAGAATTAGGGTTACTCGACTCTACAGTTAACTCTACTACCTATTAAAAAAAGGTTGACTTTTCTGTTGAACATTTAGTGGATGGTCACTTTAAATATTTAGAAAAGTACAACTTAACTTTAGAGTGATAATCTTCGTAACTTACAAGGGATTTTGGCAATTCCAAAATTGCATAAAATCCCATATAAATTCCGTTTTATTTCTGGATCTAAGTTCTGTTCTATTAAAGAATTGTCAGTTCTGCTTGCTAAAGGATTAGAAAAGGTACAGGAATTTTGGTTTAATTACTGTAAAAGAATTGAATCAACGTCAGAAGTTAATAGGTTTTGGATATTAAATAATTCTGTAAGTTTGCTTGACGCTTTACATACAGATAATGGTTCACCTTACAGGTACATATCATCTTGGGATTTTTCTACTCTCTATACTACAATACCTTATGCAGATTTGAAACGTAGCATTCAAACATTGGTTTTTCAAATTTGTGAGGAAAAATAAATTTCAGAAAATTATAATTGGTCATAAACATGCTTTCTTTGGTGATTCTGCTAAGAATGGTCAACATGCATTCGACTATGGTGAGTTTATAAAACTGTTTGAATATTTGATAGATAATATTTACATACGTTTTGGTGATAGTGTCTTTAGACAGGTTATAGGAATTCCCATGGGTACAAATTGTGCGCCACTTTTTGCTAATCTTTATTTATTTTATCATGAGTATAATTTTCTAATGAAAATGGGAAAAGATAAAAATTACCATGCTAGATCATTTAATTTAACTTTCAGATATATAGATGATTTATTAAGTGTCAACAACAAACATTTAAAAGATTACATTACATCACTTTATCCTAATGACCTGGAAATAAAGGAAACCACTGAATCGTACATAACATGCTCATTTTTAGATCTACTCCTATTCAATGATGGTGGTGTATTAAAATCAAAAGTGTATGATAAAAGAGATGATTTCAATTTTGACATAGTAAATTATCGATATATAAGTAGTAATATTCCTATCAATCCTGCTTATGGTGTCTATGTCTCAAGACTAATTGCTTTCGCAAGAGACTGTACTGATTTTAAAGATTTTGCTGATAGACATAAATCACTTTTTGGAAGACTTATTAAACAGGGGTTTTCTAAAATAAGATTTAAAAAGGTTTTTCTTAACTTTAAAGATAAATATCAATATGTTCTACAGAAATATCATGTTGATTTATATGAACATATTAATAAGGTAATTTCTGAGTGTCAGTAAAACACATAGAAATATGTTTATGTATTTTAAAGTTGTGGCTGAGATTGTTTTACCTTGAGCTTGATCAAACTTTCAGTACTGGAACATAAAATTTATTATAATTACAACAAATATAAAATGAAACAAGGACCATATAAGTTCTCAGGCATGATGTTGAACAATACACGCCTTCTATTTTCTCATCCTTTTGGATATACTGACAAAATATAAGGAATACTTACTCAGTTGATATGAGTCATATTTTTATAACGAATTTTAGGCCTATTGTGCTGTTTTTTCTAGTGAGAATGGAACATGGAAGAACTTAACCATGTTTCATAATAAATATAATATTAGTATCAAATTTAGTTATCCTGTGTTCACGTAGAAATTTTTGGGGGGGTTTAAATTCAAATTTTGACATGTTACGCAATTCTAATGTAAATATAGTAGTCTGACCTAAAATTCTTAATTGTCCTGTCATTGTTTGGGTGATGTCTGTGAACTATGGTCAGGTAATTAACTTTTATAACTGTTCATTAACATTAGGGCTAAATTTGTTTTAGGTCTACTTTAAATGAATGTGAGTGTTTTCCAACGTGTCAGGATTGGGATCCCGTAAAACTGGTTTAACCCACTGCCAGTATGTTGGTAACCTGTTCCAAGTCAGGTAGAAGATACTCTCATTCGTTTAAATCTCAATACTGTTGGTGGATCCTTCTGACGATGAACACTAGCATGTCTTACTATTTCGTAAATGATCATGGATCTGACAAGGTTAAACTGGTATTCGGTTTGGTCTCATCACTATCATTGAAAACTCTTGTCCGTTTCTCTTTTCATGGAGCTTTTATATATTTGGTAATAATTTGAACATTCAGGCATTTTCTGCACATATTGCAGTGCAGTAAGTGTTCCAAATGTAATGAAACTGATGTTGTTTTTTATTATTGTCTGATGAATATAACTAACAATGGCATACTACATTTTTTGAAATTCTAAATTATTACCCTAATATTGACTTATTAGATGACTTGTGGGATTCTATGCTTTCTTGAACATTTATATTTCCTTTCCAAAATACTTTTGGAAACCAACTTGAAATGTGACTGCTATCCTTACAAATTTTGACTTACAAATCCCACAGAGGTACGGTTTGGTTCCAATGTGGTACTGAAAGGTGTGGTGCGGATCCAATCCCACAGAGGTGCAGTTTGGTTCCAATGTGGTTCAATTAACACCAACTATACCAGTCCACTCAAAGATACTGTCCAAACTCCACAGGTAATAAAATTAGCTCACTTTCCCACTGGCTTGTTGTCACACAGTTTCTGTCAGATCTTCCGAATTTTTCTCTCTTCTAGTCAGGAAAATTGCCGCTTTATATATCTAAACTTAGAGATCTCTCCATTATTCTACAGTTTTCAATTTAGTCACACAACATACCTCTCTCTGATCTCTCTCTCTCTGATCTTTCTAGATTACCTCCGAAATGTGTACAGACAGTACAATGAAATGACCCACATGAATGTTGGTCAACACTGTCTGAGAGTCACCCCAACAAGGCAGACGAACTCTGTGACTTGGTACACATATTAATGAGTACAGTGACATCTAAAATCAAAACAAACAGGCATACCAACATTGATAACATCTACTCAAAGTTGCAGTGGGTGACTTCGATGTTTTTGATAGATTAGTACCATGTCTGTTGTTTACTCAAACTTGCAGTTGGAGACTGGATTTTTTTTAATTTTAGTTTTTAAACCAGTGAAATGGAACCTGTTCTTCACAAGTACTCTGATGACAGCATCGGATCTCTTCCCGTTTAATTACCACTTATATAAAAACTCCTTTGGACCTGTATCCACTATCTGGGCAACCTTCTCCAGTGAGCTTCGTCTTTGACATGGCAGGGCGCTTGGCACTCAGCCTATTGCGGACCCTTATTTCCTTGCCTCAGGGTGGTCTGATACACAATACTATTTCTCGGGCCTACAACTGGTCACAGTGTTTTCGTTGTATTTACATTTTCAGGTAATGCTCACTCTGGAAAAGTCCCACTATATATTGTACATTACATTCATTCGGCAAATAAACCTTTCCTTAACACTAATCACACATATATTTTGGATGCTACCCCTCCAAAATATCCAATCAACTTGGCTGACATAGTGAAAATAGTGAGTTCCTCACCCAATGCCAATGGTTTGTAAATGAGCATTATGACGATCTTGCCGAGTGGGGGTGGGAAGAAGGTTATAATACATGGAACAAAAAGTATATATTTTGCAATTATTTCAGAGCATCAATAATGATATATATGATTTGGCCGTGTTTCACTTTGATATCCATATGAAGAGTACTTTTGTGAGACTGTCCCTCAATCAATGCATTAATGGGCAATGTTTAAAATGGCGCTCGAGGGTACCTTGTAGCATTTGGATTTGTAACTAATGATAATAACTGCCTCAGACACAATCAAGAGGGCAGATTAAAGTTAAGATAGTAAGTCATGTTTCAAAAGTACTTTAAAGACCGTTTGCCCTGGCAACTCGCAAAACGTACACCTGGAACAATGCTGAAAACACATGGCCACGATTCACTGTGATTTTCTTTTCCCACAATGCATTGCGCCATGTTTAAATGGGCACTCAAGTTGTGTATGTGCATTCCTTGGTGTTGCATTTGGATTTATAACAAACGATGATAACTGCTTCAGACACAACCAAGCGGGCAGATTAAAGTTAAGATTTTAAGTCATCTTTTAAAAATAAGTTGACGACTCTTTGCTCTGGTAACTCGGAGAACGGACACCTGGAACCTAGGGATACTGGATACCAATACTGCAGCCATCGTGGCTATATATGTGACAGTTGTGCTTTTCCCCCGGCCCAAGTTGACCATCCACACAAGTTGAAATAAAAAGCCGAGTGTTGAGTTGACTTGAATGCAAAATAAAGGCATACATTGGCCAGCTTTTCTGTTAACTTTGTCTTAAAACTTGGTTACGGTTGGTTTGAACGACCGTTTTTTTTTTTTGTTTGTTTTTTTCAGGGCGGGTTGTTTGTGGGGATGATTTTGCTAGTGGGTCGCCTGTTGCAGCTGGTCTAATATTATCGAACTGGAGCATTGTAGCAACATTTTGCATCACAGTTCTTGAAACATGCTACAGAATTTAGCTAAAATAAGTGTTTCTCATGTGAAAAGGTTTATTGAGAAAATTAACCAGGGAATGTAAATTTTTCTGCTGCAATTAGACAGCACTGTGGTCTTCCGCCTCAGGTCATTTAACATTGCAAAAGTGCCCGTGCCAAGGACGTCTGGTCGTTTAGACCAGGTGGGGACTGGGGTCGGTAATTGCAGGTAGTACTGTACCATGATTATATCTATTCCCATGCAGAACCTGCCAGGGTATATCAAAGAGACTGAATATAAGAACATTTTCAATAATGAGGTGAAATCATTCTTGATGCACGAGATAACTGCTACTTCATAGATCTATAGTTTCAGTATCTTAGTGTTATCAGGGACCTGCAATTTATATATATAGGAGGTCCCTGCAGTTATAAAATTTACGCCTTTGTTGCTTATAATAATCAATACAATAATTTATAAAAGAAATCGATCAATCTTTTAATTCATAAATGATTAAAGCATTTCAGCAACAAACCTGTGCAGAGCAACTTAATATTTTTCGATTTCACACTTGTATTTCTGCTATTTTCATGTTGTGGTCCACCATGGAAATAAACCAAGGCAAGATTCCATTGGTATTTGGCACTCCCATTTCATGCATCATAGTTTGGTGTGCTTTCAGCAATTATATTACACCATCCTGGCATATGTGTGCATAAAATATTATCAATCAACATTCAGTGTTAAAAGTTCAGTACATTCAGGCCTAGTGATTATTTTCATGTATTTTGTTTTCTTGCTTTTGTAGAGAAAATTCACAACTCACTGATTGCGGGGTAATTTATGGCTTAATTTTCCCTGAATTAATAATCATTATATGTTTGCAAAAATTCTCTGAAGCCTTACATATGTGAAAGCAAAATTTGTCCTATCTTAATTGATAACAAGGCGATGTTTATTATTATTATTATTATTATTATTATTATTATTATTATTATTATTATTATTATTATTATTATTATTATTATTATTATTATTTAAAACTAATTTTAGCTTCTTTTCATCAGATGTATGTACAATCTGAGGAAAAATAGCCAAATTATTACAATAATGACTAAAATGTGTTTTCCTCAACCATTTGCAGGCAAGATACTCGAAACTCCCCAGATAAACCATTTTGCATACTCAGATTATTTTTTTCGTGGGGGGGGGGGGGGCAGGAATGCGCCTACCCCTAGCAGGCCTTCGGGCCTTTGGGCCGTGTAGGTCACATTTGGGCCACTGAAAAAAATTAAGTACTTTTTTGGCCCACGTGGGTCTCTGACTGAGTTTGCAGCACTAGCCTGGGTCGACCGGTATATGTTAGGGAAGGGCGGCTTAAAAGTACTTTTTTAATTTTAAAAATTTTTGTTCCATTAATTTTAGGGTTGGGCCTTTTTAGTAGGATCTGTCAGGTTACCGGAACCACACATCTATTTTGTTAGGCCTTGGATAACTTGGACATTTGTTGAAACATGTTGAAAAAAAAATGTATGTTCTTTCCCTTTTTACACATTACCGCTTTTCACGTCAGTTTAATTTGTTACCTGGGCACAGCCGGAGGCACTTGTTTTCATTTAAAAAAGGAACGAAGATACATAGTTATTACATTTTAGATGTAGTTATTCCGCTTTGGATTAAAATGTATACATATATTGTACATATATGGATGATGTTTATTACTACACGGAGATGCACGGTAAAACATTCACCTTTGACTTCTGCTACCGATTCGATTCTTGGCTGGGGAAGCAAGTTGAGATTTTTCCTACCACACAAAAAGATAGGACGTGTAAGCCCACATCTATGCCATGCGACTAAATGAGTCAATATCTTACTTTCTTCATATCCATGTGAAACAAATTGGGTTCTACTACATGTATTCAAAGACTAAAATCTGCACAAATAAAGGGTTTATCCTGTTGGCAGTGGGCACTTTCCAACGTTGGGATTTTTTCCGATCCCAAGGGTTCCCACTGAATAGCAGTTTAATGGAATAAATAGTAAAATAGGTCCAATGTTTTCAAGAACATGATAGACAGATGTCACAAGTTCGCTTCAATTCTTTCGATTATGTTAAATGTGCATCCAATGACAGGAAAATGAATGCGTAGAATTCAAATTTATGCAAATTAGGCATACATCAGAAATTTAAATAATACATATCCTCCTGGGTATCACTGAAGATTGAATTTTATATAAATACACAGACAATAAATAATTGACAACAGTGGCGAGGACATGGATTTACAAAAAGCTAGTTCACTTTCACGCAGAGCCCGGAAGAAAACGCGTAAGGCATACAGTCCCTCAAAGGCGAGGTGGTATTCAAACAAAGATCGTTATCAAGGAAAAATAGGAAACAAATAATTTTACTGAACTGCTATTAATGTTTCAATTATTGATTATCTAAAATGCATTTCAGATTTTTATGATATTAGGATGGTTGCATGTTATTGTTGAGCACTCTTTTCCATTATGTGGTCTATGTGATGACATTATGCCTAATTCATTTTGGAAGGATGTAGGCCAACATCTACGCTTTGTTGCCTTTGTCTGATACTGTGACCACGATTAACTCAAACTGTAGTAGATAATATTCTCAACACAGAAGGAAGAAAGGATTTGACTGCATACACCTGTAATCTGACAGGTAAAAGGTCTAAGCTCTGAAATTTCCACATCTAACATTAGAGATAGTAGTGTTAATCCAGTTTCGATTATTAGGTGTTCCCAGTTGGCGGATCCCATGAAATGAAAGCGAAAGCTCTACAATTTATGTTCATTAGTTCTGCATATGAACTTCAGATATTGAATATCTTGAAAGGCATTCTAGGTAGAGGTGTAAATCGAGATTCAGTTAATTGGCTTGGGATATCTGCACAACAATGGGAACGAAACGAAAGTTGTAAAATTTTAACTTAAACTAATTAGGGACACTTGGGGGATTTAAACGCTTCACCATTTCACCACTATCAAAGATGAATCAGCAAATTAAATTTCAATTCAAAGGGTTGTGTTCAAGGAATTTAATTATCCGTAACAATGTTAGCATTATAAATTTTACTAATTTTAAAACCATGCAGACTTGCATGATAACTCATTTTTCTAGTTTTAGATTTGCAGACTGAGCCGAGGCGTACATTTACCTGCTAAGTTCTCTTTTTGCACGATCCTAGACAGTTATATGCTTTCCAATGTGTGCTACAATCACTGGTTAGTCTGATCAATGTAAAGCGATGTAATTTAAGAAAAAGCTGATGGTACGGCTATCTATTAATTCTGCATCCACTTTGCTAAGTATAAATAGTGTCACAATTTCAATATAAAAATGTTAAATTACCAGCCGTGTGGATGACCCGCACTGTTCTACTTTATACGGGAGTGTGCAGCTGTCTCAGGTGGGCACGATCAATGGAATATTTTGATGTTTTAAGAGTTTCATTCAGTCACACCTATATGTTTCCATCTCTCTTGATGTCTGAAGTCAATATCAATGGATTACAGGCGCCTTGGACTTGACAGTAAAGCTGGGGTGCTTCAGTCACATTTATGGTAGTGCATTTTGCGTGCGTCTTATGTTTCCATGTGTGACAGCATTCTCGTGCTATGTTTGGGCTGCGTCTATGGCTTTCTTCAGCGCGTTTTGGCCACCCAAAGATCCGAAAGCTGTTGACTTAGATCATTCTGTCTTCTCTAGAACTACAGATATGTTGGTATTTGAATAAAAGGTCATCTTGAATTTGAATCTTGAAGCATTAGTCTGATGAATATCACTGTTGCAGTGGGTAGCAGGAAATTGATTAATAATAATCCATTTGGTCAATTTTGATGATACCTGGCGGCTGACAGAGCTTTCTTACAGAGAGGATTTGCAACTGTAGCAAACTGAAAGTGGGTCCATGTACTCCTCCGCGGAAAAAAGCGGAGTGGGTGAAATGTAGGGCTATTTATAAGATTATCACGCCCTATCCTGTCACTATATTATCATGCCCTATGATGTCACTACGTCATCAAGGTATAGGTTCGTTAAAAAAAAATGAATAACAGGAACACATAAGCCTGGAATTTGACCACATCGTAATGTATTTTTTTTTACCTTTCCATATTTACATTTTGTTGAAGTTGGAATGGGGCACATATCATGTCAATTTCTTTAAACCGGATATAACTTGCTATGGCTTATTTCCTGGACCATACAGATTAGCCTATTTGTTATACTTTAATTTGGTTCATGATTTATCTTAATGGAGTTTGCTCATTTTACAGCGGTGCTATGATAGACCTTTATTGAGGGGAGATGTGTGGGGATGTTGCTGTTTTATGCAAAGGGTAAGCCATATGTGTTCCAGAAATATGACTTGCAGCTTAGCTATACGACTTCACCCATCTTGGGACTGGATAATAGACCTGCGATACACGTCAAGTATTGCTCTCAACATTTAGACAACCCTGCAACATGTCTAGCCTGGAATTTACATAATTGTGAAATGGCCGTTTCCCACATTTACTTGTTTTGTGTACGTTGGGGAGGTCGACATCATCTCTAAGTTTCCTGGAATTCCAAAAGAACTTTAAAAACATTGGAGTAAAGCAGTCAGACAATCTTTCGTGGAACTGTTCAGTGTATGTCAAATTGGAGATCCTTTCTATGAAGATTGACTAATGTAAATAAAGCCTGCTTATCACGAAGGTAAACAGAAAGATTTTTGTAATTGTATACGCATAACTAATTTCAAATGTACATAATGTATTTATATCAGAACTGGAAACCAAGATGATGCAAGTTTACGAGGAAATGATGTATTTGTTGAAGTACAACTATTTTAAAGAACAGGCAGAAGGCTTTACCACAATATCCTTGCACTTAACTAAAGGGTATTCACGAAGCAATATGAAGAAGATACTTAAAGACTTTTTTGTAATTTAGTGTTAAAATCAAGGCTTCTGAAGCTGTTTATAGAAGCAAAATACTGTTCCAACTATAGGATAGTGGTAAGACAAGCCTTGCCAATTCGTCCAAGAGGCACTTGAAACGACAGAGACAGTTACAGTTGGTTCTTTTGGAAAACGATCGGTTCCTGTTAACGATGTAGAGCAGGCAGATCATGTCATAGACCTCGTTCTCCATTGTAGTAAATGATCCCTTCTCCATATAAATCGAGAAGGAACGACGTATGATCATTTCTCTATGTGAATCAAGCGGGAACAATGTATGATCCCTTCTGTCTGTGAATCGAGCAGGAACAGTGTATGATCCCCTCTCCGCGTGAATCAAGCAGGAACAGCGTGTGAACCCCTCTCTATGTGAATTGTGCAGGAACGATGTATGGTCGCTTCATTATATGAATCGAGCATGGACAATGTATAATCCCTTCTCTTTGTGAAGCGAATAGTGTATGAACCTTTCTCTATATAAATCGAGCAGGAACAATTTATGATCACCTCTCTATGTGAATCGATCAGGACCATTGTATGAGCCTTTCGTTATGTAAATCGAGCAGGGACAATGTGTGATCCTTTCTGTCTGTGAATCGAGCAGGTACAATGTATGATCCCTTCATTATGTGAATCAAGCAGGGACAATGCATGATCCCCACGGTGAATCAAGCCGGAACAGTGTATGATCCCTTCTCTGCATGAATCGAGCAGCAATAATGTATCACGGTTAAAACGTCCCCCGCATTATACAAATGGCGTTATCATGATGGCAAAAACTGAAGGAATAATGCATGACGGTGAAGATGTCCCCCCTTTATGTGACTGGCATCATAATGGCCAAAAAATCAAGGAATAATGCCTAACGGCGAAAATGTTCCCGTTTCATACTAATGCTATCATCAGGATGACAAAAGTAAGTCTGACAGTCTGTGTGATAACTTCATGACAAACAAACTTAGTTTGCCTCAGTGAAAGCGGAACTTATTAGGATCTAACGTAACTACCTTTGTTGACTTACAATGTACTCAGGCCACTTTTTAGCTCACCTAACTTGTCAGTCAGCTGAGCTGATAAGATGTGCGGGGGAACCATGAAAACTTTATGGGGATGTACTTTAGGTGGGTCTGTATCAAATTTATTCAAATAGTCACGCTCCAGTAATATTTTCCAAGTTTTTTGTTGACATTTTTGCCAATTTTTCTCCAAAGCCTCACAGCCAATTGCTTCAAAATTGCGTCAGGACTATTCTGGCTGACTTTCAGACTTTAATTTGTTCACCAAGTGGTGCTGCCACTTTTTCTGTTTTACACTGTTTTTCTTTTGTTCTTTCGATATTTTCGATTATACAAAGCCGTGACTCAGATTGTTTTGAAACCAGTTGGAAATCAAGCTTGCATTCCTATAGAATACCATGGAAGTCAATGGGGATTGCAATGGAAATTCCCCTTTTCCACTTCATCTCCAAACCGTCAGACAGATTCACTTCAAACTTAGTGGAGATGTTCCTTGGGTGGGATGTACCAAGTTTGTAGAAATGATCACGCCCTAGTGATTTTTAGATTTTTTTGTTTACTGTTGGCAAATTCTTTAAAAATTCTTCTCTGGAGCCGCAGAGCCAATTGCTTTGAAATTGACAAGGGACACTTCTTTCGACGAGACCTTAATTTGTTTTACTGTTGGTTGGTGTGATGTTTCTCGTTTTTTTTTTTTTTCGTTTTTTTTTTTTCTTATTTTTCATTGTTAATTTTGTCATGTTTCCATATTTTTTTCTTCTAAAAATCTGTCCCTCAGACTGTTCCGAAACTTTGTAGAAATGTAGTCCCATTTGGTAATATCACTTAATCACTTAGCGATATCACCCAATCATTTGACGATATCGCCATATCATTTGGTGATATCGCTAAGTGGCTTCAATTACTGTTACCTTAAATCATTTAAAGATGTCACGAAATGATTTAGAGATAACCCTTCATGATTAAGCGATATTACTAAATAAGTGAATCGTTGCATGCTGGATAATAGCACTGTGCCTCCATAGTTATTCGCGCGAAGGAGCGAGCATTTGGACTTGTAGGTCGGACTGGTACGTTTGACGACAAAATGAATATAGTTAGCATATGTTACCTCCAGAGCATGATAATAAACCCATCGACAATGCCAGAAAAGACAATCAATAAACTGTCGAAATTCCCTCCAAATCAATAGCCAGTTTAGACAAAAATAGGACCGAAAATACATTTAACGATATCACTAAATCATTTGGCGATATCGTTAAATAATATACATTTAAGGATATCACTTAATGATATATATTTAAGTGATTTAGAGACATCACCAAATCATTTACCGATGTCACTAAATGATTTAACGATGTCGCCAAATATGATTTAGTAATATCGCCAAATAGGAACAAATCTCAAAATGGCTTGCGCTAATCGGGGGACCTCTAAGTAATAATGTATTCAACAGGTAGCGCTGCACTCATTTTTCACTTTTTAATATCTTTTTTTGCGTTTTCATTTTTCCTGAGGTCTTTTTCCCCCAAACCGTAATTTGGATACTCTTGAAACTTATTTGGAAAGTAC
>CAXHWN010001991.1:2209634-2214634 GCA_964020975.1 Hermodice carunculata | reverse complement strand
ATGCGAGCAAAAGAAAACGATACCACCGTCCAAACTTATACTTCTCCAAAAATATACTACAATTTGTCTTTTCAACTGGAAGTTTATGCAGAGCAATGGTAATAATACCAGCTTGAATGAAAATCAAGATGTGATATTACACAAAAAAAGTCAAATATTTCATACCAAGCATCCTATCTGCATAAATGCAGGCATTTAACCGTTTGTACCGAAATTTCCAAGTCTGAATTTTTCATTCTGTGGTAGAGAGCAACAATAATCTGCGTGGATTCACTCCTTCCCCACAGCCAGTCAAAAATGGCATCTTTGAGCTCCAACTGAGAGGACAGAAAGTACTAATTTTCCCACCCTGGTTTCCAATTGCCACTTGTAATGCTGAAATGTATTTAATGCATTTTGTTAAATGAAAGAGTTTGAAGTCGATGCTCCTTTCAGTTTGTTAATAAATGGGTTATGCCTGTTATTGTTCATACACAAAGAACCTTCACCAGCTTGGTAGCAATAAAACTTTTCTAGCGTGCAGTATACTTGTATTTCATATTTATGAAGAATATGACAGCAATATCTCGGGATACTCTGGCTATTTTCCGGGCATACAGCCTCCATCTTCAAAGAGACTTTGTCATTGGCCAATGCACAACAGATATGATAGAGGGTATATTACGGGATGGGGAGGTGTGAATGTCAATCACGTGAGTAGTTTTGTGTAAAACATTTAAGCTTAAGTTTATACTAACAGCGTGGAACATAAGAAAATAGAGTATAACCATTTTTACATGTTTACTGTTGGTCACATTTGAGTTGGGAGATTCTGATGGCATAGTAAAAATGTCAACAGATTGCCTGACATAAAATTATTTGGAAGTTCTTGGCAGAGGAAGTATCTACAATCTCTGAAAAGGTAGGTCACCAGTTCTGGTGACCACGAAGCAACTTTTTTTGTGTCTTGAAGAGGCAGTGTATTAAAGTGATAAAATGAACTGTGTCATCATAAATTTGTATAGTAGAAAATTGTGGCGCGTTCTAATGCTTATATGCACCAGGTATTTACACACCAGGTACAAGAAGACAAATAGGCTCATCTTAATATGTGCAGTACCTTACTATTCGCAGTACCTAAATATATGCAGTACCTTAATATATGCATTCCCACGCAGGCTCTGTGTATCCATGAAGGTTTTGTGGAACTCATTAAATACAATAAAAGGGCATATTCAAATTACATTATCTTGCCGTTACCTTTGATATCAACGTTTATCAGGGACGTGCAGACAGGAGTTTCTAGGTGCACCAACATATATGTTTGACATTATCAAGTATTACCATACACTTTTTGATGCGACAGTGTACTACTGTGCATGTATCATAGCACAGAAAATCACCATTCGCATTTCATACCCTTAGTACCCAAGCAAAACATTGGTGATAGTGTGATCACAATATGGCATAGAGTGATTTACAAGGCCCCACCACCACAACACACACACGGCTATGCAGAGCTGTCATGACCTCGAGGATCGTGGAAAATAACTTTTAATTTTAGAGGAAGCTGTTTTGCCAATAACCTTTTTGTTTTGATATTACCATCCTGGTGTATAGATATATGGCTAGTAAGCATTGCTTGCTAAACTATAACCCTTGCCACCGTATAAAGTCATGGGCGCCCATGATCAGCCATTTAACAGGCACACATTAGCAATGATCCTGAATTCAGGCCATTGTGTTATGACTTGGACCAAGGCCGTATGAAACAACGATACTCGCTTGCATAATTGTCATGTACACACTGAGATCAAGCCACAAAAAACTGCAATGAGATCAATGCAAATTTCAGATTTTCAATTAAAAAAAAAGACAAAACAAAACAAACAAAAAACCTAAATTAAAAACACAACAACAACAAAAAACAAAACAAACAAACAAAAAAAAACTTTTTACCTCTTGCAGATGACTTTTGACAACAAAATCAACCAAGATGGACAAGTATGCATACCCTATATGAGTCCTTCTTGCAAATAATATTTTGACAATTAAATCAAACATTATTTGTAAACATATATGGATGTTTTCCTGCAGCTTTCAAGTCAGCCCTGGTGACGCCATCACTGAAAAAGCCATTGTTAGACCAAAATATTCTACTGAAGTACCGTCGAGTTTCTAACGTCTCATTCATCTCCAAAGTATTGGAAAAGCTGGTGGTGAAGCAGCTGAATGCTCATCTTGAGGGAAACGACCTGCTGGAGCCATTTCAATAAGTATATAGACAATGCCATAACACAGAGACTGCACTCTTTCGTGTTCAAAATAACATCCTGTGTGCCCTAGGCGAAAAAAGCTGGACTCCTAGTTCTGTTGGATTTATCAGCTGCCTTTGATATGGTAAACCATGATGGTTTCCTGAGCACACTAAAATCACCGGGTGTACAGGGCCTACACTGCTTTTCCTCTTATCTACAAGATCGTCAACCACACTATCTATTAAGGATGTTTTATATGAACAGAAACCACTACGCTGAGGCGTATCTCAAGGGTAGGTACTTGGACCAATTTTATTCAGGTTGTATACATCATTATTGGAGCATCTCCTCCTACAGCATAACATCAGTCACCATCTATACGCTGATGATACACAAGTATACATTACATTTAAGACAGAGAATGCAGTCATCACTCTTCAGCAAATAGAACATATCATTGCCCTTGTAAAGTCGTGGATGCTCAGCTACTATCTTAAAATTAATAATGATAAAACAGAGTGTCTAGTGATCTTGTCCAAACCCTTGTCAAAGAAGCTCCCTGTTACATCTCGCCATCCTGGAGGACAGATTATCAGCTTTTCATCTACTGCACGAAGCATCAGTGTGATTTTGGACTCGCATGCTATGATGGCAGCACATATATCATCTGTGGGCCAAAAGGCTCATATACTTATTCACAACATTAGCCGGATTAGAAAGCATCTTGATTGGGACTCCTGCAGCATATTCAAAATGTGGCAGCTTTCCTTCTGACGAGTCACTCAAAGTACGACGACATAACCGCAGTGTTGTGCTCTTTCCGCTGGTTACCAGTGGAGCAGGGGATTAAGTTCAAAGTGCTGATTTTAGTATTCAAGGCTGTGAAAGGCCTGGCTCCACAGTACATCCTAGATTTTAGGAGTTACTATAATCCATCCAGAAAAATCCGTCCGTGTGACCAGTCTTTACTGCATGTTCCATATACTAAGTCTACCAGGGCCCAGAATGTTGCAGTCAGTGCATGTGGACCGAAACTATGGAACGTGTTACCACCACTGCTTAGATTCACAAGCAGTCTGATTGTTTTTAAAAAGCGACTTAAAACACATCTGTTCTCTGTGTATTTTAATTAGTGGATAGAATGTGGATTGTGACTGTGACTGAAACATTTGAGTTTCTCTTTAGTGTGATATGTTCTATGCTGGACATTTAATTGCAAATGTTTTCACGTGTTTTTACAATATACTTTGTAATTTCAGCGTTTTACAGCACGTCACTTTGGTTATTACGCTATACACAATACATTCTAATAATGCTAATAATAATAATAATAATAATAATAATAATAATAATAATAATAATAATAATAATAATAATAATAATGATGATGATGATGATGATGATAATAATAATAATAACACATTCTAATGATGATGATAATAATAATAATAATAATAATAATATTATTATCATCATCATCATCATCATCATTATTATTATTATTATTATCATTATTATTATTATTATTATTATTATTATTATTACTATTATTATTATTATTATATACCCTGTGAGGTGCTATGAGCATCAGCCTTCATATTCATTCTAATTTTCGCAAGCAATGCCACTGTAGTCTCACCAGAATGTCATGTATAATGACTTAAATAACCAGTCAAACTCGGATTTTATGTGATGTGACAAGCGATAACCTGCCTCCACTTCCTTGGGAAGGGAATTACAGGACTAAGCTATGACATTTTGAAAAATAGGAGGGAAAATCGTAAGTACCCATCCTGTACCAATCATTAGGAGACCCGCTCATGTTCATATAGTATTGGCTCTAGCCCAGTGGACGACAAATCGATCTAAAACTTGAGATTCTAATGCACACTATAACTTGGACAGCAGATGAGATCTAATTTATCAGATTGGCTTATGACTATGGCGATATTTAGAGAAATTATTTCAATTTAACAACTCTTCAGAGATTTGCATAACCATTGCGAGAAAACCTTCACAAATTCGCAATTTTTTGCTCATTACGCAACCCAACGAAATCAGAGCACCCAACTGACCATGTCAAGTTAGCACTGTGACCTTACATCTGAAAATCTCTTGTTTGTCAACATGGGGAAATCATGGGGTGCAAGCACAAGTGCTGCTACTGGCCCCACTTTATCAAATGATGAATTCATTCTTGCTTTCATTGAAGCAGTCGAAGACAAAACAGTACAAGACAAGTTATAAAAAGCTACAGAACCTGATGCTGATATACTCTCTAATAAAATAATCACTCAAAATAGGGCACCAGTTTAAAATCCTCCAAGATGAACTTGCCAAAAAAGAAGAAAAAATAACACAGCTAGAGAAGAAAGTCTTTGATCTAACCTTACGCTCTGATGAACTAGAGCAGGATTCAAGGAGAAATGCAATACGCATATTGGGCATAAAAGAAACGAATGACGAAACACAGACGACCTGATCATCCCACTGGCAAACAATGATATGAATGTGCCACTCACCAGCAGCGAAATAGACCGATCATACATTGTCAGACCCAAAATATCGGGTAAAATACGTCCAATACTGGTGAATTTCACATCATACAGACACAAGAAAACAATGATGTCCAACAAAAGAAAGCGTAAAGGGACCGAATCCATATACCTAAACGACGACCTAACTAAATACCGGGCAAAAATTCTGTACAAAGGGAGATCCCTGAAGCATGCAGGCAAGATGAGCGACCCTTGGTCCTATGAC
>CAXHWN010001991.1:2157434-2209434 GCA_964020975.1 Hermodice carunculata | reverse complement strand
AGAAAAGTTCTGAAAATATGCAAGTCAATAAAATAACACAAATAAATTCTCTCACAGATCTTCACAGTCTCACAGAGTGATCTACCGATGTTTCTCAAACTACACACGGACTCGAATATATAATAAACAACATGTTCCAACTTAAATGAAATGTACGTCTTACCTATTAGTTGGCGTCTTTGTTTAGCACACTAGGCTATTTGATGTAAACCGTAATTTACACAAATTTATCACATCATATTTTCCGTCAATTGCAAGCTTGATGTTAGCTTTTTCTAGTCTTTTGCTTTCTCTTTTTACTTACATCTGCAGGCTATTTACTAGTTATGTATTTTTACTTTATATTATAATGGCAGTGCTACATACTCCATTCTACTTTGATGTATCGGCCACACTCACTTTGTTTCTGCGTTCCAAGCGTTACATGCATTATAGCAGGATGACAACATGTACCTGCTCATACAGATGTATTCAAATTGTACTGTACTCATGCCACTCTTTATGTGATAAATATATCTACATGATATTATTCAATGTTTATAGAAAGGTAACGAATTTCATGCCCAGCAGCCATCTTTTGCATAAACTTATTTGCCTGTTTGTAGTAACCTTGTTCTCTTTACCAGTATACATACACATGTATTGCTTATACGAACATGTATTTATAATACTCTGCTTCATATTTTGCTAACTACACAATCACTCTATACCTTGACATGCTACATGTATGATTATACTGTTTTTCATGCATGTCTTATATTGAATTCGTCATATAATAGACACCATTATGTGTATATACCATCTACTAGATACATAGACCAGACATGGATATGGTATTCTCTTAGATATCACAAGGCATTGTGGCACTCTATTTCAAACATTTACTCCCAAATATTTTCTAGAGCTATGTTTAACATAGTACTTGTTTACACTCAATTTGGTGTATATAAACTCTTGTAATGACAACTTGCAATATTTGTAAAAAAAAAAAAAAAAAAAAGAAGGTGGAAGTACAAGAGGAGTGAGACAGTCTAAGTGCAAAGTATGCACACAATATTTCCATACTCATTGTATAGATGGTAACCATAACCAAGTAGATACGTGGATCTGTATCTTATGTCTCCAATCAGAACTCCATTTTAATCATATGGATGGTGATGATGACTTTCTCAATTCTATTTCTAAAATTTGGTTTACTTTACCAGATATCGACTTTAACCAGCTTAATAACAAAATATCTATTCCTTTTGAAATTAATGAGGGCAAGAATATTATTTCCATTTATGATACTAACCCAAATTTGCATTTCTTTGGAGAATCTGCTTTTGTTAAGTTTCCTTGTAATAGCCCATACTACATTACAGATTCTTTCAATTCTATGTTGGAAATACTTGAACAGCCCCCAGCTTTATCGTTTCTACATTTAAATATTAGAAGCCTCCCTGCTCATATCAGCGAAATTGATATCTTTTTGCATACTTTAAATTTTAGATTCAAAAACATGGTTTAAAGAGTCCAATGAAGGTATTTTTAATCTTCCAAATTACAATCATGAAAAAACATTTAGACTGAAGAGAGACAGAGGTGGAATTTCTGTATTTTTAGACGAAAGCTTACGCTATATCCAAAGGGAAGATCTAACTGTATTTCACAATACACTTGAATCAATCTTTATTGAAATTACTAACATATCCAATGACCCAAATACGATTGTTGGTGCTATATACAGACCACCGCGTACGAATCGAATATAGATTTGTTTAACGAACAACTTGAGCTTTTATTGGAAAAAATTAAGCAAGAAGTATCTACTGGTCAAGAAGTAACTACTAAACCATTGTAAAGCAATGCCAAAACTACCATAATATTACTATCTTTTACAAATAATTTGATGATCCAAAGTATCGAATACTTTAGACAAGTACAAACATATACTTAAAGGTAGATTACCGAGGTTAAGAATCTGTATGGTTCGGTCCTAAATGTCCAGAGCTGCTGATTCAGTCGTTGCATCTTTTTAATCCCATGTTGGCTGTCATAATAATGACTTTGTTTTTGTAAAATAATCATATAAATGTAATTTTTTTTCCAAAACAATTGTGATATGGCTGGGAGTAATGAAATTGGTCTGTAATTTTCAAAGATATTTTTCTTGTCCTTGTATATGGTACAACTTTGCAATTTTTATCTTATTTGGAAAATATTCCTGTTGTTATTGACGTTTTATATTAAGAGTGAGAGGTTAGGCCACCCAG
The DNA here is from genome assembly GCA_964020975.1 of Hermodice carunculata. Classification (NCBI taxonomy): domain Eukaryota; kingdom Metazoa; phylum Annelida; class Polychaeta; order Eunicida; family Amphinomidae; genus Hermodice; species Hermodice carunculata. The sequence goes on along the minus strand of CAXHWN010001991.1, from coordinate 2,207,179 downwards.
GCAATCTTTTTTTTATTACTTTCATGGATAGGTCCAGCACAGTAAATAGTGTTTCCCAAAATTCACAATTTTATTTTAGTCTCAGTTTCTGCAAAATAGCTTGTTCATAGTGAGGTGTGTATAAAAAGGATTTTGATTATTTGTTTTCACATACTTTGCAGGGTCATTTGTCTGCATGTACGCATTGCAACAAGTGAAAAAAGTTACATGGTTAGTAACCGCAATACAATTATCCAGATTAAACAAGAAGAGGTTATATATTTTTTTCAATCCAGGTTTCTTGGATGTAGATAGCACTAAATTCCAAATGTATTTTTATTGCACCCTCAATTAACATCACCAAAGTGTCAAATTTGGCATTCAGGCTTTGGATATATATGTGTAGTATAGATATATGCTTCAAAGGCTTAAGATAGTCGATAAAATCGATTGGTTTAATATACGGCGAGTCAGCTGTATTAGCGATGGAGTTATCAAGGTATCCTAGGTTTTCAAGTAAGTCATTAAGTCAATTGACAGATGCACCACCAATATTTCTCAAAATGTCCACTTATCATGCTCTAGGACTCTTTTAACCTTGGTATTGCAAACATAGTTTAGACTGTGCTAAGTACGATATTGCTTATTGAAGAGTGTAAGAATAATGTCTAACTATATCTAAAAAAACTGAACACAATGAAGATGTGAACATAATAGAAAAATCACAAAAAATATTGTCAGCTTTTTCAAAGTACAGTATGGATGGTCAACAATGAAACGAGCAGTGGCGTCCCACAGATAGTACATGCAAGATGTGTATGTACATCTTACAACAAACAGATTTCATGTATACAACTACAATTTCTTCGGTGTATTCACTTCGTATTTGGAGAAGGCAGCAGTATCTGCAGGGAACTTAGTAATTCTTGGAGACTTTAACTTTCATTTTGAAAATCAATTGGATCCAAATAGCCGAACATTCCGGTCTCTCCTGAACTCTATGTCACTGATACAGCATGTGTCTGGCCCTACTCACAGCATGGCCACACACTTGACCTTGTGATCACCAGATTGGGAGAGCTTAATGTTAGTAATCTTAGTATAGAGGATAAGCTGCTTTCAGATCACTCATTCGTATCATTTACCCTACCAATACCTAGACATTCAGTTGAGAAGAAAGTGATAAAGTACAGAAAATATAAGGCTATAAACATGGACTCCTTCAAAGAAGACATCAAATGTTCTTCTTTACACAGTGATTCAGCCACCACTGTCAATAGGCTGGTCAACCAATACAATGCTTCAATTTTGACATCGTAGACAAGCATGCCCCAGAGTGTTCCAGGCTCATTATAATCAAGCCTAACACACCCTGATTTAATGATGCCATACTAGACGCTAAAAGGATAAGACGGACAGCAGGGCGAAGGTGGAGAGCTTCAGGAGCTCCTGCTTACCTAGAAGCATTTAAAGAAGAACACAAAGAAGCTAGGGAGCTCACTGCAACAGCAAAACGTGATTATTACTCGAACAAGACATGTCAGAGTGATAACCAACAACGGGATCTCTTTAAGGTCGCCGACTCTTTGCTACAACGTAAGTGTGAAGCTCCTTTGCCTAATCACACTGACAAGGCCGAGCTGGCAAGACCTTTTGCAAATTTTTTCCAAGAAAAAGTTGTTAAAATCCAATCTGACCTAGTCATATTACAAGATCAACTGCCCACAGCCGATGAAATAACAGTTGCTCAAACTTGTCAGTTTCTAGAGTTCAGAGACATAAGTACCAATGAGCTGATGAGCATTATTCTATCAACACCAACAAAGGTATGCGCAATAGACCGGACTCCCACATGGCTTCTAAAGAGCTGCCTTGATGATCTACTTCCAGCTATCAAGCAAATAACTAGACTTTCCCTTCAGGAGGGCATTGTGCCGGAAGCTCTCAAAACTGCTGTTATAACACCTCTACTGAAAAAACAATCTCTCGACCCTGACTGCTTGAGAAACTGTCACCCAGTGTCAAACTTGCCATACGTGTCAAAATTAGTTGAAAAGGTTGTTGCTACACAACTTTTGGAACACATTACAGAGAACAAAATGCATGAGCTTTATCAATCTGCTTACAAAAATTCCATGGTACTGAGACTGCCCTCGTAAAAGTGCAGAATGATATCTTGCAAGCAATAGATGGTAAGCGATGTGTGTTGCTAGTGTTATTAGATCTGTCTGCAGCATTCAACACTGTGCATCATGATGTTCTCCTTACGCGACTCCAGGAACGACTTGATGTGAATGGCACTGCTTTGAAGTGGTTTGAATCTTTCCTGTCTCTTCGCACCCAGTCAGTACAGATTAGTGGAGTATCATCTGACAGGGTCGGTCTTAGGACCGATCTTGTTCACCATCTTCACTTCTCCTCTGGGTGACATTGTCTGCCGCCATGGTCTACAATACCATCTCTATGCTGATGATACTCAGATATATATTACATTTAAGCCTAGATCTGATTGTGGACTTGAAGAAGCCACAAAGTGTATAGAGGCATGTATCCAAGAAATACGTCTATGGATGGCCATAAATTTCTTAAACCTAATGATGACAAGACAGAATTACTTTTACTTGGATCTAAATATCAGCAGCATAACAAACCTGAAAGTGTTTCTCTGCGAATTGGCCAAAGTGACATTTCATCAAGTGAAAAAGCCCGGAAAATAGGTGCTGTCTTTGACTCACCCATGAGTCTGGATTCGCACATCAATAGTATATGCCTGGTTGCCCACTTGAAACTTGAGAACATCCGTGATGTGGGAAAATACTTATCAAAAAAGGACACTCAGATTTTAGTCCATGCCTTTCTAACATCTAGACTGGACAACCTGAATGCACCACAATATTTGCAGGACCTCATTTTGCCATATTTACCAAAAAGGTGTCTTAGATCTCATGAAAATAAGCTACTTGTTCAGCCTACCTCTAATAAAAAAACCTACGGTGACCGGGCCTTATCTGTGGCGGTACCACGGCTATGGAACAATGTACCTAATGTGATCCAAACCGCCTCATCTGTATCTATTTTTAAAGTCAAACTGAAAACTCACCTGTTTAAGAAAGTATTTAATGTGTGATTTTAATTTTTTGATGGACTAGTTTTAATGAACTGACTCTGTTTTTAACTGTACTTTATTATTTCTTATTCCATATAGAGTGTCACTACAAACTTTTTACTGATGTACAGCGCCCATGAGCGTGCTTCTAATGGAATGGGCGCTTTATAAATAAAGATTTATTATTATTATTATCATTTATTAATTAAATAAGGATCTGTCAGTCTGCATTTCATAAACCTTACCAGGTACAGATGTACTGTAAATCAAAGCAGGAATAGTTAATTGGTAGTAGAGATGTAGATTTGTGAAAGGGAATAGATTCTGACAATGTCCATACAGATGTCAGTATCATCAGTAAGTGATGGTTAAAACACAACTTTGGAAAGAGAAACATATCATTTCTTTTGTGAGTGGCATCGTCAATTACTTTAATTGATATGGCCTTAGCAAAATTCTGGACAAGTCGTAACTTGACAGGGACTCACGCCAAATGTTTGCTGCAGTGCACTACTGTTTACTCCTCACTTTAATTGAGGAGGTGACAGTAGTGCACTGCAGAAGCAAAGACACATTGAGGGCTTAAAGCTCTCTGTGTCTGTGTCTCTCCCTACCTAACTGAGCTTCAACTCCCAACAAACCAACTGGTTCCTTGCGATCCAATGTGATTTTGTGTTGTTCCAAGTAACAAGTTGAAGACATGTGTGAGAAGGTTCCTCTGAAATAGCTGCCCCAATTTTATGGAACTGTCTGCCTCAAACTATCAGGACGGCTCCGTCTGTCCAGGTTTCTAAATGCAAACTAAAACCCGCCTTTTTTAACGTGCTTTTCAGAAAAAATTGCACATTTGACATTTAGTCTTTTCACCTGTTTAAACGTTATTAGTCTACACCGTATTTGTATATCAAAGTGTCTTTGAGCATACTGTTATGGGTATTAGGGCGATTAAAAGTTATTATTGCTTTTGTTATTATTACTATTATTTTCATCACCATCATTATTATTATTATTATTATTATTATTATTATTATTATTATTATTATTATTATTATTATTATTATTATCATCATCATCGTCATCATCATTATTTTTATTATTATCATGTGTTGTTTCTTGTTTAATAAACCCCATATTACTTTAGGCTATCGAGTGATATTTTACTGTTTTCACCCCAGTCTATTTAGCAATATTGAAAATCGCACTTGTGATTTACGTCTGTTTCTGACCCATTTATACAGCATCGAACTAACTGGAACCACTTCGTTTTGAATTCGGTATAAAAAGACCACATAAGTGAGTCCATAGCTTTTTTTTTTTTTGTTTTTTTTTTTGTTTTTGTTTTTTTTTGGTTTTTTTTTTGGGCTTCTGCCAGGAGTTAGGCGGAAAAAGTGAGAACACATGATCTTGCTGGGTCTCTTTTCGAACGGGAAAAGCTGTTTAAAAGGTCAGAATTTGAGAACCATGAAACAGACCAAATAAGCACTGCTGATCGTTTTACTCGGGAATAGGATCATACTCATCATCCTTCAAATGGATGTTAATGGAAGTTCACTCGAACCTTGTGCTATTACCTTTATGCCTTAAAAAACTGTCATGAAACTTGTCGATACATGGAGCATATCAATATCATATTTCGGCCTGTGTCATTTACTAATGTATACCACGCACATCATTGTTTTATATTCTGGTGAGACTAATATAACATGATCTTTCTGTCCCTTGAATGGTTATGACCAGTTTTTTTATTCTGTCCTTATGTGACAATTGCTTCATACAATGTCTACACAACTTTGCATCAATGATACGTGATTCATCTCTTGCTCTGAATAACATATCTTTATAGTTGCTGCAACAAAAGCAGAAGAAAAACACAAAGACAGGAAATAACAGGAACTGTGTCTGTGTACAACACCCCCCCCCTTTCCCATATGGCATCTGTCCATACCTCATCATATGCCTTTCTTGCATCTACAAAAACATGAAATCCTTTCTCTGCTTTTGCCAATTTCAAAACCTGAGTCAGTGTAAATACATAATCCCCCATACGTCGCGCTGGTCTAAAACCATTCTGAATACTCCCAGAAGCCAAATTATTTCACCTACTCTAGTCAGTCACCGATAAATTACCCGACAAAAAGACACAGTAGCAATACTCCCACATTTGTCCAGTTGGTCATCTTGATCGTTTTTCGGAAAATGTGATATACTAAGCCTTTTCCACTCCATACGTACTTGTTTCTTTTCAACAATTATATTGAAAAGCTTCTGTAAACTATTTTCAATTTCCCGTAGCTTCTATTTCATAAACTCTGTCAAAATATCACATTTCCAGGAGCTTTGCCTAATCTCATCTGCTCTATAGCTATTTTGACCTCACTGCTACTGATTCTGCAGCACAACTCACGATCCTATCGATCCTGCTTAACTTCGGATTGACATGCTGGCACTGTTCCCTGGGCCCATTTTGAGTCAATAATCTCATCCCAGTGCTCCCTTAATGCTTTCTGTATGTCCTTCCTCCTATCTGTTCTCTTTCTTCTATATAGGATGTCTTGAATTTGATTCTTTCTCTTCCGGTTGACCTGTTTCAAAAAGATAGTTGACCCTTTTCCTTCACTTTCCACTATTATCTTTGTCATCTGTTCATTTTTACAAGCTCTCCTTTCTGCTTTCATATGTGGCGTCTGTTTTCTACTTTCAATATACTCTATCTTAGCGCCCTCAATTCCGCTTTCTGGGTCCTTGTTTTTCCTGGCTAAGCTGTATGCTCTGTTTCTAACCCTCTTTTTCTTTCAGTTCTGCGTCCATTTTATATACTCTATTCTCAACCGGAACTCTCTTTCTTCCAATCTCTTCATGGGCCATCTTAAGAATTCTTCCTGGTAAGGTCTTTACTTCTTTGCTGTACTTCCTTCCCCCAGTATCTCCAATTTATCTTTCCACTCCTGTAATTCAATTTTCCGGCTTCCATGATCGCCACCCCAATCTGCTCCCTTCTCTGTGTCCATACCAATTATGTCTTCCCTTAATCCCTCCTGGATGGTTGCATGTTTTGCATGGTTCAATTGAAATTATCATCCAGCTCGTATTGCAGCTGCTCGCTGATCTGCTGCGCAAACATTCAGCCATTTGACATAGTCCGGTCGTTATGTGGAGAAAAACTGATCTTTGTGAAGCAATTTAACTACCTTGGCCACATAAAAATGCTTACTTTCATGACGATCTTGACATTAAAGGCAAATATAGGTCCCTTTGAACGAAGGCAAACATGGTGAGAAGAATGTTTCACATATGTACCCATGAAACATAGCTGTTACTTTCAAGTTTTACTGTCCATTCTCTCTATACAACAGTGCTGTGGTGTAGTCATACCAAGTCTGAAATGACAATACACATATCGTAAACTGTGAAAGGCTCTGCTGGTCACCTCTGTGAATATTATGGACAAAATCTCTTTACTGTCAACAAGAGAATGGACAGCTGCCTCGTTACTAAGCAGCCCTTCAGGAATAAATAACTTTGTTGTTACCATAAACTGTGTTTTTGTCTGTATGTATATTATTTTGTACACTCCATATGGACCTACTACTCAGTTTTAGTGTGGTTTACATTGGGTTAATGTACGTGGTAACGTGTAACAGGAGAAAGCATATAATTCCACTATAGTACAATTTAAATGTGTCTGTTTACCTGCTGTTATCTGACTCGTTTACTTTACTTCACTTACATGCACCTGCTACTCTCAGGAAAAGCGAGCCAAGAGATTGCACATGCGCTACGCAGACAAGATAAGCTTGCTTGCGATAAACCTTACCACTGTTCAAAACAAAGGTTGCTGTGGGTTACCATTGTTTTAAACTAAGGCTCGGGTAAGGTCTGTTGTGCAAAGAATGCCCCATAGGCCTACAGTGGATTGTTCTTTTTCCCCCAGTGTTTTTTTTCAGCTTCCAATACTCAATTCCCATTTGCGTATGAGTTAAAAGACATTGCGCATATGTACATGGACATGAAAGTTTCCTTATTTGATCACTGGCTTACGATACGGATTACCAACACTCTGATACATATGATTATCAAACATATGGAAATTCATTGTTTCAAAGTAACAAGTGAACAACCAACTCTCTGCATGCTGGTAATATGCATATTCCAAAGGAGGGAATGATAGTCGATTGATTTTTGCTTTCAGCTTCAAGAAAACAGTATGAAATCGGATGCATATTTGAATTGGATGTTCGATTTCTTAATTACGCTACTTATATTCATATTTCAAAATCCGACAATATCTGCGTGCCTGTCATCAAATTTGCAGGCAATCTAAGATACCGATAAGCTTTGGTCGTTTCTTTTGGAAACGTGCTTTACAATCAACATTGTCACCACCATTTCATGTAAGACAATACGGAATTCGTGCATAAGGTTTCTTATAGCAGGTGTGCAAAGTATCTGGTACGACAACTCAGAATTAAGGTTTCCATTATTTCATTGTCCAGAAGTCAGGAAAGGAGACCAGCAGAGCTCTCCGTTATTCATAATTGATGAGTTTATATAAAGATCCGCATCAGCTGCCACGATTCTATTGTTTAATGCTAATTTAGATTTTTGGTGTTGCCCCTCTGCTTGATTGACAGACGATACTGAGGTTATTCGAAATGGTTAAGTTTGACTGGAAATTTATATGGCCAAATTTATTGATCTTGTTGGTTGACAGCTGATTTCTGACGATGAGGTTGAAGGGTGAATGGAAATTCTGAATCACTCTAGGTGACTTGAGACAGGAATATGATAACATATGGAGTCATTTGGGATGAACTCATAATTTTATTGATTCACGGTGATTGAGTGGAAGCACCCTCAGATCAAAGTAAGGACTTTCGCATCACTATCCTATGATATTTTGTGAACATTCGGGCTAAAGTCCTCATAAACACGGCCGCTCTTCCATTCAAATAGACAGACAGACAGACAGACAGACAGACAGAGATAGATAGATAGATAGATAGATAGATAGATAGATAGATAGATAGATAGATAGATAGATAGATAGATAGATAGATAGATAGATAGATAGATAGGAGAGAGATAATGAGGTAAACATTTTTCTCCACACAAGCAAATAAATTCATCAATCACCAGGCCAACATCTTATTGTACTCATCACAGCTGGTATCTAAACCACCAGGTGAAAGGTTCAGCGTCTCCAAGCTCAACAAAATATTTAAAATATTACGTCACTAGTCTAAATTGGCCACAGCTACATGTGATGGCATATACAACAGCACAATTTAACTCATTGCATGCCAGTCCCTGATATTAACGTATATTTCCCTAGAATTAAAACGGCAATTGCACATTTAAATTCTTAATGAAAACAGCTTTCGTTCAAGTACCAACATGCCTATCGTCTCAGGTCAATGGTTCTGACACTGCCTGGCAAGTCGTGCTGCAGCTGCCGCAAGGGAAACTGCAGCATGACTTGCAAGGCAGTGCCAGAACCACTGACCAAGGACTGTGACCATAGTATGGAATGAGCTAATCCAAGCCAGAATTTATATATTAGGTTTGTCAATAGCTAGACAGGTGTACACAAAAAGCCCGAGAAAATACCCTGAATTTAAAATACGAAATCAAATATATGAAAATGCAAATGCAAAGAAAAAGGAAATGTGAAAGTTGCTATAATCAGCTCAGCTTGATTGAATGGTTACTACAAATTAGAATGTTGATGCTCAGGGCGGTTAGAAATGACATCTGGAAACCAAAATGTTACATTTCATTTTCGAATATTTTTTTTTTTTAGGCCCAAAAGTGCATCACAGTGGCTAAATGAAAGGGCGGGAATTTTTTCCGATTATGGTCCGTTGTGGAGAAATGTTAGTGACTTCACAAACACAACCCGCTGGCTATGATGTATGTGTTATAATCCAGAGTGCCTTCTGTTTGCAAAGAGTCATGGCAGATATAGAGGAGTGTAGTGATTCCGGAGAGTCTGAATTGAGGTTTTCATGTGTGTTGTCTCAAGAAGATGAAGAAGAATTAATAAGAAAAGTTGTAACAGCAAAGGAAAAGATCATTCAGCCATACACTAATGGGGGACGCCCAGAACGCTGCCATCACCAGTACTGCAGGGAGTGCAGCCATGGTACAGCCAGACGATGCCAACTTGCCGTCTGGGCAATGATAATACGTTGCAAAAGGGATATTTTCGATCATGAATTACCAGATTTCACTTGACAAGAACATGCATGCATGCAACAGATTGGAGTTTGCGTCAGGATGGGCCAGGTTCTGTAGTGTTTCAATTTTAGCATCCATGGAAACAGCTATGGTCTACCCATATGGTATGTAAGAGTCTGAACAAACAGTTTCCCTTCCCATATGTGTGGCCTATGGATGATTAAATATAAGTTTGCATTTATGAATAGCTTTTAATATCCGAACTCCTACCAGGCAGGAACCTCACGACCTTTGAACGGCAGTAATTTACGTTTCCGTATTAATTGCCCCTGTATACACGTGTGTATGATATCCTTTATTTCAGATCGTGTCCGTTGTGTAACAATGGTAAATATTTTCCTGTGACTGACTTATTTTATAGGTCCATATTAACGACAAAGGCACAATGTGATGGAATTTTGTACACCCGATTATTGGGATCTGGCCGTGGACTGTCACAAACAGTGGCACATGACTGAAAGAGATGAAAGGCCAGCCGCCCACTGGTCTTGGCAGCTGCGTAGATGAGGCGTAAATGTGGTAGCTATCCAAACAAGTGCTATCTGGTTATGGGAATAAACACCTCGAAATATACCTAGTAATTGGCCACAGACATTACAGTGCCCATCTAACTCTAGACGTGCGTACGGAACAAGATCGTTCCTTGCTTGTCCATGCTTGCCATCCATTTTTTTTTCAGTCAATTGAGTCAAAATGGTTTAACACACTAAAGTCTTGTTACGTTACTTTGCAACAACATCCAAGACCGGCGTTGTCAGTGTGACATTTGTTTGATAATTATGTGATGCATTGTAAGAGTCGTAGAATTACTAGACATATATTTTGCTGAAATGCAAGATTTGAAATCAGAATCACACTAAAGATTAATTCCAAATACTGTAAAACAAATAATGAATCACTGTTCCAGGTTTTATGAGTAATACCTAATTTGGCCAGTTCAATGAATCCTCCATTGTCCACCGAAGAGACCGCATTTGCCAACAGCAGTTGTTTTTTTTTTCTTGAGAAACCTATCCTCAACATCGTCTTATTTGACAAATTAAAGTCCCTTTCCACATAGTGTTCGCTGAATAGGTGAGATCGGTTCCCAGGACCTTTCCACTTGTCCCTGTAAATCTTGACTGCACGGGTCCACGCCCTCCGTAATGTCAGGTCTTTTTTTGGGGGGGAGGGGGGGGGCTAAACAAGCTGTAGAACTTGTATTGCTACAATTAACTGGAATACACCGATCCATCCTGGGCGCCATCAATGACGAAAAGGAATATTTCTACATGCATTTTAATCCTGTTGATGAAGGGTGAATAAAACAAAGCAAACTTCAAATCTAATTTTAATTCAGTACGCTTCTCTTTTGATTTAAATGACCTGCTTTTCAAATATTTTCCATATTTGTATAATACAAAGTCGGACTAAATCAAGAAAAATTAAAATATCCTCAAATTTGGTCCCCCAAAGCAATGATAATTTATGTCTCACGAGTTACAATCTGTTAAGCAATTTAACACTTTTATAGATGAAATTGATAAAGATTTTACACTTTAGCGTACAAAATGTAGTTTAGCTCGTTGACAAAACTAGTGGTCTTATACGATTTTGTTGACAAAATTGATCTACTTGTTCTATTTATTAGTGTACACAATTACATAAAGTGGCATACAAAATACCGTCACCGACTCTGTGGAAAACTCAATATGTTTACCAATTTTGCACTAATATTCTTGAGGGCACGGTCATCATTGAAGAAGCACTTATATTCTTATGAACACGGTCATCAACGTAGGTACACCAACGTTTTTACGGTCACGGTAATCAGCAAAAGTGCACCCATATACCTAGACAAGGACGTCGGTAGCTATACCTATATTCTTGTGGGCACGGTAATCAACGTTGGTACAACAATATTTGGGCACAGTCATCAGCATAAGTACACCCAATATACTTGTGGACATCAGCGTAGGTACACCAATATTCTTATGGACACAGTCATCAATGTAAGTACACCAATATACTTGTAGACATGGTCATCGGTAGGTATACCTGTATTCTTGTGGGCACGGTCATCACCATAAGTATCTGGTCGAAGAAAATTCTTCCTTCTACCTGAGTACACCAATGTACTTGTAGACACGCCATTGGTACGTAATACCGTATTCTTGTAAACACGGTCATTAGCATAACTACACCAATATTCTTGGCTTCTTGTAGTCTCTGCCTGATCCGCTATAACAAAAGGAAACAGCAAGATATATAAAGACTACAGCCTGGTTGGTAGGGATTTTCATGTATAAGATAAAAATAGCCTCGTACCACGTTGTTTACAACTTTATTTCTTTCTGTAAACTCTCGCCTACATGGCTGTAATAAACAAAAATGTCAACAATTTTAGTTGGTATTACCACGAAACATTTTCAGTGAAATAAAAAGGTCATCCTGTTTAAAACAAGATCCTACAATATTGTTAAGATAAAGCATCATTTCATATACCTATATGATATAAGGATATTTGACCTCTTTCAATGAATTAAACACAGTACAAATTCATATAATTGGTCATCATAAATATCTAAATTTATACTGTCGACAACATGTTCTGCTTATTTGCTCATGTTTTTTATTTAAATTTTCTGAACTTTAAAGCGAATGAGAAGTGCTGTTGCCACCAAGTGGCTAATTGTATGATAATTATATATGCGTAAGGCAGGCGAGCTGTCATACTCTCTTCTCGGCTTAAGACGCAGGTAGCACCTCAGCCAATGGTACATTGGGCAGCAGGCCTGGCTCAAAGAGTTCAAAGAAAAGCTAATTATCAAATGACGTAGAATGACATCACAGCTAAAAAGCCCACACAGGAAGTGAAAAGTGACCCACTTTTCCTGCACAGCTCTTATTACCTTTAATATTCCATTCATTGCAGCAATGGAGGAGCTTAATTGCGAGTCCCTAGTGGTTCTGCCTGAAAACAGGATCGGTACTAAGTAAATGTTCTCGAGCTTAATTTTCAACAGCTTGATTTATTGCTAGAATACTTGTGTACCAATTGCACAATATATTGTGGAGAGAAATAGAACTGAATTAAAAGCCAAATTGAAGAATCACACAAAACAATCAATTTCCTAGAGGCTGCACATTTTGTCCTTAGAGAATTATTATCATCGCCTAAACTTTACCTTGAATGCCATGAAGTTCGCCCACATTGTAAAATAACAATAACCTGTCTTTATTCTTTGTATCAAATATCAAGTGCTTTTGAAGTGTCTGGGATAGCCGTAAAGCCATTTTTAACTTTTAACAATGCCAAAGGGTTCGACTTAAGTCCATCGTCTTTTCATTGGCAGATATTTTCCTGAATGATGCGTTGAACAAACACTGTTTTCGTTATGACATAGCAGAATCTGGCGCATGGATAGCATAGGATGACAGGCTGGAATTCTCCTTTATCAGGCTGCGTTGTACCATTCATCATATACAGTAAAACATGTCACGTTAAAATGTATGGTATGTTATTTTACCAAATGGAATGAACTAAACATACTATTTCGATATCTGCTGGTCTGCGTAAGACACTGTAGAAGCTGGAAAAAGCGGTGGAAGCTTAAACACGAGATTGTTGACCGGTATCTGCTATACAATAGGACTTCATTTCAAATGTTGAATATATTGCCCGTTCTAAAATTGCGCTTTGCACACTCAGCAGTGCCTTTATAGTTTGCTTTGTGACAGACGATGCTGCGCAAGAGAAATGCTTACGTAGGCAAATGTATGTAAGGGGACTTCCACACACACACACACACACACACATATATATATTATGCAAAATGTTAAGGTGTCTTTTAGTGCAACAGAGATGTCATGCCTGCTTTACATACATGTGATTGACCATGGAGCACTTAATAGTTATTTTGAGATTATCCTTATTTGATGGATCATAATTTGTGTCTTCAAGATTAAGAGTATATTTTGATGCATTCACGTCTAATGACCTCTGACAAAAAGTTGTAGCATTCTAAATGATGCTAATTTGGGGGTACTTCTAATTTCAGGTCTTCGGTATCCCTAAACGTGTAACATGTAAAAATGCCACTCCAACCTCTATCAAACTTTTATTGACTATATGATTGAAAGGAATTTAAACTTTATATCTTCAAATTATCTTTACGCTGGATCATTTCAGTTAGAACTGTAATCAATAGCTAATATAATAATACCGAAGGCAAAGGTCGCTTCATTCCGACTTGTTCTAAGTGACACTCTGTACAGGCTGAAATATATTTGTAGATGAGTAATTCGTCACGAACTAAACAAGCTCTTTCAAATCAAATGACTGAATAGAAAATCCCATGCCTCTAATCTGCTTGGGGGCAAAACAAATAAATTTTGAAAACCTTACATTCTTAACAACTCAGGAATAATATAGGGGAATAAATTGCATTTATTAGAACAAAAGAAATTCTTAATTGAATGTGATAAGTATGTATTCGTGTGTATGTGTGTCTGGATGTATGTCTACGCATGCATCCGTCTGTATATATATGCTTTTCAAAAAAAAAAAAACTAACTCCAAGACCACCATCAGTATTCGCTCCAATACATAAACTGGGAAAAATGTTTTTCAGTATATTTAATACAATACTACATCAAAAACTATGAAATTGATTGTCATATATTTAATTGTTATATCTGAAAAGGTTGATCAATTGACTTGATTCTCGACAAAGTCTTAATATCAACAATACTATGTATTGAACTACTCATTGTATTACCCACAATAATACTAATAATTTGAACAAAAACTTTTTTTCAAATGATGTCGTGGATGGCTTATATGATAACAGTGAAATAATTACTATAATACGAGTCTCCCGGATCAATATATTGTTTATTGTTATACTATATTAACTGGTAATGTCCTGTATATTGATTGAATAAAATTATTCTTGATTCCTGACAGCAGTAATGCCTTTTAGCCGAAATCGCTTTAATGAACTGGACACAAATGATGTAATTCCTTAGCTCTTTACACCACATGATGGCCATAACAAGATGGAGTCAATTATGTTACGATCCTTACTCCCCGACCATGTTGACTTGTAAATTCACACTGAAATATGAAAGACAGGTGAACATTTATTAAAATATATATATATATATATATATATATATATATATATATATATATATATATATATATAGAAATGGCTTGGAAATGAACATTGCTAAAATTGTTCTTCGAAATAACTTAGAGCAGATAACAGACTTACACATTTCATACTTTTGTTGGTTCCAAATTTATTAAGAAATTCACTGGAGTGAGACCGGTCAGCACTGGTTCAAACCGCTTTAGAACTGTCAACAGTGTGTGTGTGTGTGTGTATGTGTGTGTGTGCATCATGAGGGAACAAAAGTTCTTGTCGAAGTTTGTACAGGTTTTCCACTGGTATTTTAAATCATTGGTGTGACTTGAAAGATGATACCTCCAAAACTTCATTTCAACAGGGCACCCTGGCAAAAACCACGTTAACGTACACACTTCAAACTCCGATTGGCTGAGTTGCATACAAACCGGATCAAACTCTATCTGTAGGGATTTCAAATTGGTGTCTGTTTCCACCTGCAGGAAAGCTGAATTTATCCTCTGTCGGATTCGACTATAATTACATCTTACAAGGTGACTCGACCGACAACTAATAGAAAATTGTGCTGTGCGTGAAGCAATTAACAGTGGCAATAACTCAACATTACAGCTGACACTTTGATTTCAATCAACTCACCAACTGCTTCGTTTCCCAAATAAATAAGAATATAACAAACAATGACTGTAACACTTTTCTATCAACTCATTTCATCCCAAGGTTTTTCCAGTAATACGTTTAGGAACTAAAACAACAAGATCTGTTTGACAGCAGATCTCTCTGTGTGCTTTAAACATTTTCAAAATTTAAGATTTTAACACCTGTGTCCTACGACGATGAAATGTATGTTGAAAGTACATTTAAGAATTGTAAGTTGAATGCCCCGTTCAGCCATGATAGGTTTTGAAATGCTCAAGAATGTTAATCTTCTGATCGTGTCTAATAAGCAAAATCAAAATTTTCACTTTCATTTTATTGCATGAGCCTAAGGCACAAACCCAGGAATTATAGTTAGACTGGCACTTCTATCTATAAAACTTTTAACAAAAAATGACTGTAACCAAATAAGTATGTGTGCCAAGAATTGTAAGGTATTGTGCACAATTTGTGTTCATTGGGAGCATTTCAAATTCTTAATCTTGCATAGCTTCACGACATTGATAGACAGAAGTGTAATTCCAGCCGCTACTGGTACATATACGATTATAGTGCGTCTGATGAAGCATATGCACTTGAAACATGTAAAACAATGTTAATTGGAGGCATTTAACAGTTTAAAAGTTGTATATCATGAAACGTTCCTCTCAGATATACACACAATTGCAAGATCTACTCACACAGTAAAACCTCTCGAGCGTGGACACCCTCGGCTTCGGGGCACCCACTCCACAGAGGGTCAGGGTACTTAAAAACAATCACCCTCACCCTCACCCTACCAACCCCCAAAAGAGGTACACATTCCGCTTTCTGTGGTCTTATGAAATCCGCAAACTCGTCAAAATAGTCATTCTGGACTGGGAAGCTGTTGTTAGGGAATATCAAAGTGCGGGCTTCTACTCAGGAATCTAGTGGTCCCTTTGTTATGGCTTGACAATCACTTTAATTATCGTCCTTTGAGTCCCTTGTCTTTTTGCTGTGACAGGGTATCCAGGAAAGGTCATAACACTGGATAAGGATTTCGAAGAGACTATGAGACAGCAAGATGGAATTAGCTTAAGAATATTTCAATACAACTTAGGTGTGAACCAAATATCCAATTAAGCTGCCAAATAATTACATGATGGAATATTCAGAAGACGATGAAAACTGCACCCATAACGGGATCAAGTTTTAAAATAAATAAACAGAAATAAACCAGTGATGAGACGACGTGGGGTTAGTGAGATATAATATCTTGTATTATTGATTTGCCTTACAATACACAATTTATTCCGCTCAAGAACCACAGGCTGGCTGATGAGGAGCCAGCCCACATTGGTATGAATACCAGCCATGCTAGCCATGCCATGTGGCCACATGGATTCAGTTTTTCATAATATGAAATACAGAGAACAATTTCAATTAACAAATTTACCGATATGAATAACTGCATAATTTATGCACAGAGTAAAGCGTCAATCTGAACGTTTGTGTGGTGGTCACACTTGTTTTAGCACGCAAACGTATATGGCCAGACTTAATTCATGTGTTATCTTGTTCTTTTGTGTTTGGAAAGTTTGTCCTTTACTTGTGAATGACACATGGAGAAAAAAAATATTATGTTAATCAAACTGAATACATGTTGCATGGCCGGTTTACACAGTTTTGAGAATGAATGTTTTTGTTTCGTATGTAGTCATCAATTAATTGACACAGAATTATAAATTCATATTAACTCTTTCCATACCAGTTTCTGATTTTTCCGTACATTTATCTAGATTTAAAATGACAATTGCATAATTAAATTCTTCATGAAAAGAGCTTTCATTCAAGTATCAACATGCCAATAGTCTCAAGTCAGTGGTTCTGGCCTTGCCTGGCAAGTCATGCTGCAGCTGCGGCAGGGGCAGCTGCAGCATGACTTGTCAGGCAGGGCCAGAACCACTGACCAAGACCTGCGACCATAGTATGGAATGAGTTAAAACTACTGTGTGTATCATGACACCTTGGGAGCCCGTAACCGGAGGGAGGTTCAGGGAGTTCAAATGACCCCCCCCCCCCTAGCCTAGGAGTGCCACCCCCACTGCAATAAAAAAGAAAAAAGAGAAAGGAAAAAGGAAGAAAAGAGAAGAGAAGACAGGTTGAGAAAAACCAAAATCAAGATCAAATATTCTCAGTACCCCCCCCCCCCCAATAAAATAAATTAAAACAAGATGTTCCACCCTAAAAAAAAAGTTTAATATGTTCCCAAAGAATGCCACAATGTATTATTATTATTATTATTGTTATTGTTATTATTATTATTATTATTATTATTATTATTATTATTATTATTATTATTATTATTATTATTATTCTACAGACGCTACATGAGTCACAACATACAATCATTGGTTTAAACGTATTTTAAAATTTTGTACATCAAATGATATTCAGCAATTGAGAGAAAGGCAATGTCCTATGTTAATCCCTCTTGCAGAAAAGGGACAACGTATAAACAGGATGTTATGTAACACACACATGTTACATGAATATTCAACATTCAAAGTTGTCCAGTCATGCAACAGGAACAAGGTAAAGAAGACGTTACAGCGGACAAAAGACATATAGGGGGCATACTTTGAATAATTTTTATCCAGTAGTTTGTATTCATTAAAATTGCAACTAGAAGTACTCATATATATTCTAAGAAACCTACCTTAGCTCATCCAAAACCTTTAGCGAAAAACGAACCACCGACAAAAATTGAAAATTTTCTGATAGTGTACAAACCAGAGAGCCGTATTAACCTGTTTGTAAAGAAAAAGGAGCATATTTTGAGACAACTATATGAAGGTCTGAACGAGCCACGATATATAGTGGGCACGAGAAAAAATAGTGCCATACATCTTCACAAGGTGGGCCACACATGCAATAAGGACTCACTTTCATGCCAATTTTAACAAGATGGGAGTTCAATTGACTGCTGTTCAAGCATAAACGGGTATGTAAAATAGACGCATATTTGTCTCCAAAGTTATGCAAATCTGACAGCTGATTCTGCCGAGAAGAGAATTTAAGTAATTCAGATTTAAATATTGACATGGATAACGAATTACACATATGAAGAGGTAACTCATTCCAAACGGGAACTGTTTATGGGAAGAATGAATTTTTAAACAGATCAGGTCGCGCTCGAAAATGATGTAGATCAAACTTTTGACGCGTATTGTGAGTAGACGTTTCAGGATTGACAATATTTGGAATTACAGATTGAAGGTAATTTGAGACTAGTTTGTTGACAATCTTATGCATCAGGATTAACCTAGCATTTTCCATATGAGATGCTAACGTCTGCCATCTAAGTTCTTCATAGAGTTTAGCATTTGAAGTACCGGGCATTGGGCCAGAAACTATTTGGGCTGCAATAAGCTGAACTCTTTCGAGCCTTTCGGCATCTGCAACCGTGCAGCCATTCCAGACAGGACCTCCATACTCTAAAATGGGTCTAATAAAGGAGACGTAAGTGGTTTCTAGAGTTCGGCAGTCAAGACGGTATTGTAAATCCGTCATAATAGTAGTAATTTCCCTGTCTTAAGAACAATAACCCTTCTATGATCGGTCCACCGCAAATCTGTATATAATGTGACTCCAATGTGTTTATGGCTATTAACTTTAATCATTAAGATAGCATACAAAAGTTACAATTATTCAAAGAAAGAGACACATAATAAAGTGTATTGCAGAAGCAGTAAAGAATGAAATAAATTGGTTAGGAATTAACAAAATGCACCATTTTAAGTAACATTCAGAAAAAAGATTCTGCACTTTATGCATTTGCTCAGGATTTTTCACTTCAGTGTTTAACATTTTCAGCAGCAAAATTTGATTGTATGTCAATTATGAAAATCGCTTACCAACTCTCGTTACTATTCCATATCCCTGACAGTATTCTATCCAATCAGGACTGTTCTTTAAGTCTGTGCATACTTTATCCTTTATATTGAAATATATCCGGGGTGACAGTTTGTGCTTGACTTACAAGTGCAACTCCCCCCCCCCCCCACCACCACCACCACCACAAGAAAAAGAAAGACGGAGAAAAAGGAAAAAGACAAAAACGTCGTTTGGATCTAAATATCTGAATGCGGATTTGCTGGTTGAGGCACAGCATGTTCAGTCTCCGAGTCCCCCTATTGCTTGTATCAGACCCGATGGATCTTTTCTACACTCCAAACAATTCCTACTATTTAGCTTGACCCTTTTTATTTAACCTACATGACAATGCATCATTTTTTTTTTTTTGTTCAGGTTTGCCAGAATCGACAATTTTGCTTCTGTCTTGCATAATGCTCAATACTACCAGTTTGTTCATGTTACAATAACAGGTCGTAAAATTCAATTTATTTTCATTGACACACATTGCAAGCAACAGGTCATGCCACGACCCGCATGAAACAACTGCAAGTGTCAGATCAAACCACTGATTGCATGTATTGCAACTGCAGGTGATTCCACCCTTGTACTGTTGTACACGAGAAGCACAGCCTGTACAAATGTAAACGACAGGATGCGGTGCGGAGCTGACGAAGTTCCAAGTAGTTTCCACTTCATACCGTCTGAACTGCCTCCACATGGACGGTATTCTTTATTTATTTAAACCATGGTTCTTTTGTCACTGCCAGGGATTTTTGCTGCAGTTTTTCCAGTTAAATCCCTGTGGATGTCTCTTGTATGAGAACTACTTTCAGTGACCAGAATGCTGGACTTCGATTTTTGCCATGGAGAACTAGGGTTCTCGCAGCTTTATTTCAGAGAAAACAAACAGCAACAAAAAAACATACTAGTATGCTGCCGGCAGGATTCGAATCAGCTCTGATTTTTTCCACAGACTGAAGTGACTGTTCTAACCACTGCTCGAGCCAGTGTCACTTGATCGTTGAGACACGTTTTGCATGTCTAATCGTGCTCAGTGGATCGTGCCAAGGAAGACCTGGCACTGGTGGGTGCACAGGCAGGTCAAAAATTAGTTCCTTACTGTTTATTGGATTAAGGCGGTGAAAAAGGTCTCCACCTACAAAATTGTGGCAGTGACAAAAGAGGCATAGTTTAAACAGGAGGTACCACTTGTTATTTTGATATATTCTGAAACCCTGTATTATAAATCCTTCCCACTTTGCATTTTGGATTGATAATGCAGGCTTTCAGAATTTATCCTGATAATGCACGGTATCTCATTTGTATTGTCCACTTCATACCGTGTGACCTGCCTCCACGTGGATGGTATTCTGTATGCATTCTCTGCTTCATACCGTGTGACCCGCCTTCACTTGGACGGTATTATGTATGCACTGTCCGTTTCATACGGTCTGACCCGCCTCCACATGGACGGTATTCTGCATGTATTATCCCCTCCATACCACCTGACCTTTTTCTATAAGGACGGTGCATGGCATGTGTTTTCCACTTCACGTCACCTGACCTGCCTCTAAATGAATGGTGTTTACCTCTGCAGAATAGATTAAGTCACTCGTTGGTTACCGTCATATTCATGGTAGCTACCTGCAGTAAACCAGGGGCTGGTTATTACCGATGGTCAACGTGATAAACATCAAGCACTTGGCTCATTGCTTAGAAGGAAGGGTCCCTATAGTTTTATAACCTTTAAGTGCAGTTGAACTGGAAACATGAAGCTCACTCTCCTAGGAGGCAATTGTAAGAGCCCCCCCCCCCCCCCGCTCTGTGTAATATCAGTTGTAGGTATTGCAAACGACATGTCATACAACTCTTGTGCATGTTGCAAGCAACAAACACACGCTGCACGTATCACACGTGAAAGTGTAACAACAGTGTAAAGCATTGCACGTAAAAAGTCGTACACTTCTGTGCATGTTGCAAGCAACAAATACAGGCAGTACATATTGCAATGGAATGGATGTAACAGCCGCTTTTTTTAAGAAGTCAAAATATGTCTCTATTTATGCTCAAATTTTCACGTGATATGTCCGTGTGTGCTGCAACATGGAGATGCTACCATGTCTGTATTTGCTGAAAGCATGGAGGAATAAACGAGATTATGCCTCCATGCTAAAAGCAATATGTGCGTAACGGCTGGTTCATATTGTTTAAGACTATGCAAAAAGCTTTCTACTATAACACCAGTTTTGAAAAAAAAATGCCCCTTGCGTATGCATTACGACCCAATATTCCAGCTCATAAGCGCATTCTTGCAAAAACATCGTGCCTAGTGCTACTTGTAATCGAACAGAAGTTTTCAGATTCATAACTACACACAGACAGTTCCGCACAGATCCATAAAACTAGGACGGTGTGCTTTCTGGACCGTTGAAATCAGTGAGGACTTCAATAAAAATGGTACTTTGTCAGTGTTATTTTTTGTGAACCTTAGGCTGAGCGGATGCCATCTGCTTTAAGTGCAATGCATCTAGTGTGCTTTGGAATCATTCCATTTCCTTTGCATCATTGTACTTGATCTGCAATGCTGTTTTGATCATAGATATCATTTTGCTTACTGTGCATTGGATTTTTGATCATATGTATTCTTTTGCTAAAGTGCTTTTACCTTTTGGTCACAGGTGTCATTTTGCTTACTGTGGATTGCCGTTTTTTGTCACAGATGTCATTTTGCTCATTGTGCATTGTCTTGTTGACCATGTCCTTTTGCTTACTGTGCATTGCTTTTTTCATTGAATGTGTCCTTTTGCTTACTGTGCATTGCCTTTTTTAATCAAATGTAACATTTTGCATACTGAGCATTGTCTTTTTGGTCATACGTGTCATTTTGCTTACATATGTATTGTCTGTGTGGTGATATGTACCATTTTGCTTCCTGTGCATAGCCTTTTTGGTCATATGTGCCATTTTACTTCAATACTGTGCATTGTCTTTGTGATGACATGTAGCATTTTGCTTACTGTGCATTGCCTTTTTGGACATATATGTTACTTTGCTTATTGTGCATTGCCTTTTCCGACATATGTGTCATTTGAATAGAAATGCACGTTTCAGGATGTAAGCACTATTTTTTCAAAGTTGGCTGTCGGCACGTTTGTCCTGCCCATCTCGGGCTTACTCCGCACCTCTGTCCTGACAAAACGACATAAACTAGATGGATAAAAGCTAATCCTGCCAGTTAAGTCTCTGCATGGCAAGTTTGGTAATAAATAACAACACCTGAGTGATTGGTTTCCCATGGAGCACACTGCCGAAATACGCGATGCTTTTCTCCCTAAGGACCTCCATCTCAATAGAAGTTGGAATTAGCCCTCATTTTCTTCTTATTTCCGGTTACTTGAATGACAAACGTTCATATTGGAATTGTTATGAGGACAGTGACCTCGTTCTAGTGTTGCTCAACCTTGTTTCTCAACATAGGCTTGTCCAGCTTGTAAATGTACTAGTCAGATGGCCATCATCTGAAATCATTGGTGTCTTTCTTCCTGCCTTGCAAAAAGTTACCTCTATTCTAAACTTTAAAAACATATTAGTGGGCATCCTTTCGAACCGGATGTTGCTTGGTAGCGATTTGCAAGAAAGCACAGCAGCCATTTTGATCAATATGTCCATGGCAGAGGCAGTATATATGATAAACAGTCTGTAATATGCAGGAAACTGTCTGAACCAACAGTTGTTTGATTCGGTGTTAGCGCAAAATAGTAAAGAATGTGAAACACATGAAATTTTGATTGTTTCTTGTAGAAGTATTTGGTACAGAGAATGGAATACTTCAAATATGTGGTACAAAATTTAGGCCACTAAAATGTTTGATTTCTACAGTTTTGTAATTTTTAATATGTGTACATCAGTGGTTTGAACCATGCATATGAATTAGGAGGAATTCCTCCTCCTTTTAGAAAGGTATGTTTTGTTATTCAAAGATTGGCTATTTTGTTCTACAGCCTTGTAGGTTTCCCCATACCCCATGATCCACAAAAAATATGCCCCCCCCCCAAAAAAAAATTAAAGTCAGAATTCCTATCTTGTAGTCAATTATATGTGTTTAATTTTGAGGTACTAGTTCCTCACTACTGTGGTATATATATAAATTTAACTTACGGCTCTTTTGTGTCAGAATGGTTACTTTTGTTCTGTGCTGTAGGATTGAAGGGGTTAAAACATTGCTGTGAACATACACAGGCACCAGTGGAAGCCATTCAATTGGTGTTGCATGAACATCTTTTGATGCAAATAGTCTTACAAGTAGAAGTTTCCAGCTACCGGCATACACGTGGTATGGGTTCAATGGTTATCAATATGGGGACAATACTTCCCAAATCACACATCTGCTATCCTGAACTAAGCACATTAGGCAGGATAGGTTTAGATTCATTTGCTTTTTTCCCCACCTGTACTTGGAATCTACACTTCTGCAGATGGAAACGAAGGGAGTTGTTAGCTGGATGTAAACGTGCAGGTTTATTAACTCTGGGAACCATGACAGCTCTCAGAGTGTCTATACATGTAAGATCTGTAATGGGATTGTATAATTTGATTACATATCTCAGCTGATTTGAGCTGTGACTCTATGTCATAATCTTAACTGTCAGCCCCAATCAACACTAGTTTGTTTTTGTTTTCAGTGAATAATTTCCAGGATGACCCTTTCCCGATAACATACTAGGGACTGGCTGTATCAGACCTACTGATAGAGTGGTATGCAAGAAGACTGGCAGAGCTAGTGGTGGCATTAATTCCTTCAAAGTTTGCACAGGAATATACCTTGAGAGATTATTTTTCAATGTGCCGGCAGAAATCCACACTTCTGAGGGTATATCATGGACTAACATCAGAACTAAAACATTGTTGTCTCTGTTTTGGATAATGACACAAAACTATCCCTCCTTGGCATCATCTGAAGCATGCAGAATCATCAAAGTATCTGCTTCTTCATGAGTAGAATATAGGTGCTGCACCTGTCTTAAATGAAGAATACACTATCTCATT
This sequence comes from Hermodice carunculata, assembly GCA_964020975.1. Lineage (NCBI taxonomy): Eukaryota > Metazoa > Annelida > Polychaeta > Eunicida > Amphinomidae > Hermodice > Hermodice carunculata. Next base: position 2,183,146 of record CAXHWN010001991.1, on the reverse strand, counting down.
GTCGCCAAAGCAACCTACCACAACCAGCTCTTGTTTGTTTGTGAGCATTTGGGCCCTTTTCTTCAATTCCTTGGCTAGGAGTTGCTGCAGGTTGGACTTGTTCTCAACTAATGATGTGAATGAACTTTTTGACTGAGCATCCCAAGTTCCTTGTTTCACAGAATTGGGTTTTTAGTGTCAAACACCACATCAACACAATCACATGTGGTGGAAAAGTATTGAAACACCCTTTTGGATAAAGCAGATGAAGGTCACCCAGGTTCTTTGCTTTGCTAAGTTTGTTGACAACTACACCAAAGGTTTTTGCATTGATAAGTTTTTTGACAAGTGCATACACTAGAGCCATGCCATTTATAATGAAGCATGTCTTCAATGGAGATTCTGTTTTTGTGTGTGTGTGTGTGTGCAGGAGTCCCTACGAATGTAGCACTGTCATAATTGTGTCTGAGTTATGTGCTACAGCACCAATTATTGGCAAGAAAGTGACTGAATTTTCAGGGATGCATTCTTACATAGAATTTGGTTAAATGGTGTCCAGCCTGGTATTGTCTGGCAACAATGAGAACTTAACCTACAAATCAGCCATACTAAATGTGGGGTTTCATGCATTCCTCCATGAATGCTGCTTGGTGCAATGTTGAGTCATTCGCATCTAAGGGGCTTGTTAAAACATTGGTTTTGGTTTCTTTGCAGGCACACTTGCTGCTAGTACATCAAGAATCTCCTCAGGAATATTCTGCAAAGTCTTACTCTTGCCTATCTCAGTCAATAACTGGTCATGTACACTTGGTGGCCCTCTTTGAAATGCTGCCACTGGGGCTACGTGAAATGTACCTTTTCAATCTAGTGTTTACTCAATAATATCGAGATTGACAGCTATCAATAATACCAAAAAAAACATATACCAAATTTGGAAGGACAAAAACATTCCATCAGTTAGATATTTATCAGTGATGTGAGGCACACGTACGTCCCCAGTGATAACTGGCCTCAAACTCGTGCTTTGCAGAGGCAATTAAATATGCATATGTCGTGCTGTCTGGGCTGTATTCAGAACTTTCTTTGTTCACCTTGTTTTCATTGACAGAAGCTGAGAATTCTCCATGTTCAGTGTAAACAAACATATCATTGTTCTCTGTTGGAAGCATCCATTTAAGCAACAGGTACACAGAATCAGGAACACAGTCAGCAGCAGCTTAACCAGTAAGATCACCATACCCAGGATGGCCTGTTGCAGCTTTATCAGTATGATCACCATACCGAGGATGGCCTGTTGCAGCTTTATCAGTATGATCACCATACCGAGGATGGCCTGTTGCAGCTTTATCAGTACGATCACCATACCCAGGAATGATATTTTGTCTCTATAGTGTTTTTCTCGCGCTGTGGGGATATGATTTGGGATGTTGTATTCCTTCCTGTTGAAGCAGATTTTGGAAATGATCATTTATGTCATGCATGTTGTATACACGTCCCAATTAACTACTTCTATCTATGTACCAACACAACATCCATGCACTCTTATGTGCAGTATCACTGACATCCTCAATATCAGCACAGTAACTCTTTTTGCGTTTAGCCTTAGTCAGACAGGTAACATAGCAAAGTATTTTAGATGTAATTTGATTTGAAGATTTAATTCTCCCCTTTTAATTGTGAGCATTTTTCACCAGTTTCTTGACAGTTTGTGCCATATTATCAGATTCAATCCTGTGTACTTTTAAACTAGATTTCCATTGCTGGCAAAAGATACATTTTGCTGATCAACATCTGGTACCATGGCTCTCGTTACAGGGATTGTTTCAGTAATATGGGTCACATGATGGGTAGGGAGAGTACTCTGAGGTTATTGGTTCCAAGTAGTTTCAAATTGTTTCTGTACACATGCAGTGTTGACCTTTCTGATAAAAGAAGCATAACAATTTTGTATGCCATACCACATGCGTTTCCATCAAAGTGTTTATATGAGGACCTATACCTGTCAATATTTCAATACTGGAATTGTCATTGTATATGTGTCTGACGTATGTTTACCCCAGTTGCCTGAGCTTTAGTTGTTCCACATGTAGAACTTTGACAGAAAATGCAAAGGCTTCAATTAGGATTTTCTAGACCAAGCTTTTTACTGGCAGGCAAAACTACCCCTGGATCAAGCTCCTTGATCCTGTTTGGTACTACTTTTGGGACCTTACACAAGTTTGTGGATTTTTTAAAATGTAAATATAGTGAGGGAAACCACCAGTTAAATGCTGACAAAGTCCACGTCAGCCTAGGAAAACTCTTTGGAAATGGCAAAAACCACAAAGTAAATCTGATATGCTTTTCAGGAAACAGCTATAGCACCAACTGGAACCACATTCATTCCCAACCACAGAAAACTATACAAATGAAGAAAATATAGCCAACCTGGTGAAAAAATTCCTCAACAAACTAACGCGAGAAAGCACAAAACTACAGAGCGAATCTACTCAAAGAACGGAAAAGCCAACAAGTGGGACGAGAACACGTTCAGAGTCCCAAAATAGAGTAGATTCTGGGTAAACAAGTGCGTTTCTGTGAGCCCTTTGTGTCTTTTCTTTTGTCCAAGAGCTTGGACTCAGGTGTGATGTGGCTCATTGAACCGACAGATGCATTTGATAAAGCAACGAGACTTATCACCAACTGAAAACAAACTACAAACTGTTACAAGTTTGCCTAATTGTACTTAAAATCGTGTTAAGAAAAATTATGTTGTGATAAGATGTTTTTGACATTAATGCCAATGACATTCATTCTTTTCTGATATGCCTAAATGCACAATACTCAATATTTTAAAAAAAATACTCAAAATTGACAGTGTTTTCTCAAATGTCACAAACCTGACACATTACGTTGAAATATTGACTCTGGGTTGGCGGTGAAATGGAGCTTAATTGTTTGGAGCCTTTCAAAGTGAGGAGTAGGTGTCATCATGGGGCTTGTTTTACATTTCTGGTGCAGGATGTCCATTGTTGCAATACTGTTAGGACATCCCTTAGTTTTGTACAGGTGGTCCAGCTGCAACTGTTTATTTTACAATCACTGGGACTAAATATAATGCCCCAGTTCGTTTTTACTTCAATTATACACTTGCAGGTGGTTTAACTAGGATACGCTATCCAGCTATGTCAAATTCTACAGAAGAACGTGTGCAATATGGACAATAGTACTTCCATATGTATATTGGTTAGACAGTGACAGGTTAGCTAATGGAGAGTAAAGAGTTCGGGCTGTGGAATAGGGTAATGACTATCAAGAAGTGGTTCTGGACAAAAAGACATAAATACAATAGCTGCCAAGGCTTATGAGTGTCACCAGTGCTGACCTAATATATCAAAGATACTCCGGAGAAGGTAGGAGGTCCTCGCAATTACAACAAGGGCCTATAGGGCACGTCTCATGAGCTGCAAACTGATTTTCCTCTTTGGCCTATAAATGTTTTCATAGTTCTGTCAATTTGTGATTTTTCTTGGCACGTCTTCACGCTATTGAAAAATAAGTCAACAAGAGTTGGGTGTAATTGTATCATTGTGACTTTAATTTCCCGCCGCTTACCTTCCCCCTTCCTCCCCACATCTTTTGACATTGCGCTTTTTGTGATGTAAAACAAAAAATCATAAAAATAAATACGACATCTTAGTAAGGGTAAGAAGGCATTTAGAAGCTCTTCATGACATTAGGACCGCAGCGCACGCGCAGGTCTTCATGTCACGAAACGCTTCTAAATGCCTTCTTACGTACTTAGAAGGGCAAATAGGCGTGACAGCATTGACCAATGAAATGCATGCTAAATACCCTTGCACAGTTATGCAATATTTGATAAGCGACACGCTGCACAGACCCATGTGCTTCGTCAGGATTCCAAGATGGCACAAGACGTCGATCCCTGCTCTCAAGTCGCATTCAAGAACTCTCCTTTGCCGAAAATATAACTTCGGAGCAAAGGCAAGAAAAAGGGGATCGTTAGAAAGAAGTGGTGACACCCGAAATATTAAAACACAAAGTGGCAGATGCGATTCCGGAAAGAACAAGGGAAAACAAGTGGGCAGCCGGGGTGTGGCGTGTGTGATGGCACAATGCACATAGAGAGACCTTGCGGGATCATGGGTGTCACAAAAATTGCACACTGCATGTGTGCCTTCGTGCAGGAGGTGAGGCTTTGAGTACGTCAGTGTACATGTGCTCTGGGGCGTAATGCGTAGCTGAACTGTCACAAAGTTTTACGACGCAATCCTTGCAACACTTGTCCGGGTTAGATTTTTTTTTTTTTTTTTGGGCTTACATGCGTCAATATTATCAGCGTTCTTCGGACTCCTCCGATGGGCGGTGTCAAATTCTATTGATAATTGCGCTTGTGTGTCATGAAGAAGCGCTCTTAGCAGGCTGAGAGAAGGGAAATGGGGCATCCCGAGTGGTCCAGTTATATGTATGTCACGGATTTGCCTTCCAGTAAAACAGAGAGAACATAAATGTGCATATCTCATACGTCACTGAACAGTAGGCCTAATTTAGAAATACGTATCTATAGGGCCTTGGCCTAAATCCAGAATAAATGTTTCAAACAAACATTCAGCGGGCCTAGGACACACTTCACTGGCTTGATATCGTGCGTCTGTTTGGTTCTTTGTGCTCAACGTTATTGGAATCCACCATGTGTGAATGGAAAGCAAAGTTAAAGAAAAGGACGAGAAGAAAATATAGTCTATATGATGGAACAGGACATACACACTTCGGACATATTCCGAAACTATGGTAGGCCTATAGATACTTAATGAACTGCATGCATGCCAGAAGAAATAATCAGTCACCTCAATCTGTTCTATCTCTGATGATGATGAGTCTCATGTTAAACGGTATGCGCATTGGGGGGGGGGGGGGGGCAGTTAAAGGGGGTTTTCCGTACAAGCATACCGGCCATTTTTATTTGCTGTACTTACGTGCTGGAATCCCTTTTAATTTACGTATTTCATGCCAACCATTATTTGGACATTTTTTAATATTCCTTACCTTGTGCTAGGGTAAAATTATTATCTGTACCGGCGTACCAGAGACCCCCCCGTGGAGTGCTTGAGTGCTAGCTTAAACATGCATAGCACAGTGACACTGGATAAGGGGAGATTGCTTAGATCAGCACATGTCAGTATAGAGAGCAAAAGAACATACATTGGCAAAGTGGTTCTTTATTCTAGATAGATAGATGGATGGATGGATAGATAGATAGATAGATAGATAGATAGATAGATAGATAGATAGATAGATAGATAGATAGATAGATAGATAGAATGACAGACAGACAGACAGACAGACTTTGAACCGTCTGAATGTCAACAGGATGCCATTCTGCATAACTCCAGGATTTAATGACACGGTAACAAAAGTGAACCTGTGAGATGAAGCCAAGTATGATATTATGACCATATTAGCCTTCCTTTTTTTTTGAACAGGTGGTAGGATTTTTTGCGGCCAGCCTTTGCGCGGACATTTGAGAACACACTCGCATACTAAATCAATTTACAAAATCTAATTTTGAGGCAACTGTCTAGAGAAATCAGTGTGTGACTGGATGTGAATATTTTTCTACGGTCTCTCCAGACAAAAAACAAAGGTCTGAGTACATAACTTATATTGCCGCCAACTCAGGGTGTCCTGATTAAGCGAAAAATATATTATGCTTCAGATGTCAATTTTTTCGCCGCCAAAGGGCATAAAATACCACTTGCACGAAGTTAAGAGGGCCTTTCATGTGGTTATAAGTTTGGCTTACCATCTAAATCCCAAAACGTGATTTCTTTGCAAAAGTGTAAACATCACATTGATGGACTAAACCAATTGCTTCATATTGAGAACCACGCCTCTTCATTTTGTGTAAAAAAGAAAGTTCAGACTATTGGAAACTTCTGAGGGATCGTGGCTGAACGATCATGGGTAAAAACAGAAGTTTGAAAAAAATGGCCTATCCAAGTGTTCACATAATGATATAAAGATATACAATGCGCTAATTACCAGGCTGTATGCCTGAGTGATAATCTGGCAGGTTAGAGCTGCTGCACCTATGTACTATAGGCGTTCAGTATGATGGAGCTTTGTTTATATTGTATTTTATCCTATCTTTGCACTCATGTGAGCTTAATACGAGTAGCTATGCGGCATTGTGTGTTGTATCCGATGTGACCATTGTTGTGATTCCTTGTTTGGATGAATGAATGAGCTTTTGGGGAAAGAGCTTGATCAGCATTACCTTATGTCATATTGCATGCGCAATTTTTATCAGCGAGCCAACATTTATGCATGTTTATTATCACTCCCCGCCGTTACTGTCCAGATCAGGCCGCACAAAAATATGTGTTGTGTATCATCACTTGTTGTCAAATTATTGCAAGGAAGAATTTTTTTTTATTCCACGATTTATTCAAATGTAATCAGAGATATGCCGTCGAGGTGATATTTTGCTTTCGTCCTCTCTGAGCCCAATCCAGAGCCTTATGATGCGTGACCCATGATTTGAAAAACCAAGAAAATCATAGCTTGGCTGCAACTTGAGCGTCTGCTACGCTTAATCGTCCGGTAGGGGAGTAGCCCTAAAATACGAATGTACCTGCACCAGAATATATTGAACATCGACCTTGTTCCTCAAAGTTTGAAACGTGTGATTTCAAGGAAAATAGAATATAAAATAAAAAGTACGGGCGGCGGAAACAAGGGGCGGTCGGTGATGATAAACAAGTATTTTTTTATGGAACCTCAGTTTGAGAGTCCCTTTTGCATCGTTTTGAATACCATACTACAAATGGGCCAGTATTTTACCAAAACGGTATCTTTGCCTTTTTGGCCTAGCATAGGATAAATGGAATCTCAGATCTCATGCTTGTGTCTCGATTAACAGATGTAACTCGCTAGGTCTTTGAGGGCCACAGGCGCTTCTGAGTCGAAACGTTCACTCAGTCAAGCATTAGTGCTAAATGCTAATTAATAGGCCCATACGGAAGGGGGGGAGGGTTAGAGAGGGTGAGCCTGGAACATCTGCACGTGCAATGACCAACATAGGGCCTTATCAAGTTTAGTGAAGTATTGTGTATTCACTTGTGCAGTCAATCATTCGTGCTAATAAGATAGGGGAGGGTGGTCCTAGAACCACTACGTCGTTAAACGGCGCTCCCACACAGAAAGGTTTGAAACGAAGCTCACATCTGGGCTGTATTGATATTTAAGCTGTGAGAATTAACCTATCTAAAATACGGCAAGATACTATGCCCTTACCATATGCTGAAAGGTATTACCCATTTCAGCTACGTGAGCCTGCACAGTTCTGAAAATCGTGTTGAGCATTTAGCCCCGTGTTTAATATGGCCCCCACGCTACCCTGCCTTGGTATCTATCCTTCACCGGAGAGGTGACAAGTGCCTCAATTCTGTGAAATTTCCGATGAAACACCAGGATCTAGGTCAATCGTGTATAGGCCTAATTTTGCATGTGGTTCATCAAAAGTCAAGCAAGGGAAAGAAATCGAATTATGAACAATTATTTGAAACGCATTGCTCATATGTTTTTTAAAAGATTCCTTCATCTTCTCAACCGTTAAGGCCTTAGTTTGCCTGTTTTGCAGTTTACGGTCCACTTTGGTTTGAGGCTGAGAAGGCGTCAGGCATTAGGCCTATGGCTATAGTCTGTCACTTAAGTACCTTAGACAGCGTCTAAGTTCTAACTCGTGTAGCTCTTAAGTCATTTTATCGTCAGCATCTTGCCTGATCTCCGATGTCTAGGCCTTATAAAGTTATAGCTCCCGAAGGGAGCTAAACCGTTACGTGCGTAAAGGAAACAAATTAATTCATGCTCCCTTATCTTGCTAGTGGATGGCCTGAATTGCTTGCAGCACGGAAGTTGTTTTTTGAAGCAAACAGGAAGCGGAAGTGCAGTCTAGAACCCATGAAAACTGAATCATTCTCCGCGACAGATTAACCCAAATGAAAGAACAAGTTCATTGTCGTGTACATAATTATTAATATTTTTCTCAAATTTTCGGATCATTAGTCCTTCTTCAGGGAATGACAGTTGATAAGCAAAGATGAACGCTCACCGGCCCCAGGCTATGGCCTCGGCTGGTTCCCTGCCTCGCTGCACGGAAAATATGAAGTGCAGTCTAGAACCCATGAAAACTGAATCATTCTCCACGACAGATTAACCCAAATGAAAGAACAAGTTCATTGTCGTGTACATAATTATTAATATTTTTCTCAAATTTTCGGATCATTAGTCCTTCTTCAGGGAATGACAGTTGAGAAGCAAAGATAAACGCTCACCAGCCCCAGGCTATGGCCTTGGCTGGTTCCCTGCCTCGCTGCACGGAAAATATGAATCAAGCTGCAGGGAACTACACAAAACACAGTCATCGCAAAATATGAATCACGCTTGGAAAGACACCAAACACAGTAGGGCGACTAAGCGTCGAGTCAAAACGAGCATGCCTGCGATAGCAGGCCATGCAAGTCGTACTTTGCCTTCGGGAGCTTCCACAGCCTGGCTGTTACATATTATCGTTTACCATAATATCGGTTCCAAAATCCATGTTCACCTATTCCTGGTTTCTAGACAACTGGCCACATTGTGGTTTTAATCGACGATTTCACGACATTTTACACACCGTGACTGTCTGTTTTGAGCACCAGTGACCCGGATGTGTGAGGGAGCAATCATTTTAGTGAGATAGAATGTATCGTGACCACTATCAGAGGAAATGCGATGATGTTACAGTATATATATGCATGATGGTTAACGTTTCTTTTTTTGTTTGCCAAGACGAAATGTGTTTCCTTACATAATTTGGATAGTGTTACACGGACTTCATTTTAAGCGCCATTTAACAATCATGTAAGTGAGTCTGTTTAGCAGGCAGGAAAGTTTCAATTCTCATAAAACTGAGAAAAGGATAGGGCCTTGCGAGGGAGTTTTTTCTTCGTGACCTTGGCTGGTATGCAATGGATGTTAGGCGGTGACGAGTGTTGTACGCCAACCTTATTTCAATAGTTCCTCTACAGATGAGGCCTTCCCCTGGCAAAGAAGACCATACACCTTGTCATGCTTTCCTCAGGGTATGCCTTTCACATAATGATATATAATTTTATTCTGTGGTGATAAGTAACCTCTGGAGTAGGCCTATACTAGGTGGTTCTACCAGGCTTGGTCCAAAATACGCTGCGACATGGCATGGCGCGGTGCAGCAATCTCATCTTATGCTTGACCTGGACTGGGAACCTCGTTCCGGAAGTTCCTATTGCGCAACCAAGACTACGCATTCTACTGGGATTTCTTTTACATTCTGTTCGAGAGTATAACAATTGTCAGATGTGGCGTTACTTAGATAAGAATATGGCTGTTTTTTCAGAATGATTTCATAATCTAATAAACAATCGGCCAACTCTCTTTTCTCCACTACGTTCCACAATCTCTGACCAATGTAGGCCTACTCAGGATAAATACAATATAATCTTGTACAGTCTATAGTTCTTTAATTTTGTAGAGGTTTTAATTCCAATTAAAAAAAAACAAAAAAAACCCTTTTGTGTATGTTCATTGGGGTATGCTGATAAAGATCTTACCCGCTGACCTGTTGAAACCAAGGTTACCTTACTGAGAAGAAACTGAGCAAGTACAAAATAATTATTTCCCTAAATTTGTTCATTATCCTAATGAACTGAAAGTAAAAATGATACAAAAATTAATATGTAACTTGAATTTTGCTAGCATTCATTAGAAAAACTATGATGAGCACGAAAAACCTCCTTGGTGAAATGTTATTTCCAAAGGTGTCGGAGGACGATCAGACAGAACATGCAATTAGCCACTGGCAGCAATTGGACAGCTGCCAGAAGCTGCAAACTTCTTTTGTGCTGCACCATTTTTTGATAATTTTTTTTTGTAATTTTTTTATTTGTCAATTATTACAAAAAAGATCGCTGACAAAGATTCAATAAATGCCATGAGCGGTCACTGCCTCTAGCGCCGATCAAGTCAAATAGTAAATGACCTGTATGGGTAATGGGGACTTGCGGAAAGCTTTATTTAACACAGTAAATCATTCGGAGCGAAGGAAAGAATTTAAAGAAAAATCCATCCCTCTTTCATCATGTTATAAAGAAAACCAGTGATGATAAACCTGGATATTTTTATGTGCCCTGAACATGAATATAGGTACCTGATTCATCTAATTTGACATAAAATCTAGTCAGAGGTGTGTCATTTTAAATTTCGGATATTAGAATGCAATTCAGCGATCCTAGATATAAATTTGGGTGTAATTCAATGTATTGCAATGTTGAGACTGACCGCAGTTATCGATCATTTCAGCCTTGTTACTGTCACGAGTTGGCAGGGCTACACGACAAGGAGAGAGTGCCACAGATGTATATCTGTGTATTTTCTTTTCTTTGGTCATAATATGTGTATGCTAACATGCATAAAACTAAAGACTTGCGTAGGCCTGCTACCTTTATAAGCTCCTTCAGTGCAGGTTGCACACTTGCCAACATTTCAGCTTCCAAAATCAGGAGGTTTAAGCAAGGGGGTGCAAGGACTGAGCGGGGGCAGGGGGAGAGGGCTTTCGAGAAGGCGGATCTCCCTCCCAATTTAGGGTGTGTGTGTTTTTTTTTTTTTAATTAAGCCTATACTTCAAATGTTGTATATGATAACAATTTACAAGATATAAGTAGCTCATAATTTGCCTCTATATTGTTAATAGCATGACTGAATTATGATGAAACACAACAGACAAGCACAGTGATGCCTGTTTTTCAAATCATCCATTTATTCATATGGCATGAGACTCGTAGCGTCACATCAGGATGCATTGTATACCCAAATGCACCAACTATGTCTCAGTGGCATTTGTCACAGAAACAATCATTGTAACAGCTTGCATTGGATCTAATAATGTGTGATATTATGGGAACTTATGGGAAAAATTAAAGTGGCTTGAAAGCTTATAATTCCAGTGGGTGGTAGTCATGCTCCAAAACTTGTAGCCTACTGCACGGTTTGGTAGAAATGGCAAGTATGCTGTTCACATTACTTGCACCGATCTAGCTCATCATAGTGACTCAAGATTCAAACTTGTTCATGACCACTGTCAAGAGTGCCAGTATTTACTGGAGTCAGCATCCCAATTAAAGTATCTGCATAACCCAACATGTGACCGATCTTATATTCTTGAAAAATGCTCCTGGTGGTCAAATTTCTCCGTCTCGAAATCAAGTCTTCATGGCTCAGTGTACTTTGATACATCCCGTATGAAGCGGGCACGTCTGTCCACATTAAATGCAGCACCCTCCTGCAGATAAGCCTATAGACGATACCAATTCTAGTGGGGTGTATGCATCAGATAAATTTACTGTGAGGTTTATGTTTTAATGCTGTTGTTCAGCATATTTGCCATGTTTATCTGAAGTGACACACACATTTAAGATGACACATCTGGAAAAAACAGACATACATCACAACTCCCATCCATTTCACATGCATTCACACTTGGCTCGTGCCTTGGCTACCTTTCTGCCCGGAGCCGCTATCACAGCAACAACATATTTCAAAGTGACACGAGCAAAAAAACTAAACATTTCCAATTATTAAAAGTTTGAAGACGCACATAACTATTTACAGTGAAAGATATCTCCACTTTTAGACTTTGCATCGTATTTTTCTGTAGAAATGCTGGCAAAATATGTTTTCTGATACCCGCTTAGTAATCGGCTAGTAAAATACATGAAATTGTCATATCGATATGAAACTTGTTTCAAGCAAATAATGATACATGTACAGTAAATAAAACAAACAATTGCAGAAGAAAACGGGATATCCTTTTGTTCCCTTCTGCAGACGGCTTAGGCAATAGTCTCACGCATGTGTTTTTGATTGCGAGCACGTATTTTGGTCATTCGTTCCCCGCCCCTCCCCCTTTTTTTCTCTCAATTTATTACATCAGAACACTGCTTATCTGGTTATTGACATTATGTCACTGGGCATCCTCTCTGCATTGCTGGGCATTGATATTTGGCCACAATATGACTAGCCTATATTAATTTTTTTTTTTACATAACATTAACATATTGTCTTCATTCCAGCTTATACGATTCACCTATATATTTATGAACGGACTCCCAAACCCAACCTGTACGACGAGGTTTTGACCTTATGTTCATTTGGGTCACCTTATGTAAATGTAAAACAGTTGTTGTGTTTTTGTTCCAGCTGAAACACGTTGAAACTTATTGAGGGCGTCATGAATGTCGACAAGTGATCGTAGTACTTATATAATTGTACTTGTGTCACTGTGCTCGACTATGTTTTACATTTTAGCTTATATCAGCCGTTCCTGTGAATACAAATATCCCGTGCTGTGTTTGTTTACATAATAAACGTTGTTTATCATACTTTGTCATATGGCTGGTAGGAATTAGCCAATCATAAGGCTCAAAAAGTGTTGATTATATCCCATAACCATTGATTATGAAAAAGAATGTATACTGAAACTTGATAATGCAACTGTCTGCTGAAATTCATATGCCCCAAGGGCTTTTTCATACCTCCCAGTACTGCCGGTGCCATCATTTCTTTGGAAAAATAATTGCTGAGTTGCAATATTATCAAGTTCAATTAGAGGCACGTCATCTTCCATTTTGTGGCAGCTGGCAGATTCACGAACTACCTGAACGCCTGAGCGAAATGACGAATGAAGTGACTCAGAAGTGAAATGACACTGTCACACGTGTGTGTAAGAGTTTAATTACGTAACTGACAGATAATACGCTTTCAATCATGAAATCACTGATCCGACCTAAACACAAATGACCATTCCTACCAGCCAATGACAAATGTGTTATAACATGAAAGGAGACGATTATGGCTATTATAACTGTCTCGTGGCTTCGCCACTCGACAGTCATAAGCCATAATCGTCTCCTTTCATGTTATACCTCTCACTTCCAACACTCCTGCCTAAACAACTGTCACTGATTCATTTATATTGTCATGTACTTTTACCAGCAGATTATGTTTGAACACTTTGTTCAAAAACGCCTGTGTCAAGTGACATTTAGAAGTCCACCTCAGAATATGATTGTGTCTAACATATCGTCAAAATTGTGTGCTGATATGTTATCTTAGGTGCGTCTGTTTCATTATAAGACCCAGTATGTATCACCATGTTATTTTCATGTTTAATTACCTGTGATATGCTTGCATGTATATATTGCTATCATGAGTGTCTATACAATTATGTGTTTACTAGTAGTGTACCATCCTTGTTTTACCACCTATTTTTGTTTAACTATTGTTTCTTTGCATCCTTTGTTAGAAAGCTGAACCCACCTAACTTTCTGCTGAAGCAGACCTAACTATGTACCAAAACTAAGCTGTACACTTATGCTGTAGCCATGAACAATTCACAAAGACAGGAACTGTTGTATACATATATATATATATATATATATATATATATATATATATATATATATATATATATATATATATATGTGTGTGTGTGTGTGTGTGTGTGTGTGTATATATATATATATATATATCAGACATTTACAAACAATTTCATAGTTTCATGTTCAGGGAGCCTAGATGCGAGGCAGGGTTGACCGTATTTATCACTGAATGGGCCCCACTCGGTCTGCTTTCAATTACTCTGGGCTGCAACTAAAATTCCAAGCGCAGTATCAGAAATTGGAAATATATCTATAATTGTAGACTGATGAATCTAATTTAAAATATATTTCTACAAAATCTTGCCAATACGAATTTAGAATTCCTATTCGTATTTCACTTCTCGCCCTCTCCTTATTACAGACGAGGGGGGGGGGGGTCTTTCCCCTGCTCTAAACACCTTTTACTTAGAGACCTGACCTCACTTAACCAATCAGATCCAGGTGTTCAGAAGATCCACCTCTGCAATGTAAGTGCACGTGCAAATGCAGGTACGTTAACTCTATTAGCTCTTTCACTTCCTTACTCAGTGACCCGACTTCACTTCTGCATGCAAATGCAGGTACATTAACTCTCTAACTCCCTATTTAAGCTAAAGGTTATGGTGACTGATGATAATAAATGATATATTCAAATCTTACTACTTAAACATTTCAACTGGTTTCAGTTCTTACATTTGTAACCATTATATATATATATATATATATATATATATATATATATATATATATAAGTTATTTACATATATAAAACCTTATATACCAGTTTCTTTGTACTCTTCGTGTTATATGTTACATTACTATGTAATTTACTGCGGACATGATGTATTCTAGCATATATCACCGTGTATTTTGTCTATCATTATCGCTCTATTGTTACCGAATCGTTGTCTCATTGTATGCCAATGATATCAGTCTTGCCTGTAAAAGATTAATCCTTCGCTCATCTGTATTGCCAAAACGTTTTGTAAAAGCCTTGTACTTATAGATTACATCATGGCGTTTCTACACCTGTATCTTGCGAATGGAAATATAACAGTATAGAGCTACCATTGGTACCTATGATATCCGAAAATGTCTTGTCAAAATCATTGTACATGGTCCTGTTCATCATGAAAATTTTATGTGTGCTTTATCTTTTTGGTCATTCATGACTTCTTTATTCTTTAAATCATACTGTAGTTTGAGATATATCTTCACATTTTTGTGCAAATTGTTTGCATAAGACATTCGAATTCGAGACACCCCTCGTTCAAACATAGACTCAAAATTTCTCATGATACCGATTGTAGTTTTGAAAGCTCAGGTAAACTTTACGAGCTATATTTTTGTGGCTAATTCCGGAAAATATCGATATTCTCACTTTGCCCCAAACGTGCCTTGAGTAGCGTGAAAATAAGGGTGTTAATGCACTTTGCACGTGATGACCTCGAAATCCTGGTTTCTGATCGGTCGCGAACAGTCACATGACCAGTCTGTGCACAAATGTTCTGGTCTCCTCATTGGATGAGAACAGTTGCGTGAACATTTGGGTGAAAATTGGTGGTGCTAGTCTTTCAGGACCACAGGGGCATGGACCTCGGGTGGGAATTGTAGCAGTATCTGGCAAGCTGGTGGTCTCTATCTCTGATTCTCTAGGAAGCGGTACTGCCAGAATACCATTAAGACTGTTGAGCTCGAGGTTTTTGTTGAAATTGCAGGTTCTCATTGTGTGTGATGAGAAGTGTAGGTTGAGCAAATTCACTAGCTTTATACACTAATTTTAGAATATTGTAGATTCAGAATATAGAACCAGGCCTTGATCTTCATACTGGAAATCAATGTTAAGAATGTTTTTACATTCCGTAAGGAATTTAGATGAAATTTGTGTTCAAAAATGTTTTCCTTCCAGAATTTACATGAACTAAAGGAGGTTTAATACCTACTTCTTTTTTTTTCTCTCTCAGGTACCTTGAATTACCGTGGGGTCAAATATCTTAGGAGTGAAGTGTGAGACATATTTCTCAATTCAATTTTTCGACACTTGACTGACAGCACACCACGATAGCATGTATGTTAAAAATGACTTTCACAGGGCAAAATGTTTTGCACAAGGGACAAAGCTGGAACAGACAACCTCAACACCAAATCACGGGAACACATTGTTTTTGAGCAAGTTAGAGGACCTGATCTGATAACCAATATATTTATTAGCATTGGGAAAATCTGGGTACAGTAAACAATAGGTGGTAATTTTAAAAAATGTACTTTAGATACAGATATCAGTGGGTTTTTTTTGCTCTTTTGGCAGGCGAAATAGCCAGTACAATTTCATTAGCATGCAGGTTAACTCTGAGACTGCTTTCTTTCACTTTAAATGCAGACACTTCATTATAAGCACATGTGGACAGTTTCTGTGTTTAAATGCTTTTACCTGTTAAAGGGCAAAAATGAAACAAGAAACAAAACAAAATTCAATACAACCAGATCATGGGAAAATGTTACAAGTCAAATATAGGACCTGATCCAGTAACTGTCAAAACCTTTTGGTGGCATTTTGTGGGTGATTGTTTCATTTTGTAGATATAATTCAGGTCTTGATTTTTCAATGATTCCCACGACATCCCCCCTCCCCCAATCTGGCTGCTGTCACGAATACATCAAACTATATACGGGTCCCAAAAGATCAGTGCAGATGGACATTAAAATATAATAAATTAATATGAGTCATTAGTGTACAGTGGTTATTTATCGTTTGATCTATTGTACATCTAATAAAGCTGTTTAGATGTGGATGTTTAAGTTTATAAATGTTCTGGACTACAAAGGGGATATGGCCTGGGTAATATCATTGGTGATCTCCTCTGATCTGCAGCTGCACTGTTAAAAAATGCTGCCAAAACTGTGGAACGATAGGCTTTGAATTTTGGAATGAGATTGGCCAGGGATGCTCTGAGTGGTAAAAATGTCAAAACTGCAGCAGAAATGAGAGGAAGACTAGTCAGTACTAACCTTTTGGACAGGGCTGTTAAGTCAACAAGAAAAGCCAGAAAGCGTAAACCAGCAGATAATAAAAGGAGACAGCAGCCACCACATAAAAAGAGAAGAGATAAAGACATTTGAGGATGATTTCACTGGTGCATAAAAAGATTCCTCTCAGCAGTAAGTCTGGGCTAATATTTCATCAGATTGCCCCTCACACAGACTTGATTAGAAGCTGCATCATGGGATCCCCACCATCCTATCACCTCCTCACATACTGATTCTCCCATACTGTTTGAAATTAATTGATCTGGAGAAAAATACATAGACTTGAACAGTACCAGTTTATCCTACAAGTGAAATTTACCAAAGAGGATGGGACAGACCTCAATAACCATACCAATATTGGACCTGTGAACAACTGGATGTACAGTTTATTCGAGAGCATGGAAGTGGAATTGAACAAATTAAGTTTCACCAACCATTCTTCAGATTATGCCTACCAGGCATATATGGAAAATTTACTCTCCTGCTAAGATGATGCCAAAAACAGTCAGCTACGGAGTATGATGTGGTCTGTTGACACTGTTGTACAGATGGATGAATGAAAACTGAGCACTTCAACCAATTGTGCCAAGAACGCTGGCTTCACCAAAAGAGACCAACAAACCAGGGGATCCAAGTTAGTAGAGCTGAAGGGACCTTTGAATGTTCCCATATTTAATCAAGACAGAATGCTGTTGAATGGCACTGACTCTAAAATCAGACTTCACAGGTCAACATTTTCATTTCATTTGATGTCTTCAGCCACTGAAACACGTTCAAGATGCCATACATAAGTTTCAATCCTTACCCGAAGTCCCAGCCATGGTTCTGATGTATACTGTAGACCTGCATGACTACATAACTAATAATGAAGGTCATCTGCGACACGACATGATCCATACTGGTTATTCATTGGATCCCGAAGAAGCAACCAATCACAAACCAGCGCTTAAAAAACTCTTGCAGGATGTAGGCCTTTACTCACTGCTTGGAGCAGAAAAAGCAAGATGTTGCTAAACCAGACTGTTTGAAAGAAAAGACCATCTTGGAACCAAAGAAGCAAGACATCAACAACCTAAGTCTGTCTAATTGAAAAAAACATATACACTTCAAGAGAAGCAAGAACTCTGAAGGAGAAGAACTTGAAAAAGAAAGGCTGCACAATATGCAAGGAAAAGCCCCATCAGTGCAGTCGTAGTTTGAGAATGAAAGCAAAATAAGCAATGAGTAAAATGGCCCTTCTGCAATGCAGTAAGAAAGATAAAATAACATTGTTGACTTAAAGTACAACCATAGAACAGCATATCAGCAAAGTAACACACTGTAACATTCCGTCATCATTTCACACGGACAGATCTTCATGGTAAACTTCTTTATCATGCAGAAGAGTGGTAGCATGTGGACCATGGCCAAGCTGAGAGAAATCAGCAAAAACAGATACCCAAACGTTATTCTTTCTTCAATTCTATAATTGTGAGCCCAAGTATTGTTGCTTCTGTGATCTGGAAAATGATCTTGAAAGAGTTCCCTGCAACTACTGCAGCATTATATACCAAGTAATAAAACTTGTACTTGGAGGAGAAAGAAGAATAGCAATATAGCGTATGTTAAATATTAAGAGTCTCAGAAAATATGCAATAACTATGCAGTATTTTTATGTAATTGTAATACATTATAATCTGAACATTGTTTTATCATTGTAACATCATCTTCATTATGTGTTTTATACCATAATAAAATAACAGACCTATAAATGGATGATAATATGACCTTAGACCACACATCTTATAACTGTGGTATTGTGAAATTGGAATCTGTAGCAGATGAAACGATTAACTCAATTGCCAATGGAAAATGTATTGATGTAATTTAATACATTGTACCTGCTTAAAATTAAAATAGATTGCATAATGGTACACACGTTGTACCTTACTACATTATACACCAGATGAATGGATTGAAGCATGACATTGTGACCATACAGATTTATTGTGCACAGTTTTTTGTAACAAAGAAGCAAACTAGTCATTTTTAGGGCCACATACACAGGAATTAAGGATGGTGCTAGTAAGGCTTGATTTTAAAATTTTGCTTTCAGGTAGTCCATGCCCCTGTGGTTAAAAAACACTTGCATCACCACCAGTTAAACTGGAAAGGATAAAAAATACACAAACTAAGGCAAGAACCTTGCTTTCTTTTTCAAATCACTTTGGATGCCCACCCTATGGTCATGTCACTGCTCTCGTCCAATGAGAAGACCAGAATATTTGTGCACAGAGACTGGTCACTTGACCTTTCTGGACCAATCAGAATCCAGAATTTTAAGGTCATCAAGTGCAAAGTGCATCAACTCCTTTATATTCACACAACTGCTCGATAGTAGTTTCCCCAAGTAAACTCATTCATCGAACGCTTCAGCCTGCCTATCCAAAAGCATAGGACTGCAGGACCTGGAGGCAGAGTAGTATATACACAACTAACTGGCTTTCCTGTTCCCCTCATGCTGACTTGAACTCACTTACCAGTGAAGTCCTATAATTGAGGAATATCCTCTCAACATTGGATAAGTATTGTTAGGGGTGTATTATTGGTCAGTGTGCCCCCAATAGAGACTTCTTTCTTCGTGACCTTGACCATTCAATTACTAGTGCTCTTGACTGCAACCCCAAAACACTCACTGTGCACCCCACGAGCTGTGGCGATGGAAGAGACGGCAGATGACAGGACTAAACACTATATGCATCCCCAGTATGGATGATGAATGACAGGACTAAAAAATATATGCATCCCCAGTATGGATGATTAATGACAGGACTAAACACTATATGCATCCCCAGTATGGATGATGAATGACAGGACTAAACAATATATGCATTCCCGTATGGGGGGAGGGGGGCGCATGGAGTGTGTAGTCCTGGCGTGTGCTCTGTCTGCCACCGTCTCTGCTGCAAGTCTTATTTTCTCATATGTCTGTCCCCTATTGACCTATTACCCCCTAATTCGGTACAGATAATCTATGCATCCGGGGCATTTTTCCTGTATAATATATAACCTTGAGGTCAAAGGTCCAGGTACAATCCTGGTTGCATTTTTTCTGCGGAGTCAACCATTTTCAGTTATTGGGTTATCCCTTCTTAACTGTGCATCGTAGGCCTAAAGTTACTATTAAACCTTAATAGGTAAATACCTATGGGCTTTCTATCTGTATGGTTTATTTTAAACCTGAGTGACCTTGAAGGTCAAACTGCATACATTCCTGTTGATAACTCTGTAAGTCAATGGGGATTGCAATGATAATTCACATTTTTAAGCTCTCCAAAACGTTTGGCCAGTTTCAGCTCCAACTCGGTAAGGCCACGCCTAATGCAGTCAGAAAGTGACTTCTATGAGGGTGTGCCTCTGTTGAGAGGGGCCTTATAAGAGGCCCATAGCTGAATTTTCTACATTTCCATCACTAGACCCTTTCTAAAATTTATTAGTTAAGTATATATATATATATATATATATATGTATATATATATATATATATATATATATATATATATATATATATATGTATGTATATATATATATATATATATATATATATATATATATATATATATATATATATATATATATATATATATATATACTAATTTCTCGGATTTTAATTTGAAATTAAAAAAATGTGTCACTTCTGCACGAAACATTTGAAAATCCTACCAAGTCAGAAGGAATGCTATAAGTTATGATTTTGAACAACACGGATATATCATATATATATATATATATATATATATATATATATGTATATATATATATATATATGTATATATATATATGTATATATGTATATATATATATATATATATATATATATATATATATATATATATATATATATACTAATTTCTCGGATTTTAATTTGAAATTAAAAAAATGTGTCACTTCTGCACGAAACATTTGAAAATCCTACCAAGTCAGAAGGAATGCTATAAGTTATGATTTTGAACAACACGGATATGATCAGGCACTGAGACACATTTGAAGTCTGAGCAGTGCAGCAGATTAGACAGGGACATTACCATATGCAAACTGTAGTCCTAATGAAACAAATCCAAGTCAATTCCGACCAAAGGCAATGTTCCTTGGTATGTATAGCTGAAAGACATAAATGTACCCAAAAGAGTCCAAAACGTATGTGCAAAGGTCTATAAGGTCAAAAACGCCATATCTAGTTTTCCCATGACAGAATGCAAAAAGATTTGTTTAAAATTATAGGCCTACTTCAGTAAGAGAATGAGACTGATTGCACATCATGCATGGGCAATTATTTTGAGATGTATGATTTGAACTAGCATGTGAACCTTTGGTACCTGTGGCACCATCACCTCAAGCAGTATTGTTTTCAGAGCTAAGAGTAGATGTAGTAGAGAGTTTTATCACTCTTGGATCTTTGACTACCAGATTTTGGATGACATTGTGTAGCATGAAAAGTTACTTGCTTCTTTTGCTGTGAGTGGTCTGCTTTAGCTGCCATACCATAAATAGGATTGTTGATTTCATGAACAACTTCACTTACAAAAGTGACCAAATCTTCAAGTTGCGAGTATGTACCCGACTCACCTTGACTTTAAAATTCCCTTTTGTTCTACCCAAATTGAGCAAAGTTTGGCAAGTGGAATTCTATGTCAAAAATGATCACTTGGGCTTTGACCTCACTTAAAGAATCAAGTTCACACAGTATATGAAAAGCGTTGCACAATTTATGATACATTTGACCCAGGTCATGTGCAGACGTGACATATTTAGGCTTACACAACTGTTTCACTATGTCCCCAGTAACCTGATGCTCTGCACCATACAAATTTTTCAGACTATCTAGCGTGGGCTTATAATCATTGGTGCCACCTAAAGTTTAAAAGCCGCTTGTAACTTCATGGGCGTGACCTGATGTATGCTGCAATAGACATGCTATTTTACATTCACGATCTTTGCACAGCTCTTCAACGTTTACCTCAAAGCTTTTGGTGAAGAAGTGATATTTTAAAAGGTCATCAGAGAAAATTTATAATTCTGTCTTTAGCAGACTTTACACACACACACACACACATACATATATATGTGTGTGTGTATGTGTGTGTGTGTCACTCCACCTTTCAGACAACCTCCCGATTCGTTTCTAGATATACGAAAGGTTGATTCAGTTTAAATAAATGTGTTTATACCATACTTCAATTACTCAATTAAAAGAATCGTGACTGAAACGCACTCATTTGTCCATTGATCATGTTTGTAGGTCACTATTCGCATGGCAAAAGATTCTCAATATTATTCATACACAACTACATCTTTTTTTGTCGACTAAACTCTCATCTTTATAGAGTCAATGTTCTTCCGTCTACAGCAGGTAATTCATGACATCCTGATGAGAGCACATACCACTGTTGTTTTTCTGGAATGCCCCCTCTTTTGCCCACATAGTGTACCTTTATTGAAAACTGTATAGAATATTTTGGCACAGGAAGTCGATCAAAAGTTAGCGCATAGAGCAGGTGACATATTCCTTTTTGATCTGATACATGTTAATGACAACCTTTCGTGATATGAAAATTTAGATATCTTTAATGCTGTTCAAAACTTAATGACCGATACACTACGGTTTATACCTTGAGTTGGAAAAAATAGAATATTATGTTAGCATGCTAACCAATTAATTGTTGCTTAGTAATGTCTTTTGTACATATAATTGGGAGTACAGCTGGACTACCAGTGAAATAAATATGCTTAAAAAAGTGACACTCTTCAACCATGGTTTCAAGAGCATTTTTGGGAAATCTGCATGAGACTGATTTGATTTTAATTTGGGCGATCATGATTGCAATCCTTACCTGAAAGAATGGGTACAGCTTCGTGAATAACCAGAGATTGCATCATTTTGGGTAGATTAGCCAGATTCATACTTCCCACCAGGTTTTTTAGCTGAGGAGGTTACAGCATGGCTGATAACAAGGAGCGGGCCACTATGGATATATCCGGTACTATCACTACCAATACCACTCAAACTCAGGGGGTAAAACGACCTTGGCTGTCCCCTGGGGTGTCTCCACCGACTTCTAAGTTGAAGTCTCAGATAGTAGTAGAGGACTTTTTAAAGATGTTATGGGACTATACAGTACTTTCTATTTTAGAGAGAATGGTGGCTATTGTGGTCAGCAACCAGCTGGAATCACTGACAGAGACAGGAAATAATCTTGACATAAAGGTATGTGGTAATGAACAGGGTATTTCTGATCATACAGCAAAACTATCGGTTGAAGATGCCAAGATGTCTACTCTTGAGAACTTGAGAAAAAATTGGACAGTTGAGTGGATCTTTAGAGAAACCAACAAAGAACTGTATCAATTACAATGTAGCCATGACGATATTGAACAATACAGCTGATGACTAAACTTGAGGTTCAATGGATAAAGGTGCACACCGATCAAATTTCACCTGAGGGCACAGACAAAGCTGTCTTACATCTTTGCAAGGACCAATTAGGAATGCAGTTACAGCTGCCCGACATCCAAAGGTCCCAAAGATTTTAATAATCGAGGTATTATAGTTCTTTTTATTGATTACAGAGTGAGAATACAGATTTTAAAAGGGAAAAACAAGCTTTGGCGCATATCGGAAGGCAAATCCCTTTGATATTTTGGTGGGTTGATTTGTGATATTGCTCGAGTTCCCGTGCCATATCAACACATGATATTCAACCGATGTGGGTGTGGAATCTTGAAAAGATGAACAAACACACCAAACACTGTTTAAAGATTTATTAAAAACAAAACAAACAAAAAAAAGCAGTACCACTGTACATACCAGCATTGCCATTGAAGACAGTAAACAAAATAGCAACGTCAGAACGTTACATGTAGCATTTCCACCACTAAAATAAAAGGAACAGAGTCCTCAACCGGTCAGTCCATGACTTAAAAAAGCATGCAATGAGTCCTCAACCGGTCAGTCCATGACTTAAATAAAGCATGCATTTAGAAACTCCAGTGTTGTGCTGCTGTAAACCTATTCAAATTACTTGTTAAAATTCATATTGAAAGTACAGTTAGTGAAAACTCCACGCTTCAAAGGAGATGGCAAATCAGCCTTACAAGGCAATGGTTCGTGTGCCCTTGCAGTGTTGTCAACAGAACACACTGCACGACAGTCACTGATGCCGATGGAAACATGCTACTTTTTGTCCAAGTCTTTGGAGTCTTTAAAGCCAAGTGTTTTTGTAAAATTTCCGAACATGGAATCTTTCTCGTCCATGAAGTTTTTGTCATACACACCGTTATCTCCTATTTTTCGCTGGATTCTGCAACAAAAAAAAATAAGTCGATCTGGGAGGATATATTTCCTGGTTCAATTTTCTTGCTTCCAGGACAAAACTGGCGGAGAGGCACATGTCTTGAAGAGAAGGGACTGGACATCCACGCTCTGAGCTTGACTGTCGCCAGTCCTCAAATACGCGTGTAGCCCAGGCAGTAGATCTTGTGGTGTTGGCCGTGGTCTGCTCCTTCTGTAATTGTTTCATGTCGTCAAGAGAAACTGCATCACCAAAACGTGCCTCCCCACAATCTTCTTTAAATTCTTGCTTGACATTAGGCCAGTTCCAATCTTGCTTCAACTCGTGCAAGTCTGCATTGTTAACACTATACGTATCCATCATATTACCGGGGGGAACGTTCCAGTCGTCTTTAAACATTTGACCATGCTCAACAAATTCTAGTGCTTGTGACAAGGCAAAATCATCCATACTGTCATTTGGACTTAAATCGCTGCATTTACTCAGTCTCAGATCTAGGTTTTTGCCCTCTTCGATATAATCAAGCACCTGTGAAAGTGGATGGTCGTCTGCGCTGTCATCCATCATGAGGCTAAGCTGCCCCACGTCAGACGTAGGCCTTGCATAACAGCCGTGGTCATTCATGTTTAAATTTCCCAGGTTAGAATTATAGGCCAACTGGTTACCACTGCTGAGCTCAAAGGGATTTTTTGCCGCTCTGCCAACAACGTCTGTGAACGTGGTGAGCTTCGCTGCTGGAGAATCACGTGATATACGCCAAGCCAATTATAAGGCTCGAATAATTTTGAACTGACAGATATCACACAGTGATTGCCAACGTGACTCTGCCCTGTCTCCTGCCTGCGGCACTCCAACAGGGCTGGGTCACGCAGGCAATAGATGTGCGATATCTGCCAGTACAGTACCATTTCTTGCCTTATAATTATAACTAAAGATACAGGCATTTTCGTTTATGAAGACCTTACGAAAAGACGCAATAGGCTTGCTTACCTTTCCAGACAGCTCAAAAATATCATTAAATTGCATATACTTAAACATTTGATGGCACGATCTTTGAATTATATTTAGTGGCTTCCAACAACCCTCCTCTTAAGACATTGGAAATTTGTCGCGAGGCAGACCTAGACAATCTACCCTAAGTGGTAACATTTCTTAACTGACATTTTTCATCCCTCCAAGACCTTTTAGGATTACGTGATTTTAGTCATCTATGACTTGATACGGTCAAAAGTCAGCCTAATAAGTTTGTGTCAATTCACAAGTTGTTCACAAGTTTATTGTATTTGTTTACCAGTGACCTATGTGCAAGAATGCAAGGCTTACTCATTCTCACTTTTTTTGACCAGTGGGTTTCAGAACAGTCTTCTTGAATGAGTGTGTGTACCTTTTTTGTCGCAACGTCTTTTCTTTGTTTTCAGCTTCAGCTCTCCCTACAGCTGTGTTATTGGAAGTCAAATTGAAGTCACATGACTTGACATATTTTTTATACAACGCTACCCTTTTACGTGGCCCCTGAACTATGCTGCCAGACAGAAGTTTGGCAACAGATCCTTAAAAGCCTTAAAATGTGTAAAAAAACCAAAAAGGAGGGAAAAAAATTTATGTATAGTACATATAATGCGTCTGCTAAAGAAAACAATCCTGAGAAATGCATTACTGACTCTAACATTTTTTTGGTAAACAGAGCTTTATTGTGGGCATGTTGGACATGAAAAAAATGACGGAGTAGTGTAAGGTAGGCTCTCAATGGAGAACTGCAGTCTCTAATGTCTCTATTACTGTGTATCACCTCCTCAGGCAGAAATGACGCTACGAACTCGTCTCCTCATGGACCAATAGAGTTTGTCTGTGTGATATTTGCCCACTGAACCTGAAGTTCCAG